>JAQMYF010000021.1:17213862-17225122 GCA_030014195.1 Neosilurus mollespiculum
ATGGCCGGCATTTGATAACCCAGTTAGCTGCACTGGGGGGACAGCAGTGACAACCCGTTGATAGTGGGGCTTGAACCTCCGACCTTGGGATCAGAAATCCAGCACCTTACCACCAGGCCACCACTGCCCCGAGTTATATTGTTGTTTTTTTTTTTTTTTTTTGTCTGAACTGTGAAGCATGAGCCTCTGATTATGGGTCACAGTTTCTTTATTAAGAATAGTTTGGGTTTTTTTTTTTCATTGGTTTTATAGCTGCCCATCATCATGCAAGTCAGTGATACATAACAGCCAATCACCATCAGCTGAGACTCAGCCTTAGTAGGTTTCCTGTGGTGAGCTTGTGTGGACACCGGACAAGACATAGGACAACCATCCAAGCCATATTTCATGCTGCTCAGGAGCTCCAATAATAATCACGTCGAATCTTTTGATGGCAAACACAGCACTGTCTATGGCTCTGAAATATCAGCCTCATATCAGCTGATTTTAAAATTGAATCTAAAAAGGTTGGTGTGCGTTTATAATGAAACAGCACTCTGCTACTGTAATACTTCTGTCGCTGCATTACAGTCGTGCTCTGATGGTTTAATTGAAATTCAGTAAAAAATTCTAGCTGTCATGGAGCGTAGAACTGAAATTCTCACCGGATTAATCAACTTTGCACGAGGCATGAATTCTTCATACCTCTATATACACAGTGGTTTTGGTGTAAAATAGGATTCATGCCTCATGAAGACATTATGTGAAATGTGAGTGCGCAGTCAAAAACCTTCAGAATGCTACATTTAAACTTTTTGTCAATTGCATAATAATTTTTAGTCATTTAGTCTCAAGGTCACAAACATCTCCAGAACACATCATAACTTCAATTATATTTATTATACCTATTTCCATGTTTGTCCTTGACCTCATCTTACTAGACGTTTATGTAGACTTTTCAGCATGAACACTCTGAGAACATTATTGTGCATGTATTAATAAAGGTTTAAATAGGTTTAACTGTTATATTATTCTAAAGAAATTGCATTGTTTGTTCCTTGTCAGTTGATTGTTCCTTGGCGGCATGGTGGCGGGGTTCAATTCCTCGGTCGTTTCTGTGTGGAGTTTGCATGTTCTCACCGTGCTTGCTTGGATTTCCTCTGGGTACTCCTGTTTCCTCCCACAGTCCAAAAACATGCACAGTAGGCTTATTGGCAGCTCCAAATCACCCCTAGGTGTGAGGATGAGTGTGAATGGTTGTGTGAGTGTTGGCAATGCGATGGCTTGGCGAGCTGTTCATGGTGCACCCCGCTCTCACCCAGAGTCGGCTGAGATGGGCGCCAGCCTCTCCACAACCCTAATTAGGATTAAGCGGCTTTGAAAAAGAATGAATGAATTGAATGATTCTTCCCCAGATCCGGGGCTCATGCTCCAGCAGCAGTGGACAGTTTAGCCCATTGTCCCTGTACATCACTGCCCCTTCTTTCTTAATGCATTCAGCCCACAGTTCAGAGGATTTGGATGCTCTTTATTAGGCTGTTAACTGCCCCCTCATCCTTTAGCTCATTTCACTAAAACTGAACAACTGGCTCTAAATCAGGGTCATCGCCCCAGTACCACTCTTAGGCTGACATTGGGATAATTAGGTCTCATGTTAGTAATGTAATTAAATATCTGGACATGTTTTGCATTAGCTTTCATCAGTGATAATGATCCCAATCAGTGTAATAATATAAACACAAAGGCTAATGAAATATTAAATATTACTGATTAATGGTTTATGATGTGCAAACACTTGATTACTGGGTGACCAGGAGGTGCAGTATCATGAATACAAGACAAATTTAATGCAACAGATTTGTTAAGAAGAAGTCAGTAAGAAAATGTAATTAAATTGTGATTTTGTTGTTGTTGTTATTGTTTTCTTTTTCTTCTTCTCTCTTTTGTGTTCTTTTTTTAAATAAATTCAATCATCTTATTTATTATATTATTATTATTATTATTATGATTATTATTATGATTATTATTATTATTTTAATGGCACCTTTTGGGCAGTCATGCTAATGTTTCCTAAAAAAAAATAATGTGATTTTGTTTGGACAGTGATGTGTTAAAAATTTCAGTTGGTATAAAAAAGGAACATTCATGCATTCATTACTTCACTGATTTGCCCAAACGTTTAATCCTACTAGGGTAAAGGGGAGGCTGGAGTCAGCTGACTCAAGGCAAAGGCCAATCCATCACAGGTCCAACACAGACCAGATCCCCGAGTACCTAGCGGAAACCCACACAAGTACAGGAAGAACTCACAAACTTCAAACAAAAACACCCCCGCCATGCCCAGGACTCGAACCCAGGACTTTCTTGCTGTGAGGCAGCGTGCTAACCACCATGTCACCATGCCACCCTTAAAAATAACAGAACTGCTTTCAAAAATATCTACGTCTTCTGCAAGACTAACTAACCCAGCCAACTTCTCAAGCATCCTACACTGGTTTTCAAAACTGAATGCCGTGTGAGAATAGTGTTAAGTGAGAAGACTGTCTCTTACTGTGATCTTTGACCACTATCCAACCCTGCAGCTCTACCCACCCTGTTAGGATTAGATCAATAATCCAAGCAGGAAGCTCTGTATACTGACAAACCATTAAAATTTGGTTTGATTCATCAGAAAAAAAAACGCTAGCTCAAAAGCATGACTTATAGAAAGAAACTTTCACACATTCCGCTCCACATATTTTCTTCATATAGTTTAAAGCAAAACAACGATAAAATGTGAGAGTCATTAATACACACAGGTGAAAAAATGCAGTCCATCAATTTATATGTACTTATCGCATTTACAGTAGAATCTCGTTATTATGCGCTTGTTTTAAATGCATTTTCACTTACGCATACAACACCTGTTGTTAAAACGTATACACACCTGTATGCACAGCACTCCACACCTCTTTTAGTCTCAGCTATGTGCATTTCAATAAGGTTGTCACCCATTTTCCTGTATTAAGCCTTTTTCTTCACACATGGGCGTCTTCTTCATACATTTTAGGGTCACGTGATGTTATTTAGGCTTTTGAGAATAAAATGTTATGGTTTTGAGAAAAAGAATTTTCACATGCAAAAATGCTAAAATGCAGTCTCACTTAATATGCGATGAAGTGCATTATCGACATGCCCGACATGCGCAAATTGACAAGACTCTACTCTCTTTTAATATTCATTCATTCATTCCTAATTAGGGTCGCGGGGAGGCTGGCGACCATCTCAGCCGACTCTGGGTGAAGGCAGCATACACCATGGACAGCTCGCCAGGCCATCACAGGGCAGAAACACGTTGATGACAACCCAGTGGCCTACTCTTTACGAACGACAGCAATGGTTCTTTTTATGCCTCTCACCACAGACAGTGAGAGATATTGCTGGTCTTTGATAACCCAGTTAGCTGCACTGGGGGGACAGCAGTGAAAACTTGGTGATAGTAGGTCTTGAACCCCCGACCTTCGGATTAGTAATCCAGCCCCCTACCACTGGACCACCACTGCTCCCTCTTTTAATATTTTTAATTTAATATTTCTGATGTACTAACACAATTTACGCATGGTGGAGAGCAGTTGTAAGAGTTATGTTTATACAGTTTGCTGATACTCTAACCTTAGTTTTTATTATTGGCTCTATATTTTTATTTGTCTGAATTTATTTTAGGTGGTAAAACTTCTATAAGTCTAATAACTATTCAAAAGGATGTTATACTTTTACTCACATTCTAATTCTAAATGTATTTACATGATACCCAATTATTATTATTATTATAAATATTAATATTTTAAATTATCAATTTAATTGGATAGCGATACCATTGTGTAACGATAATATTAACAGCTCTGACTGCAAAATGGTTTAAATTTCAATCTATAGGTTCATTCATTGTCTTCCACTTCTGAAGTTGGGTCACAGAGGCAACACTTCTAGGAGGAAAAGCCATCCCTCTTCCCAGTGACACTATCCTTTCCTCAGCCAGATGGGATATACAGTAGTGTGCAGTGAAGATTATACACCACCACTTTTCTCTAAAAGGGCTCCTAATAAAAACAAGTAAAAAAGTACTTCTGTATAATTTTTTTGGTGAAAATGTATTGAACAATGCTATTGTAGGCAATGAGAACAAAAAAACAAACAAAAAATAATAATAATAATAAAATAATAATTCCAACAAGTATATTGAGGTAGAAGTAATGCTAATAAAAACACTGAAAATACCAATTTTCGGAAAGTGTTGCAAATCGTATTTTTTTTTTTTTTGACTTTTTCAAAGCATGAATAAACTTCATACGGAAGTTCATATGGAATGGTTTAGCGAGTGAAGAAATAAAAATATACAGTGATGCAGTGATGATTATACACTTAACAAAATGAAGATAAATCAGAAACCAAGTACTATTCAAATATTTATTTTCTGTAATATTGGATCATATTGGTGAGAATAAGTAAACAAACAACAATATATAGTAATAAAAAAAATATCAGACCCTTTTTTTTGGGAAATATTTATCGTGGCCACCCTTTACTTTGATTACAGAATTTAACCTTTCAGGCATAGTGTTCACATATATATTTTTTTTAATTTATTCACTCGCTAAACCATCCCATATGGTTTGAAATTCATTCACGCTATAAGAAATTTAAAAAATATAAATAAATAAATAAATAAATAAAAATTGCGACAACTTTCAATTTTTCTGAAAAATTTGTATTTTCCCATATTCAGCCATATTTTTACTTCAGTAAGCTTGTCGAATGATTTTCTTGGTTCTCATTGCCTACAATAGCATTGTTTAATACATTTTACCAAAAAAATCATAGAGAAGTAATTTTTAACTTATTTTTTTAGGAGCCCTTTTAGACAAAAGTGGTGGTGTATAATCTTCACTACATACCACTGCATAATCCCTCTAGCGAGCTCTAGATCTGCTCTGGGGCCTCCCCCCAGTTAAATGAGGCCAGAAAACCTCAAAAGGGAGGCAACCAGGAAGCATTCTAATCAGATGCCCAAACCACCTCAACTGACACCTTTTGATGAAGCAGTGCAGCGGGTCTACCCCGAGCAACTCTGAAGAAAGCTCATTTTAGCCGCTTGTATCCGCAATCCCATTCTTTTTGGTTACTACCCAAATCTGTTGATCATAGGTGAGGGTTCGAACACAGATTGACTCTAAAACGTTGTCATTTTGGCTCAGCTTCCTCTTCACCATAACGGAACAGGGCAACGCCCTCATTACTGCTGACACAGCACTGATTCATCTGTCCATTATATTAATTTATAATAAATACACTTAACTTTTTAAAATATATTTTCTTTATATAAGGCTAGTGTGAGGTGCGGTCTTGCAGGTTCATCAGGGCTGACTTTTGGATGCCATCAGGCCTTGGGAGGAACAGTGTGCGGATTTATTTTCAGAGATTTACAGATGAACGGCTGTTGTCGTGGTTTAGATTTCCACGGCATACACATATGCCAATCTGTGACTACAGGTGATGGTGCATTTATAGCTCTGTTATACATTGCCACTCTTTCATTTTTAGCAGGTCTTTAATTCTGTTGTACACACAACTTAATATGATGTTTTGGATTTCTGACAAGAGGACTTCAATTCCAGAGCTTGCAAATGTTTTTTCTTCAACTTTAATGCCATTCTTCTGAATGAAACATCCTGTTAGATACTGTGGGAGCTGTATATGGGAGTATTGGGGCTGGAATTATGCTAATCTTCAGTTCTCATTAACATGTATACACTTACCCACAGATGCAATTCATCATTTTTTTGCAGGCTGTTTTAATATTATTTTAAGGTCAAAAGAGTGGTTGTTGAATCTGGTGTGGCTCATTTGTACTAACACGGCTCGCTTAAAAAACAAATGTTCTTGCATGAGGCCCATTATGCTTGTACCTTGCCACAACTGTAGAATCTAAAAATGCCAGAAAGTTTCAGAGACAAACATTAATTAATGCATTACAGTTGGATTTTTCTAACCTTAAAGAAACAGATAAGATTTCTCCTCTCCTGACCTTTACTCTGACCTCACTTACATTCATTATTCATACAAGTAAGCAATTGAGGGTGAAGGGTCTTGTTCAAGGACACAACAGTGGCAACTTGGTGATACTGGGGCTTAAACCACCAACCTTATGATCAGCAACCCAGAGCCTTAACCACTGAGCCACTCTTTGAGTTCCGAGCTCAGTGAGGGTGTTTCTGGGTGGAGTTTATATGTTCTCCCTGTAGATGCATGACTATCCTCCGGTTTCCTCCCACAATTCTAAGCACATTAGGTTAATGGGCTGCCCTAGGTGTGAGTGTGAATAGTTGTGTGTGTGTGTGTGTGTCAGCCCTGCAATGGACTGGCGAGCCGTTCATGCTGTACCTCACCTGAGATAGGTTTCAGCCTCCCCATGACCGAAGTAGAATTAAGTGGTTTGGCCAATGAGCGATTGACGATAAAACTTTAATTTAAGGTGCAGATCAACAGAGAAAATGCTTTAATAAACCATACTTTATGATTGATCAATAATGTGGGGAGTGCGTTCAAGGAGTGGTAATGATCCTGATTCTTTCATGCAAGGTGCAGGATGCAGGACACCACTGGGCTGAAATGAGATACAGCACACTCAATCCATCAATGCCACACACAGAAGAAGAGCTGTAAGGTGCTAATGTAGTGATTGATCTTCGAATCCAAGGGGAGCATAAGGAACAAAGCAGGAAAACAGATTTCCTGTGTGTGGTATAAGAATGAGAAGAATGGCTGGTGTCTGTTATGTTGAGACTGACCTTAAAATGATTATTTTGCATATACTAATGGATGAGACCAGTCATAGACAGGATTCCACTTTATAGTAAATGAATAATATTATATAATTTTTTCCCAAAAATGCTTGGTTCTGCTCATTACAGCCCAGCCAGTCAAATGGAAACCATATATACTCGTATGTATGTATGTATTTATATATAATTACAGGTAAAGTGAATAATTTACAATTATTTAAGGCGAGGTGGATGTCACCGAGTATCAAGGAACACAGAACAATGAGTAACTGGGACATTCACCATACCTGAGGCAAATAATTATTTAAGTACACAGAATACTACACAGGCCTATTTAATATTTTTACAAAAATATAAGAAAACAAAAAACAAAATTTTCTGGTCTGTTGTAACATTCTTAAAATGGGAGAATTTTTCACTCCACCTGTTAATGACAGGATCTTTTGAAACTAAGTCATGGTGTGAATAAAGTGCTTTTTTAGCTTTAATTACTTGATTTTCAATTTGCTTTATTTACATTTTCTGGTACAGCATTTCATTGGTTTGGAAAGATATTGGTGTTTGTCCTGCATTAATCACTTGGGATAATCCACCATTATGCAGTAAAGGTAAAATGTATGTCTTTGAATCTTTCCTGAGATGAAACAGTGAGGTTTTAATTTTTGTAGTTTATTAAATACATCTTTTGATCATGACAGACTCAGTCAGGTGAGCCCTGCACTTCAAGCCAACTTCGTGTTAGGCTAACTGTTAATGCTAGCCAGACAGGTCTTCAAATAAATTCTTTATTTATTTCTTTATTATTTATTTATTTATATGTATAATTTATGATAATGCACCCTGACAAGCATTGTTAGGGAACGATTTGAGAAACATGACAGGAAGTTCAAGTTGTCCAGTTTTTCAAATGTGATACTAATCAAGCATCTGTGAGATGTGCTGAACTAAGAAGTCTGATTTGTAAGATCCTGATAAGAACTGTTTTGACAACACATGGGGGTAACAATCCCAGTAATACACAATATAACACAGGTAATTGTAAAGTGATGCCTGATCTTTGTATTTATTCATTCACCTTCAGTGCGCAGTCAGGATCTCAGTGTATCTAAAGTGTATCACAGTAAACCTGGCTCTGAAGGCAGAATACATTCTGGATGGAGCAGGAACATCATGAGCCTCTGCATGGAAGGCAGGCTGGAAGACTTTGGTACCATTCTTTGTAAACCTGAGAAAATAGAGGGACTTGCTCATTTGCCCAAAATGCTCCATGCTTGTAAACATCCCAGTCATTCTAATACATTCTATACAACTCATTTCATAGTTATATATGTGGTAGCTTGGAGAAAATTAGTGAGCCCAGTGGAACCCTACACAGACACAGGAAGAGCATAACGCAAGCTCAGGATCAAACTGAGAACCTTGGAGCTGGAAGAAGACAAAGCAAGCTGCTGAAGATTAAAAATAATATCAATTATTTACAGCCTGAGCACCTTGCCATGTAGATAACTTGAAGATGTAGAACCTCAAAGTATGTACCTTCATTTGGCCAGGTGAAATAATTTCCTTTCAAGACGTATGGGTAGTTTTCTAAACAGTTTAACAGATGGCCATTACAAGAGCAAGACATGCTTGATAATGCAGCGGGTAACGTTTCCTCCCCTTTGTGGCCAAAAAGAACTACTTATTGATGGGAACGCTAGTGAGCAACCAGGTGGTTATCACCGTGCTGAAGATAACACTTCAGACAAGACCTCTTTTTGCCATCACCAACAGGTACTTATCCTGTTTTATCTTATCGTGTGTCATTTTATCTTCATCAAAAATGTCACATTCCTCACAATCACGGCTACATGATTACACTGGTGTGAAGAATGTTCAAAGCATGTCAAGATAAAAAGAATGAAAGAACTCTGCAGCACCTCTTCTTTGATCCTAGTTTATGCATAAAACCTGGCTGTGGCAATTTTCTCCTGCCTGTTAGTCTACCACTGCTTTGCAAAAGTGCAACTTTATGCTTGAAAAATGTCATGAACTGAAAATGCAAAAAGTGATGTTGTGACATCATGATGATCCACGCAGCAATCCACACAGCAGTATCACGGCTGATTTACTGCTTCAAGGTTTCGGGTCCCGGGAGTTAACATGAATCTTAATTTGCATTTTCTTGCCTTCTGGCAGCCTGTATAGAGCATATTTATTCTCCTGAACCAAAAATGTGTCTAATACACAGGTTGATTTTTCCCCACAGGTTAGTTGTTTGCATACATTAGTTTAATTAAATCTCCAAATGAGTTCATCCCTGGGAAGTGTTTATCTCCAACACCAGCTCCAGGGTATCTGATTTGGTCTGGAGTTTAGGTTTCTGTCTGTATGGAGTTTCACATGCTGTTCCTGTGTTGATGTGGGTTTCATTCAAGTTCTTTGGTTTCCTCCCAACTCCCATAATCAGCTACTATAAGGAAAGAAGAATAAGTGAAACAGGAAGCAAACCGTTAGTTGCATTGAGGTGGGATTTAAATGTGTGTATGTTGCCTTTCTCCTCTAATCACAGACAGGCTTCAGGTTCGTGGCAGTTCTGACCAGAATAAAGCACTTATTTAAGACAAATAAATTCATAAATGAAGTCATCTTCATCGTTAACATTATCGTCAGTGCCGCTGTGACCATCATCATCATCATCATCATCATAATCATCATCATCATCGCCATTACCATCATCATCACCATTGTGATCATCATTATTATCATCATAATCATCATCATCATCATCATCATCATCATCATCCACACCATCATCATTGTCATCATCATCATCATTACAGTAATCATCATTTCAATCATTATCATCACCATCACTGTCATCACTATTGTGGTTATCACCATTACCATCATCATCATCATCATCATCATCATTGTTATTATCACCATTGCCGTTGTGATCATCACCCACATCATCATCATAATTATCATCATCATCATCATCATCATCATCATCATCATCATCATCAGTGTCTTCACCATTGTGTTCATCACCATCCTCACGATTACCATCGCCATTACCATTTTTATGAAGTACTCTGTTTTTAAAATAATTATGGATGCTAAGCCCTGAAGATGAATACAGCTTAAACTTTCAAAGAGACAATAAATACATGTTTATAAATTTATTCAGGGATTACACTGAAATTTCTTAAAGTGGATATCAGTTCAATGTGATTTACGTAATTAACTCTTGTCTTAGTGCCTCCTGATAGATCTGTTTGTGTGTGCGCATGAGTGTCTGTGTGCATGAGTGTCTCTGTGTGTGTGTGTGTGTGTGTGTGTGCGTGTGTGTGCTTGAACAGCAGAGGGGATTTTTGGGAACTGAGGACTGATTTTTGGGAACTTTTGGTAAATCTTGGCTGTTTAAGGGTAAAGACTTTGTTTTTGAGTTCATGGTTAGTGTCATGTATTACTGAAAGCAGCACTTTCAAGTTGGACTTCTGGAGTTCATTTCCCATCAGCCCCTGCATGTCACATGCCCTAGGCCTGTGTCATTTATCCATTCATTCATTCATTCATTCATTCATTCATTCATTCATTCTCTAAGCTGCTTAATCCTAAATAGGGTCATGAGGAGGCTGGCACCCATCTCAGCCGACTCCGGGCAAGGCCAGGGTACACCTTGAACAGCTCACCAGGCCATCGCAGGACTATTTACACTCACACTCACACCTTGGGGCGATGTGGAACAACCATTTAGTTTACTGTACATGTTTTTGGACTATTGGAGGAAACAGGAGTACCAGGAGGAAACCCAAGCAAGCACTGGGAGAACATGCAAACTCCAGACAGAAACACCCCAAGCCCGAGAATCGAACCCGGACCTTCTTGCTGTGAGGCGAACATGATAACCACCCCAATGCCTTGTCCTTTATTATGCACCGTATTTAAGTTTAGTCACTTTGTCTGGTAGCTCTTTTATGTCTGTTGTATTTTATACATGCCATGGTGTTTATATATATGCTTGTTTAAGACAGTTAGCATGCGGTTGAGATTAACGTTAGGGTAAACATTGGGGTTAGACATTTAGTTGTGATGCGTAAGTTTAAATCTAGGGAAAGGGGCCAAGGAATGCATCAGCTCAATGAGTATCCCCCAAAAGGTAGAAGTACAAGTGTGTGTGTGTGTGTGTGTGTGTGAGCTTCTTATCTTTGAAAAAAAAAATCATTCATTTTCTGTACCGCTTACCACTTAATTAGGGTCACGGGGAGGCTGGCACCCATTTCAGCCGACTCTGGGTGAAGGCAGATACACCCTAGACAGGGTAGATTCCACTTCCCCTTTCCTTACACAGTTTTCCAATCTTACAACTGAAGACATCCTGCAAGTTATCGCATCCTACAATCCTACCACCTGCTCACTAGATCCAATCCCTTCCACAATACTCCAGACTATCTCACAAGACCTTCTCCCCTTTA
>JAQMYF010000021.1:17304993-17324280 GCA_030014195.1 Neosilurus mollespiculum
GATGAACGTTTGTGGATCAGTCTGAGGAGATGAACGTTTGTGGGTCAGTGTGAGAAGATGATCGTTTGTGGGTCAGTGTGAGGAGATGATCGTTTGTGTGTCAGTGTGAGGAGATGATCATTTTTGGGTAAGTCTGTGGAGATGATCATTGGTGGGTCAGTGTGAGAAGATGATCGTTTGTTGGTCAGTGTGAGGAGATGATCATTTGTGGGTCAGTGTGAGGAGATGATCGTATGTGGGTCAGTGTGAGGAGTTGAACGTGAGGAGATGATCATATGTGGGTAAGTCTGTGGAGATGATCGTTTGTGTGTCAGTGTGAGGAGATGATCGTTTGTGGGTCAGTGTGAGGGGATGATCGTTTGTGGGTCAGTCTGAGGAGATGATAATATTTGGGTAAGTCTGTGGAGATGATCATTTGTGGGTCAGTGTGAGGAGATGATCGTTTGTGGGTCAGTGTGAGGAGATGATCGTTTGTGAGTCAGTGTGAGGAGATGAACATTTGTGGGTCAGTGTGAGGAGATGATCGTTAATTTCCCTTGTGGGATTAAAACAGTATAGCAAAAAAGCAAAAAAATGGCATTAATATAAAATGATTTATTACATATCAGGCATGTTATGACTGTAGAAGAGAGGGGTGTGGTTAAAATTTGTTGAGGCAGAACGTGACAGCCAAAGAGTTTGAGTGAAAGTTATACCCACTGCTGCACACATATGTCAGGACATCAATAGATTGAAATAAACATGCAGACTTTTTTTTTGTTTTTTTTTTCTGTAACACTGGCTTAGATGAAGTGATGGTGTGTTTTTTGTACTATCTGATGCACTCGTTTGAGTTCTGACAACTTTGCTTTGGGTCGGCTGATGCAAGCTCTTGAAAAACTGGGAAGTGGACCTCAAGTGGAAAAGCTCTGAATATTTTACAGAAAACCTCATCATATCAATAATCGCACATACATGGCCTTGTGAATAAGCTGTTGCTATAGAAACTGTAACACATTAGAGTGAGTGCATTAATATAAATCAAGGTTGTTAGAAAGAAAATCAACACTTTCTGGCCAATCAGGGTGCAGAATTTAGTCTGTGTGCTCTATACTCTACTAAACATCAGAATCCTTCAATGGAGAAACAGTATAAGGAGAAGAAAGAAGAGAATCAGGAGGAACAGAAAAGAGAGGAAAAACAGGAGGAGCAAGAGAAGCAGGAGGAAAGTGGTAGCAGGGAGAAAAGGTGAAGCAGTACGAAGAGAAGGAACAGGAGACGCAAAAGGAACAAGAAAAGAGAAGGAACAGTATTTAGAGGAGGTGCAGGGGAAACATGCCGAAGAGGAGAAGAAGGAACAGGAGAAGGAGGAGGAACAGGGTGCAGGAAGAGGAGGTACAGAAGGAGAAAATGGAACAAGAGGAGTAGAAGGAAATGGAAGAGGAGGATCAGGAAGAGTAGGAGGAAAAGGAGGAAGAGGAGGAGCAGAAGGAAAATGAAGACCATTTGTCCGTCACTGTGGATTCTGACTGTGTGAACACCTGGACCTCTCCCATCACACCGCTAAACTATAAGCAGAGCTGTTTAATAACTCCAGCAGAGGTCCATGTTACAGATAAGCTGTCAACCCCTGACCAGCAGGATCACAGTAAGCCGTCGCCTTCAAAAAACCATCATGTGACAGAAACGTTCATCACTTCATGTGTTAATGCAGTTAGTAAACACATTTACTCTGCTGAACTGTGTGATATCATCAGGATGTAAATAAAACTGCTGGCCAAACAAAATATTAACACTTAAACAGATTAAGTGACACATATTTTTTTATGAACATCATTACAGTCTCTCTGATACGCCACATGCAGACCGATACATGAACTGATGCTGTAAAAGAACTGCTGGTCTTGTGAGTGATGCTTCGTGCTAATTTTGAAGTGTGTGAGTGAAATACAACTGCAGGATTCTCTCCAACCATTTTTGTTTTTGTGGCTATGTTTACTGTTCAAGCAGCACAGCTCAGATTTAGAAAGTTATTTTCGGAGTGTTTTTGGAAGTGATTTGGGAAGTGATTTGGAAATGATTTGGGAAGTGATTTAGGGAGTGATTTAGAAAGTGATTATGGAAGTAATTTGGAAAGTGATTAAGGGAGTGATTTGGAAAGTGATTTAAAAAATAATTCGGAAAGTTATTTGGGAAGTGATTTAGGAAGTGATTTGGGAAATGATTTGAGGAGTGATTTGGGAAGAGATTTAGGGAGTGATTTAGGAAGTGATTTAGGGACTGATTTGAGAAGTGATTTAGGGAGTGATTTAGAGAGTGATTTAAGAAGTGATTTGGAAAGTGATTAAGGGAGTGATTTGGGAAGTGATTTAGGGAGTGATTTGAGAAGTGATTTAGGGTGTGATTTGGAAAGTGATTTGGGAAGTAATTTAGGAAGTGATTAGGGAAGTGATTTAGGAAGTGATTTAGGAAGCGATTTGGAAAGTGATTTGGGGAGTGATTTAGGGAGTGATTTAGGGAGTGATCTGGGAATTGATTTAGTGAGTGATTTGAGAAGTCATTTGGAAAGTGATTAAGGGAGTGATTTAGGGTGTGATTTGGGAAGTGATTAAGGGAGTGATTTAGGGTGTGATTTGGGAAGTGATTAAGGGAGTGATTTAGGGTGTGATTTGGGAAGTGATTTGGGAAGTGATTTAGGAAGTGATTTATGGAGCGACTTAGGAAGTGATTTGAGAAGTGATTTAGGGAGTGATTTGGGAAGTGATTTAGGGTGTGATTTGAAAAGTGATTTACGGAGTGATTTGGGAAGTAATTTAGGAAGTGATTAGGGAAGTGATTAAGGAAGTGATTTGGGAAGTGATTTAGGCATTGATCTGGAAAATGATGTAGGGAATGATTTGGGAAGTGTTTAAAGAAGTGATTTGGAGAGTGACTTAGGAAGTGATTTAGAGATTGATTTAGGAAGTGATTTAGAGATTGATTTGGAAAGTGGTTTAGGAAGTGATTTGGAAAGTGATTTAAGAAGTGTTATAAGGAGTGAATTGGGAAGTGGTTTAGGAAGTGATTTAGAGAGTGAATTGGGAATTGATTTAGGAAGTGATTTAGAGATTGATTTGGAAAGTGGTTTAGGAAGTGATTTGGAAAGTGATTTAAGAAGTGTTATAAGGAGTGATTTGGGAAGTGACTTAGGAAGTGATTTAGAGAGTGATTTGGGAATTGATTTAGGAAGTGATTTAGAGAGTGATTTGGGAATTGATTTAGGAAGTGATTTAGAGATTGATTTGGGAAGTGGTTTAGGAAGTGATTTGGAAAGTGATTTAAGAAGCGTTTTAAGGAGTGAATTGGGAAGTGGTTTGGGAAGTGACTTAGTAAGTGATTTATTGAGTGATTTGGGACATGATTTGGGAAGTGATTTATGGAGTGATTTGGAAAGCGATTTGGAAAGTGATTTGGGGAGTACGTTGGGAATTGATTTGCGAACTGATTTCAGAAGTGATTTGGGAAGTGATATAGTGAGTGATTTAGGGATTGATTTAGGAAGTGATTTAGGGAGAGATTTGGTAATTTAAGAAGTGCTATAGGAAGTGTATTGTGAAGACTTTTAGTACAACGGTTGTCCTTTAAATTTTATTGTGTTTATTTTTATACCAAAATAATAATCTTATGAATACATAATATTCATAAGAATATTAATATATATATATGGTGGAGAAAAACAGACAGCTCACTCCTCTCCCAGCTCAGAGATAACTGAGATGGACTTCATCAGGTTAAGATGTTATTTGGAGGAAGAAGCTGCTTGTTATAGTGAAGGCCATCATAGAAGTGTTTAGGGAAATTAATACATTTTTACACAATTCCACATTCACAATGTTACTAAATAAGACGGCAGTCACACATCATCTAAAAGACAATTTCAGGTTTAGAGCCCAGGCGTGAGTCCAGAGATGACTCCGGTGCTTAATCATAGTTTTAAAAAGAATCTATGATAATGATATACAAACTTTTCCACCTGGCAGACAATTATACGCTTTCCACACAGAAGCAGACACACACACAAGCAGATACACCCACAAGCAGAAACACACATCACTCATCATGTTCACTGATGCTCATGCCTGCAGAGAGGCAGCAGCAACCACACAATTTACCCGTTAAATCCTTCCACATCGTTAAGGTGCCAGTGATCTGTAGCCTCAGGAGCTGATTAAAAACACTGTTGGATTTCCAGACATCCCTGTATTCCTGGGCGTCTCACGTGTCCATGTGCTGGTAAAGGTTAGTCAAGTTCCTCCAGATTTTCTCTCTGGACCACTGAGAAACATATGAATTTGGGTTATGGGTTTTAAAAGAGTGTTTTAAAAGGGGGGGTTGTTTGTTTTTGATTCAGCTGTATGATGTTTATTTCATTAAGAAAGAGATATGTGCAATACAGGCTTTTATCTTACTTTCGAAAAAAAACTTGACATGGACAGATTCAATATTCTTACTAAATACAGCTGTGAAACTAGTAAATGTACGACATATTTCTTTTTTCATGTTTCCCAATCATAAAAAAGGTTGAGCATTTTAATTCTTTTAGAATGAATAGGAATAAATTCACAGCATTCAAAGATTGCCTGACTGATTAACTGAGGACACAGGAGCACCACAGACAATTTTTGATATATTTTATTTACCTAGCACTTTTCACAGTAAAATTTATTATAAATGTACAGAGTATATTTATTTAAATTCATGTTATAGATTTAAATTCATCCCTAATAAGTGAGCCAAAGGTGGCGATAAGGAAACATGAGGAAGAAACCCTGCAAGGAACTGGATTCAAATCCATACTCGAAATTATTCCATGTATTACACGGTTACATACTGACATCAATCACTTTGACACTAAATATTCATTTAAAAATTATTTTATTGCTTTTGCTAATAACACGCATAGCACGCCGGCCTCACAGCAAGAAGTCGAGTCATGAGCTCAGCAATTGCATTTTTGTGTGGAGTTTGCATGTCCTGTGCTTGTGTGGGTTTCATCTGTGTTCACCAGTTTCCTTTCAGAGCTCAAAGCCATGCACGTTAGGCTAATTGGGTGTTCCAATGTGCCCATAGGTGTGACAGTGAGTATGAATGGTTATGTAGATGTTGCCCCTGCAATGGTTTGGCAAGCTGTTTAGGGTGTACCCTGCCTTTACCCAAGAGTTGGCTGAGATAGGCTCCAACCTGCCCATGACCCTCACAAGAGTAAGTGTTTCGGCACATGAATGAGCAAACGAATGAATGAATGAATGAATGAATGAATGTTCTTGTGGTAATGTCTGATTGCTCGAGATGTATACTAGTCTATTGTCTCTCTCTTTCTCAATCACTTTCTGTCGCTCTCTCAATGTGTCTCTTAGTCTGTAATACAAATGACAATCTCTAAAATTCAGGACATTTCATAATTGCAGTAATGAAACATTAATGTGCAAGTGATTTCACACTGGCCTCGTTGGTATGAGTTTTAATGCCATGATTCTCCTGTAAGAACAAAAAAGGCATTATCATTCTAAGTGCCTGTGTTGAAAGCATGTCCTGATCTCCACACTTTCCATTTCACTGAGTACCATCAGCATGTCATCAGTGGATCTGTTTCTTTTTTAGTTCTTTTGAGCTAAATAACTTGATTAGACTTGCTGATTAGATTGCAGTGGATGGAATGCTCACTGCAGATGTCATCCACATGTTTCATGCTCTGCAACTGAACTTCATGCTTCGTGCTCCTGAGAGGATCTATTAGCTATTAGCTATTAGTGGTGTTGTTTTTCCCTCGAGGCAGCATAAACAGTCCTGTGGTATCTGTCACAAACACAATCCAATTTCACAAAGTATCACCAGCTGACTTTGTTCGAAAAGATAATGTACATGAAGGGTTTCGCTTCCCCATGGCTCCTCATGGTAAGGTCATCATTATAGTGAATATACACCAAACTTCAGCTCCTAATGAATAAATAATGCTCCATGTGACCTTTACTGTCAAATTTATGTTTAAATTTATATTTACGTTCATATTCGAATCAATATCTAATTTTATATTTACATTTACATTTAAATTCACATTGACATTCACATTTATATTTGTAATTACTGTGGCTTGCAAAAGTAATCATACCCCTTGACCTTTTGTTTTTTTCATATTTTGCCACATTACAATCACAAATGTTAGAATGCCTCCTGAAAGCCCCGCTGGTGTGGTGTTTCAGGCATCTCCAGCCAGGTAAAGACCTTAGGATTGACCCAGAACACGCTGGGGGTACTATGTCTTTCGGCTGGTCTAGGAATGCCTTGATGTCCCCCCTGGAAGAGCTGGAAGAAGTGGCTGGATAGAGGGACGTCTGGACATCACTGCTTATGCTGCTGCCCGACCCTGGAACAAGCGGAAAAAAATGAAGATGAAGATGAAGACAACCACAAATGTAAATGTATTCTACTGGGATTTTATGTGATAGACCAACACAAAGTGGTGTATAATTGTGAAGTGGAAGAAAAATAAAAAAGCTTAAGAGTGTGGTCAATACTTCAGTCAATACCCCGGGTCAATACTTTCTATTCTATGATAGGATGATAGGATGATACTCTATCCATTCTTCTGTATATGGACATTCATATATAAAAGCCCATATGTCACCAACCTATTAACCTATTTTTATCATGTATGCCTTACATTAATCCTACAAGTGCACAGATTGTTCTGTTAAAGCAACAGAAAATATGTTTATACTTTTTACAGCTAATAAAAGATGAACATATACATTCTAGGCTTGACAAAATGAAAGCAAATGAAAAGAATTTGCAAGCAGTAGTAAGAAATTTCATTCACCCTTGGTATACCTTGGTCATGCAAGGAAAACTATCCTCAAAAACAACTGGCTGCACAAAAGTTGTAGTTCGCTTCCTGATGACTCCCTCAAAAGCTCCATTAGGACTCATAGCTAGCGATGTCTGCTTCTGCATCAACTCTACATCATATTTCTTACAATGGTCACCATCCATCATACACCATACAGGTCCTGTACAAGACACAGCTAGAACACCATGACATGCTTACCAAGGCCCGAACACGTGGAAACTGTTATTAGCAGAAACATGAAGAGAAAATGATACTTGAGATAAATTATTAATTCAATATCACATTGCTCTGCCACCAAAGTTGTTACTGACCATCTAGAAAATTGCTGGACCCAGAGTTCCCCGAAGAGCCCGTCATGTATGAAAGTGAAACATCATGGTTTAAAGTCACCTCCAGTACATAGGTATCACAAAGCTATGTAAGATGGGTGGGAATGTTAACAGACGCAAATATGAACAGATTATTGCTTCCCATTGTGTTTCAAACCTACAGGAGGCTCAGATTTCTCACCATAGGGTTGATAACACACTGTTTACTGACCATTTGATAAATGAGCTGCCCTCTAAAATATCTTGTGTATTAAAAATGGATTACAAGTGTCTTGGGCCTTTGTCTTCAAGAATTTTTAGTAGCACTTACAAATTTTTATTATTTGTAATTTGAACATATTAAAAGTGTCTGATTCTTTTAATATGATAATTTTAACTTGTAAGGGCAGTAGTGGCTTAGTGGTTAAGGCGATGGGTTACTGATCCGAGGTTCAACGGTTCAATCCCCACTATCACCACTGTTAATAACCCTTAATTGCTCAGTTGTATAAAAAAACAACAACAGATAATTGTAAGTCGCTCTGGATAAGAGTGCCTGCCAAATGCTGTAAATGTAAATAATTATTCATCATGACAAGCACCTGGGAGTCTGGTACCGTCATGGTCATGTTTGCAGAGGCACTACTGACCTTGAGTGATGCTTTTAATTTTTCAGTATGATGTTATATTTTCTACAGTATTATATATTTAGTTATAAACAAGGTCATTTGATAATTTTTCTGTAATAAATATAGCCTTGAAAGTGAAATTAAATCTTTGTGACAAGACTTTTGTCCAGGCAAAAATAGGAATGTTTATATTTTAGAAACTGTAAAGATTAGAAGATTTATTTTTTTTTTACAATACTGCCGCTAGCACATATTATTTAGTACCATCGGAGGGTTATTTTAAGTCATAGGTGATGAAAATTGGTTAATAGGTTGGAGAAGCATGTATAAATATTTACACCCCCACACCAGGAGCATGTACTGTATAAATATGTACACATATGAATCCCATGGTGACATGCATCTAAGAGCATAATGTTTAATCTAATCATGTGAAGCAGTGCGAAGTGATCCTGCATTACTGTAAAGAACACAAAAACCTTCTCAATACAAAAATGGACCTTTGGAAAGTACCACAATGAGTTCAAACTCCACTAAGCTTCACTACTCAGAATCACCAAATCCACTCTATAATCTGTAATAACCTGTTTAGAAAAAAAAAATAGCGTGTTACATAACCGCTTTCCTTTAATACGGTCCAGAGTGACACTCCTCCTGATAGATAGATAGATAGATAGATAGATAGATAGATAGATAGATAGATAGATAGATAGATAGTGATGGATGGATGAATGAAAAAGTAAGCAAACAAACAATCTTACAGGTAAGTAAAATCTATTTTCCTTTTTTCTTCCCTTATTCATTAATTTTATTCCAATCTATCACTGTCTTCTTTCTTTCTTTCCTATTCGGCTTTCATTTCTTTATTTGCTTTTTCACTTTCTTTATTCATAATCCCCCCTCCTTCGTTTATTCCTTTTGTTATTTTCTTCCTTGCAATGCATGTTTTCACTCCCTGGATTCCTTTCTTACTCATTTTCTTTACTCATCATTTTGTTACATTCTGTTTATTAGTTATTGTAATAAACAGAATGCTTATGACATGTTTATGTCAGTTTCCAGCATTAAATGAAACACAATGATAAGTATAATGGACAGAAGAGTGGAATGTTTGGACGTGTGAGCGGCTGGATAAATAATCTGTCTATTGACAAATTCAGCCTGACGTTCAGTGATCCTGCTACACCGAGGAGAATGTTGATGTAGTCCAGTCTAGTTCAGTGGAAATCCTGTGAAAAGATTGCAGCAGCTGTTGTGAACCGTTTGCTCAGGCTTTCTGTTTGTAAATAAGACAGCAATTCATGTAGTCTGTAAAAGACTGATGGTGTTGCTTCAGTGGGTGATATTTGCAATATGAAGCGGCAGATGCTGTCAGAGAGATGATATAAAATAATGTTGTGGAAAGTTAAGTTCAGGATCGCAGCCCATAACCAGCCTTTTACCCAATCACCCGTCATATGGAACACAAACTATTTTAAACAAACAATTTCCTGGTTTTAAAGGTGAAAATATCACAGAGGGCGGGTGGTTAGCAGAAGGTCTGGGGTTCAAGTCCCAGGCTCGGGAGTTTCTGGGTGTGAATGGTTGTGTGTGGCCCTGTAATGGTCTGGCGAGCTGTTCAGGGTGTACCCCGCCTTCACCTCATATCTATCATAAGGAGATCCCAAGTGGTTAAATTCATTAAATTCTCCCCAAAGACCAATTACTGATAATTTTCCTTCTTCCTGTTGCATATTTTTATATGCATATAGCCATGATATTGGTTCAGTGAATATGCAAATGAGTCTGTTATCATCTAGTGAATAAGCCACAGATTTCTTCACTGTGCTGAGAATTTTATTTTATTTTCAATGTTATATTCTGCTATATTTCAGCAAGATGACCAACCAGAAACATGTGTAAAGAGTTTTCTCAGCTACACAGAGAGATTGCCACAGGCTGTGCTCTTTCACAGGTTTAAGGTGTTATTCTTCTGCACACTTCAATCAAACGCTGAGCTTTCTTCTCAAGATGAAGAATCATTTTAGCAGGATTGTAGATTTATGCTTGTGGAGGTAAATTCTTGCCTTTTGAACGAAACATTTTGTCACTTTTTTACTGCGTTTTCTGCTTGTTGGAAAGGCAGAATATATGTGATGAAGAAATGTTCCAATTTTACACTTGGCCCGACCCTCTGACCTACTGATTGATGTTCCTGCAGCGACACTGAACAGGAATTATTTATGTGTGATTGGATGAGCTGGACTGTACGCACCCTGAAATTGTCAGACATGTTCTGCAGTGGAGCCCTGAATGAGGACTGAACATTTCCTGCAGGACAGAAATCACTGTGACTAATATGCATGTGGCTGTATAAGTTAAAGCAACTACAACCTCAGAACCTTAAAAAAGGTAATTAAAATGTTTCTAATTGGGAAGATTTTAGTGTTTAATTATCCCCTGGTTCCCAGAGGATCCACATGATAAAGGAGAATTTAAAAAAAATGTTTAACTGTGTATTAATATATAAATGTAGATGGAGTGTTCATCATTTGCATTATTAGCCACAGTAATCATGGCTTTAACTAGAGCACTGTGTTAAAGTTTATATGCTAACCCCCTTCCTTTGATTCCCACTGTACTTTTATTTCATAGATATGGACGCTTAGTCTCTTTAGCATGTAATACAGCAGATCGTCTTCATCTGATTCTATTGAACTGCAGGCTAGATGATTACTCTCATAATCACATGTTGTTAGACTGCATCAGCTCCACCTGAGTACTTTTCAACACACATATTAAAGATGCTACCCGGGAGGTGAAGCATTGTGTTTCTGCTATCTGGTGAATGATGAGTCACGTTATAAGGGTACAGTGCACAGAAGACCTAAATCTGGGACAGGGTTCTCTTCATCAACATCTCATCTACATATATATATATATATATTTTTTATACCATCCACCTGTTTGTATTCACCAAAAACTTCATCCACCCCAGTCTCAATTCAATTCATCACAATTCTGTACATTTTAAATTCTGTTTAAATAATAATTAATTCTTTCAAGTAATCAATGGTTTAAAAAAAAAAAAAAAAAAAAAAAAAAAAATTTTTTAAACGCTATAAGATTCGCTTGTGAGCAAGTTTCAGCTCACAGCACCCTTTTGCTTGATAAACTTCTTATTGCAGGTGGCTCAATGGCATAGTAAGTTAGCACTACTGCTGCACAGCAAGAAGGTTCTGGGTTCAAGTCCCACTGTTGGTGAGGGCATTTCTGTATGGAGTTTGCATGTTCTTCCTGCGCTTGCACTGGTCTCCTCCAGGTGTTCTGGTTCCTTCCCATAGCCCAAAGTGCTGTACATTAGGCTAAATGGATATTCTCTATTGCTCCTGAATGTGAATGGTTGTGTGTGTGTGTTGGTCCTGCAATGGTCTGGTGAGACGTCCAGAGTATACCTTGCCTTCACCCGGAGTTGGCTGGGATAGGCTCCCGCCTCCCTATGACCCGATCAAACATGAAGCAGTTTGGAAAATGACATGAAATTAAAAACTTGTTGTTGCATCCAGTGCCAGTGGCCAATCATGCAAACTAAACCAGTGCTAAAGAGAAACCCACTGTGAAAGGAACACTGAGTGTATACAGTATACTGTTGGTGTGTCCCGTTTGCACTTGTAATATTTACCCCATAAACTTTCCCCACTGATTACTGCACACTTCTGTTTTAATAAATATCAACAATAATATGTAGTGAAAGTGGCACAGACACTACATCATGGTTCTTATGAATAAATAAAGAACTGCATATAATTGTGCATTTTCAGCTGAAGTAACAGAAGAATACCATTTTGATTTATAGAGATTTATAAAAGCCAAAATAAGAGTGCTTTTTAAATGAAGATTAATCTGTTGTCAAAGACAGTAAAATTAATTATTGTTCCTGGAGAAATATTTTCTCAGACTTTGAACATATACATCAGTTACTGAGTGGAAAAGCATCTCCACCCTTTAATAATATTTAATATACAGATTTCTAGTGAATTAAAGTAAAAGTCAATTACAATACTCCAATCTTTTAAATATTAATCAATTTTTTTATTAAATGTTTTGAATTGAGATATTCAGTGAGGGATCTCAAGCTATGATTTATATAAAATTAAAAAAATAATAAAAATAAAATAATTGTGCAATTCAGAAAAAGATGTGGGGATATGGGGGTGTGGCTGTGGAGAGCTTGGGGAGTGGCTCTGGGGGGTTGGGGACATGGCTGTCGGGAATTTGTGGCATGGCTGCAGGAAGTAGTGGCTTTTGAATATTGGCTATGTGGATTTTGGGGTATGAGTGGTGAGTATTGTGGTGAGTAGTGTGGGTATTTTGAGGTGTGGCTCTTGGGATGCTGGGGTATGGCTGTGTGGATATTGGGGTGTGGCTGCTGTGATTTGTAGGCATGGTTGTGTGGATTTTGGGGTGTGGCTGTTGTAATTTGTAGGGATGGTTGTGTTGATATTGGGGTGTGGCTGCTGTGAATTGTAGGCATGGTTGTGTGAATTTTGGGGCATGGTTGTTGTGATTTGTGGGCTTGGCTGTGTGGATTTGGGGTGTGGATTTGGGAACTTGTGTTTATTCAGCTACAAGATCATTAGTTCACATGTGGAGGAGGTGCAGGCAGTACTTCAGTTCATCCCAAAGGTATTCAGTAGTGTTGAGGTCAGGACACTGTTCTGGATACTTGACTTCACTTTCTTCTAACCGTGTGTTTATGGAGTTCTGAGCTTTATGTACAGAGACATCATCATGCTGGAATAGTGCTTGGGGTGTTTTGGTTCCAGTGAAGGTTACAGTACACAGAGATGTTCTATACCACTGTGTGTGTTTCAGAGTTTGTGGTAATAATTTGGGGAAGAAACATGTATGAGTGCAATGGACCTTCATTATTAAAGATTAATTTATTGGTAATACTTATTAATAAAAGTCCAGGATCATGAAGCTGAATCTTCTCTAATCACCATAAACTGACCACAGACTCGCCATCACCAAACATTTCTCCACATCAGGGATTATTTTTCATTTTGTTTTGTCCAGAACAGGTGTAATATTGTGAGGTTTCTGCTGCAGAGTTTCAACAACTGCTTTTTAAGTGTTGGACCAGAAGTTCTGATCTGTCAGTGTGTGTGTGTGTGTGTGTGTGTGTGTGTGTGTGTGTGTGTGTGTGCGTGAACCCCTAACATCAGCAATCTATTCTCTTCTGCTGTCACTAGCTGTAAGATTCACCACAAATATGCCTTTTTTTTTTTTTTTTTTTGCGATGTGGACTGATTCTGTCTGTTTTCCAAACATGGAGATAAATAAAAATAATTCTACATTTGTGACCCGCTCCAGCATAACACGGATTAAGTTGCAAGGTAGTGTTTTGAGTAAAAGCCAAAGTAGGTTGAAAATGGCTTACCTGGATGAAAATGTGCTATCACTAAAAATATATCCTTCAAAGCATAATCTTCAACATGACCAAGTTCGAATATCATAAACACAACCTATTCATGCTAAAATGCTTGATTAAGAAAAGGTTTTTGTAAAACAATGAAAAAATGCAGTTTTTTGACCTCAAATTATCAAACCACTTTTGTGGTTGCTCAGGGTATTTCCTTATTATCCATATTTGTTACCAGAATGCGCTCCCTACTTACAGAATCCTAGAAGGATTCCTCCAATCATAAATCAGACATGACTCGGTGTAAATAGAACTCACCTGTTGCTAGGAAGACACTAGTACGCTGATTGATCAAGAGCCGGATTCATTTAGTTTATGGATATTATGGAGTTTCAAATGCGGACATTCAGAACCTGGTTATGTAATTGTGATTGCTATTTTCTCAAAAGTAGCTTTTCCTGCAACATACAAAGTGATGTAACTCAGTCCATTTTCATGCTATGATCGTATATTATACCTTATTTTGAAGTATATTTAATTCTCTTTATATGAATATCTCAGTATGTCAAATGTTCTACTTAATCCGTATTATGCTGGAGCGGGTGACATTTTATTAGATGATTTATGTTTACAGGTTCAGGAGAAATGTGGAGGTGTTGGAGAACGATATCATCTGCTGCAAAGACGTCACAAGAATCTCACGTCTCTCAGGCTTCTAGAGAAAAACAGAAGTTAAGAGTGGATTCCTGCAGCACTCGAATCATTAATCTCAGCCTCTGCCACTGAGTGTCTGCCCTGTGGGACAACATTCTGGAGAATTTATCTATCCATGTGTTTCTTATCTCTGTACTGCAGTAAATGCCAAACCTGCAAGTCTACTGTGACGTATGGCAGCTGATTCAGGAAATCGGGATGTATAACTGTTATGGACTCATGCTCAACATCTTCACACGTGTACATGTGTGTGTGTGTGTGTGTGTGTGTGTGTGTGTGTGTGTTCTAAAAGTGCTACATATCTGATGCATCATCATGTGTTATGATTTTTAACAACTGTTTCTGTATGAGGTATGCATGTTCTCCCCGTGTTTGTGTGGGTTTCCTTTGGGTACTTTGGTTTCCTCCACAGGCAAATTAGACTAATTGTCTTGTTTTAAATTGCCCCTAGGTGTGGATGTGAAGGTTGATGGTTGTTTGTGTTGAACCTGCAATGGACTGGCGAGCTGTTCAGGGTGTAGCCCACCTTTGCCCAATGTCGGTTGTGATAGGCTCCAGCCTCCCCATGACCCTAGTAAGATTAAGCAGTTTGGCAAATGAATAAATGATGAATAAACTCAAATCAATCCTATGAACGAATTAAGTAGCTTGTTCGGCACACGTCAGTGATGGCATGAATTCAGTACAGCTCTTCACCTCATTATCATATTCACCCACAATTATCTAAGTTAAGAAAGCAGGTTGACTCATTATCAGTGTATAATGCCTGACTGGCTCTTTTGTTGGACTGGCAGCACAATGGACAGTGCAATGACTATCACCCTTTGGGGTACAAAGTGGTATTATGAGGTGGACAGTTCCTTTTGTCTCAGGGCTACTTGATTAGCATGCTATCATGCTAACACCTTGTGTAGATGTCTTTGAAATAACATAAAAATTGTTACATCTTTAAATTCCTTTGTAAATGCTTTAATTTTAAATGATTACAAATTCTCACATATTGCACCTTTAAATAAATAATTTGTAAAAGCACCTACACAGCACTACTGCATGTTTATAACATTTACAGATATTAATGATATATATTTACTGACATTATATTTGCTAAACTAGTATTTCTAAAAAACTAAAAAAAAAAATAAAAAAAAAAAAAAGGGTGTTCCAGGTCTTGACGCTGGTCGTCTATGATGTAATTGGTGATTTGCTTTAAACGGATGAAGGCGGATGTCTTGGTCACTTCCTGGTTTGCTGAGGAACCGCACTTTCCATGGTACATGGTGCACATTCGTGAATATAAGGCCTCCTTCCTCATCTGCCAATCTGTGGAATATTATGCCATGTAATCATCATTACAGGCTCTTTTAGTCTTTGTGTTGTTCCTGAACACCTTCTGTACCCCATGTAGTCTCACTAGTTTTCTGTTCTCTGTTAGCAAGTTAGCCGTCTTGTTTGACCGTTTCTTGTTTAAGTTCTTGTTTTGGTTTGGTTGTCAGTTCCCAATAAACTCCTCATCCTGCGTTTGTGTCTATCTCTATGTCCTTAAAGAGTGACACACAGTCCCAGACTGCTTAATAAAATATAATGAACTTGTGTGATATTTTACTCTTTAATGTATAAAGGTTCAATGTGAATTTGGTGAAAAATACATATTTAGGAGCTTAAAAAGTCACTGGACAGAGAAGATTAAGAAATGCTGTCTTATCGAGTCATTTTCTTTAAGCAGGAATCCTCTTTCAAAGAGCCTACACAATTCTCTGATAGGAAACAGACGATTCTCACAAAGAGTAGTAAGTGTCAGCAGGAGATCAGCGGGATGTTGTTGTGTACCTCTTCACTCCCTGTGTAAGAGATGAGAGAGGAAACACTCCCAAACTTAATCTGTCAACATGGGGGCCAGCAGCACCGTGATCTCTCCATTCCAGCCCAGAGCAGGCTGTGGAGTTATTGGAGTGGATGGAGAGCTGTGACATGGATCGATATCTGGCTCTAATTTGGAGGGAAGAAAGGGGTGAAATAGGGGTATAAAAGTGTTACATGCGAGCTGTGGTTAAGTGTTCTTTATGGTTACTGTTCCTAAAAACAAAGACACACACAATATTGCACGACTGTATACAGCCTTCATATTTTCATCTGTATAGAGGCTTGTTAAGGTCTGAGATCACTCATGTTGTTTATTACAGGTGCAAAGATAAAACTAAGAAAGGACCTCATCCAATGACCACCCACTTTAATGCGCTGTCCTTCCATTATGACGATTTGACCAAGAGACACATGGGAAATAATAATATAAATAAATAAATAAATAAATAAATAAATAAATAAACCTTTGTTTAAATATTTGAGCAAATTCTAAACATTGTTATTCATGCAGTCCACCTCTGTCTCCTGTACTTAATAAAATCAGAGGGTCTGCCTGGTCATTAACCATTACACACACTTCCCTGAATATAACCCGCCCCAGGAAGATGGGAATGCCATGAAGTATACTGACTGTTTCACACTAAGGCATTAATACTGTAAATATTTTAGTAGTTTTGTGCAGTCGTGTCAAATCTGAAGGCAGATTTCAGAGCTTTATTCATACATTCATAAATTTATTTGCGGGGAGGCTGGACATCTTTGCTTGTCACTTTAGAGTAAATCATGCTTGATCTTGCTGAACAAACAAAGAAATACAGGAACATATAACAGTTGTCCATCCAGAAGTGTCCATTCCAAAATACAGGTTTATCTTATTAGTATGTTAATGTAGATCAAGTTATAAAATTTATTTTCAAATTGTTACCAGTCATCCATTAAGTGACATCACTAAATAATCAGTGATGTCCATATCTGTGAGCTAGGGGACCTTTCTTTGCGAAGCTGTTGTTCCAGCATTGGCCAATTTAATAAAATTCTTAGCATCCAAAGCTGTTGTCATTGCCGATGTTATGTAATTTGGATCCATTGTAGCTAGGTCAGTATTCCTGCACATTTCGATATACCTGGATAATTCGTGAAAAATTAACAGTGGGGTAGCAGTGCCCTTCAGCTGTTGTTTTACATCCAGAATAGTGGAGCTGCTTAAAATCAATGGAATAGTTCATTTTGTAATAGAAACATGATATTTGGTTTAAGTGTTATTTGGGACAGTCTTTTTCAGGAAAGTAGCCTGGACATCTCAGATTGTGAATATTCAAGATGGTGCCCATATTTTTTTAAAATCCTATCCTCTTTCTTGCTAGATGAGTCTAGTGAGTTCAGCGATGGCCTATTTGAGAGAATATCAATCTTATTTACAAAATAACTACAAAATATTCAATTTTACAAAATGCTTCAGATTCAGTTTTTAGTTATACTTTATTATAGAACAGACATGATAATATTGTAATAGGAGAAAAATCCATCGTAAATTCTTTTGCAGTTTTGTTCTTTTCCCGAATACCTGGTATTTTCAAAGTGAATTTCTCCAAATTACTTCCAGCCATATGAAAGTGTCCTGAGACCAGAGACATGCTATGAAAGAAGAAATGACAACATTTCAAGAAAGTAATAATATGTCAAAACTCTTCTCTTCAATAACTGAAGGGGGCAACTCAGAAAATAGTTTGGTGTTGGGTACAATAACAGAAAAATGATTTCCCTTCCTTGTCGTACATATATTTGTTATGAGGTCTTTTCAGTGTGTAGTGAAAATGAAACATAACTGTTTTGGATTGGTTGAAAGGTGGTCATTTTTAAAAATCAAAATTTGCGATGGCCAGTGTTATTTCATGATAGACAGTGTCATTCAAACTTCTGTACCAAATCTCATGCGTGTACGACCATCTGAACTATTTTTGCAACAAGCCAGTGCACTAAAATGGTTTTCATGTGCAGTACTTGAGTTCAGCACTAATGATGTTCTAGTAGTCCATTCACTTCTTGGGACACACCTGAAAGAGCCCCTTTCCAGCACTATGGACCCATGAATGCCCTTCCCTGCATGATGATGCTATCTGTTGTAAGTCATGACATAACCCCACAGGACTTTACATATATCTTTAAAGTACATGAAAGTTGACATGACTGTCATGGCGGTCGGTCGGGTTAGTTTGGTGTCTTCATGATTTATTAATCTGTGCCTTTTATGGGCCTTATAAGGCAGTTTTCCCACAAGTGAAAGGCTAGAATACGTGACTTGATCTGTTCTGACATTTCTGGTATATCTGACAATAGTAAGGAGTATCAGAGAGGTTCTATACATCTTTGTAAAGATACACCACTTGTAATAGCGCCGGTATGGCGGCATATTTAAGAAGAAACCCGTCGAAGAAGTGGCTGATCTGAAAAAACAAAAACAAAAAACAAAACAGATCTCAGACCTGATAATGGGAGATGGAGCCCTTCCACAAGCCATCGCCAATGTAGTATCTTTGATAATTGTGGACAAGCTGTAAGAGAACATTGCCATCAACAATGACTATTCAAAATGTGGAAACCAAGCATGGCCAATCAGAGCCTCTAATTAAGAGTGTCTCAAGCAAGATCAGCCCCTCGGTCAGTTATGAGCTTGATAATCTCAAGCAATATGGCCCCAGAAACTGTTTGCTCTTTCATGGGATTCCAGAAACAACTCAGCCAGGTCCTGAGGATACCAATAGCAAGGTTGTGAAAATTATGAGGGAGAAACTGCATGTCTATGTTGTGTTAGCGGATCAGGATAGGTCTCACTAATTAGGGGGGGAAAAAGCACGATAACCAGCTCAAAAAAAAACCCTGTTCAGTGATAGTAAAGTTTATTGTTGCAACACCAGTTCTTTGGTGTTCAGAGCCAAAGGGAATCTAAAGGGCAGTGGACTAGGGATCACTGAAAGTCTCACAGCTTGCCATCAGACCATCTATAATGCCACTGGCCAACATTCCCGGATCCAGAGCAGCTGGACTTTGGATAATCAGGCTGTGCACAAATAGAAAATATTTGGTTGAAAGTATAAGTGATTTAGAACTATCATAAGCTTTCATAATTTTCTATTTCTTTTCAAACCTGTTTTTCTTGTTAGGCTTGTTTAAGCCTAAGTAACTATTTCAGCCCCATGACGGCAAGTTTCTTTTTAATATTTTTTCTTATACACAGTCACTCTGTATCCAGTTGTTGATATTTAGCAGTGTACTTACGCCGTTTTCAAATTTGCATTCAATTTTGGAAATTGCAGGTATGCAGAATTGGTTTCTGTTGTCCTTTTAGCCCTTGTGATTGGCCTTGTTGATTGTTGTGTTTTCTTTTCTTTTTATATTTAATGCTTGAATTTATTGCTTGCTCCTTTACTGCTAAATTCAATTCAATTCAATTCAGTTTTATTTGTATAGCGCTTTTTACAATTGACATTGTCACAAAGCAGCTTTACA
>JAQMYF010000021.1:17332958-17343198 GCA_030014195.1 Neosilurus mollespiculum
AAATACAAACCATATAAGAAGAATTTCATTACAGTCCAACATGTAGTCCGGTTGGTTATACCACAACTGTAAGTAAACCTGTAAAGAAAAATTAATGACCAAAGAGCCATGTAAAGTTTGTGTTAAAACAGTACATTCCAATCAAAAAGCTATTCTTTGTAATAATTGTCAAACTTGGGTTAACCTGAAATGCACTTCTCTTAGCAAAGCTGAATATGACAAACTAGGTAACAGTAGGTGACTGGTACTGCAGCTTTTGCAATGGAGCTATTTACCCTTTCAATCACCTTGAGAATAATGATGAATTCCTGTTGGTTCTCCACATATTTAGAACAGGTGTAAGCGTTAACTATAGCTCTTTTCAAGATTATGTATTTAACCCCATTTCTCAGAGCCCATTGACCAATCTAACTGATTTTGACCCCAATCAACAATTCTTTAACAGCTGTGTATACAATAACACTGATTATCTTCTAGATGATGAATTTACAGCTAAGTATTCTCACCAAAAGGAATCTTTCTCTTTTATCCATTTTAATGCCTGATGTTAACAACAAAGTTTCAGCAAAATTATTAGCTACTTACAACTTTTGCATTTCCCCTTTTCTATCATGGTGATTATGGAAAGTTGGCTTTCTAAATTAAGCAAAGAATAGTATATTATTACCAATTATAACCTCTTAATGTACAATCACAAAAACCAAAGGCAAGGTGGCTGAGTTTCCCTTTATATTAGAGATAATTTCGACTTTTCTGTGCTAGACGATTTAGGAATCAACGATGATACCATCTGTCAGTCAATATTTGTAGTGTTACAGGTATATATCAGTAAAATTGTAATTATGGTAGTTTATGGTAGCCTCCCCTAACAGTAATACTAAATTATTTAATGAGTACCTCGATAACACACTAAGTATTCTAAACAAATACAACAAATTAAATCACATAGTGGGAGACTTTATATAAATTTGCTAAAAACCTGAACCAGTCTTGTAACCAACAAATTTTTTGATACCATGGGAAGGTAAGTGACAATTTGATGATTTTGAGATGTAGAGCAAAAACCAACTTCATCCTGGCTCTCTGTGGTGAATAATAGTAACAAAAAATTAAATGTGTTGATCGAATTCATAATAAATCAGATGTCTTAAAGACATAATAAGGAATCTCAAATTACTCTGATCTCGGACTTTAATGTTGCTTACTTCTTGAACACTTGTGAAAACATTCACAGTCAAGTGACCATGGGGCTATGGGGATAAAATTTGTTGCACAAATTGACAATAATTTAAAAAAATAGTTCATCATTGTTTTATTTTTTACAAAATTTGCATTATTTGGACTTAAAGTAGACATATCTTTGTTACATGCTTTTATTTGGTATTGTTTTTGCTTCTCAAAAAATTCTATAATACAACAGAGCTTATTCGGAACTTTCTTCCAGTGCACTGGCTTCCTTTTGCCTTTGTAATACGAACAAACTGTGTCACTTACTTCTTTTTTCAAATTTCATTCTGCACTGCTGGTTTTTATTTTCACACGAACACACTATTAAAAGCTGTAAACAGCTACCCAGAGCCCATTTATTGCAAAATCTCATTTTTGACTAAAATGTCACTTATTTCCGTTTGGTGTTGTAGGACAGTCTTGCTATGCCCCCATATACAAGCCCTCTTACTTGCCAAACTCATTGACAGTTGTTTCACTAATGATTTGAAACAATGATCTAGCTCTGGAATTTTAATTACTGACATATCTGACCATTTGCCATTTTTTTTTTTCAGATCTCAATTTCAACTACAAACTGAACACCAACAAAATTTATATCACTACTAGACTAATAAACAACAACAACATCAAAGCATTTTGTAATGCAATAAACTCTATGAACTGGATTGCTGTTTATAACTGCAGTGACCCAAATAGCTTTTATAATATTTTCTTTGAAAGTTTCAAATAATTATATGACGAACACTTTTCAGTGAAGTGAACTAAACTTAAGCCATATTAGCCTCATAAACCTTGGATAACAAAGGGTCTGGCAAATCAATCAAAACAAAAAAGAAATTATACAAAATGCACCTCACTAAGAAAACTGAGACTTCTCAAATTAAATCAACTTCTAAAAAATTTTAAGCTTTTTCTATAAAAATTTAACTTGTAAGAAATTACTCCCCTATCTTCATTACTAACAGAAATATTAAACAAATCTATGGAACAAGGGAAAATCTCTGGCCAACTTAAAGCAGAATTAGTTTAGGTTTTTAAGTTTTAAAAAAATTAGGTTTAAAAGTGGAGGATGCTAAGTTCTTCTCGAACTATAGGCCTATATCAATCCTTCCTATTTTCTCAAAGAAATTTGAAAATGTAATTTCAAATGAGGCTATTTAATTATATTAAAAACTTAATATTTTTAGTAATAACCAATATGGATTTAGAGAGCATCATTCAACTTACATGGCACTCATTGATTTTATCGACAACATGTCCCAGGCCATTGATGACAAGAAATTTGGTATAGGAGTCTTTACAGATTTATCAAAAGAGTTTGATACAGTTAATCACAAAATTCAAAATACATTACACACAAATTATATCACTATGGGATTTGAGGAAAACAATTATCCTGGTTTGAAGACTACTCGAAGAATAGAATTCTTTTAAATTTAAAGAAAGTTTATCATCATATGAATCCATTCATTGTGGAGTACCTCAAGGGTCTAATTAAGGTCCCTTGCTCTTTCTATTATACATTTATGATATATCAAACTGTTTTAATATCCTACCTTTCATACTATTTGCAGACGACACTAGCATTTTTCAACAGTCAACTATTCAATTTTCAACAGTCTACAGTGAATCACTACCATCATCAACACTGTTGGGATATATATATATATATATATATATATATATATATATATATCACACACACATAAAAGTGAGCACACACTCACGGAGCAGTGGGCTGCCACACACACATTGGGGTGCCCGGAGAGCAGTTGGGGATTAGGTGCCTTTGCTCAAGGGCACTTCAGCCATGAATGTGGAGGAAGGGAAGGTGCCACTAACTCCCCCACCAGCACATGTTTTTCCTGCTGGTTCAGGAATCAAACCAGAGACCTTTGAGTCGTGATTAGCACATCCGCTTCACAGTAAAAAGGTCCCGGGTTTGAGTCTCAGCAAAGGTGTTTCTGTGTGGAGTTTGAATGTTCTCTCTGTACTTGTGTGGGTTTTCTCTGGGTACTCTAGTTTTCTCCCACAGTCCACAGACATGCACATTAGGCTAATTGGCTGTTCCAAATTGTCCCTAGGTATGAGAGCGAGCGTGAATGGTGAATGGTGTGTATTGGCTGTGTGAAGGACTGGTGAGCTGTTTAGGGTGTACCCCGTCTTTGCCCAGAGTCATCTGAGAAAGGTTCTAGCCTCTGTGCAACCCTAGTAGAATTTAATGGATTGGACAATTTATTAATTAATGAATGATCCCATGCTTGGATTAGTTCCAATATATAATGTTTTGTTTGTAATGATTTGTAATGAAATGAAAAGAAAATACCTTTCTTTCCATATCATTATATTGCTTAAATTGTTTTACTCAAACTATTTTTTATATTGTTATACTTTGTATTTATGTATGATTTCCAATCTGCAATTACACAGAACTCCCTACACTAATGAGCATGATATTTTAAAGAAAGAAAATCCGTTACCTAGAGATGTACGTTTTAAAATATCAAGATTATACCTCAGTTAATCTTCCTGATGTAGGTCCCTAAAATTGTGTAACATAATTGCGAAAATGGATAAATTGCCATTTTTGTGATGCCATAAAAGTACAAATGAGCCCATAAATCCATATTTGAAATTCTTCTAGTATTTAAGGGTGACAGATATTATAAATACCAAATTTGAGCTTCATACTTGAATTCATTGCTTAGATATCGTCTTTTAAACATTTCAGTAACAGTTAAAAGTTAATTTGTGACATGGAGCCCTATTTTCATTCATCCATTTTCTAAGCCGCTTAATCCTAATTAGGGTTGCGGGGAGGCTGGCGCCTATCTCGGCCAACTCTGGGCGAGGGCGAGGTACACCCTGGACAGCTTGCCAGGCCATCGCAGGGCCAACACTCACACAATTGTTCACACTCACACTCACACCTAGGGGTGATTTGCAATAGCCAATTACCCTACTGTGCATGTTTTTGGACTGTAGGAGGAAACCGGAGTACGAGGAGGAAACCCACATAAGCACAGGGAGAATGTGCAAACTTCACACAGAGACACCCGAGCTGGGAATCAAATCCAGGCCTTCTTGCTGTGAGGCAGACATGCTAACTACAATGCACGTGCTGCCCGGTACCCTATTTTGGAAAAAAACATTCACTATAAAGACATTTGAGTTAGATTTAAAAAAAAAAAATACAAAAAGTATTAATATCTTAATAATATAATATTAGTAATATTATAATTTAATATAATATTAGTATTATATTAAAAAGGAATATCAATAGACACCCTTCAAAGATTTTTTTGAAGTGGCTGATTACTCACCCACATGGTCAAATCATACTCGGACTGGAGGCCTATTTTTGCAATTTGAATGTGCAGTTTGATTTTTAAGAGACAATAACTCAAAAACCCCTCAAGTGATGACCATAATATTTGACACACAGTAAGTTAGTACCCTAAAAAAAGTGAAATTTACAATATGAAGATTATCCCTTGAATCATCTCAACAGAATAACTGATTGAATTTTGGCAATTTTTTTGTGAAAATGGATAAATTGCCATATTTGTGATGCTATAGAAAGAGAAATGAACTGTAAAGGTCATTTTGGAAAGTTGCTTCTGTATCTTGGGTGCCCAAACATTGTAGACAACAAATCTGAGCTTTATATCTGTATTTATAGCTGAGATATTGCCTTTTAAAAACTGAACAAAAGCTCAAAATTGGCTAGTAAGTGCAAAAATAGGATTTAAAAAATTTGCAGAAATATTTACCATGTGTTTATCATATATATGTAGGTACTTCAAAAAAAAAAAAATCTAAATCCGAGTCAGTGACCTGGGAAGCACCCAGTGATTTCACACGGAATGATCCCATTTTTAACTAAATACTCTCTGTATAATTCATGCAGGCCACATGACCTAAATACCTCAAACTGTAGGCTTATGAGTTCACTTTTTCCTGAATAGGATGTAACTGTGTGTCTTAAGAACAGTGTGTTAGGAAGTGTTAGGAATTTTTGTATAGTCTGGCTAATAAAGGTGTAAAACGTATTAACTCCCAAAACAAGTTGAACTCTCAACTGAAATGTGATTTACTGGTTGTTGTGTTATTTGCTCCAGAGCAGGAAGAGCATCCCTGCTGTCCAGTTTCTTCCTCCTCTATGGCATAATTCACGGTTTCAGAAAGCTCATGGAGGATGGATCGTACAATTGATTAACTCTTGTGGAATAAGGTAAATAAATTTAATTCTTTCATGAAAATGGAAGAAATACTGTGTTACCAATGGCAACAATCTACATGTATCCCACTGGAGCAGGTGATGAGGATCAGGTGAACGGTGTCACATGCCTTTATTACAAACCCGTTCACAGATACAGCACACGGTTAGCAGTGTGGAGTCAAACACACACATCATAATGTACTTTTATCTTCATGGTAATGTGTTCCCTGGTCTGTAAACCTAAGCTTAACCATCACAACTAAATGCTGAACCCCCACCTTTGCTCAGTGTTTAACTTACCCTGTGTCTGCGATCTCCATGATTTGAAAGAATCGCAATGAGTGTCAGGGGTCGTGGAATCAAATCATGATCTTGAACAGGGGTGCTCAGTTCTGTTCCTGGTGATAAACCTTCCTGAGGACGTTCATTCCAACCTAATTATGCCCACCTGACCTCCCAATCATGTTATCAAGACTTAATACTTGGAAATGAAGACTTAAATTAGGGTTGGAGTTAAAATCTTTAGGAAGCTAGATCACCAGGGAAAGGACTGGGCACCCCTTATCTTAAGGGAACTTGGGGCATTTTTGATGATCACAGCAAAATTTTTGACTGTCAAAAATGTTGCCGCGATTATTACGATTTGACGCCGGATGTGGGAATTGCAGTAGAGCGAAGTAGAGCTTAACAGATCTTGATGCACCATCGTAGGGGATCTTGATGAACTTGGAATCACGATTTCTTGAAGTTTCATCTCTTGGATGCATCCTGCCTCCTTTTTATAACCCAATCATGCTCCAAGCGTACCCATAAATCATGGAGCTAAACGCTTTAGTGAATCGTGGACATCGTACCCCAGTGTAAACCCAGGGTTAAACCCAATTCCAACCTAAACCCTAAAACTAAGTCTTATTCCTCAAACAGCCATTTGAGGATGTGAGGACCGGCCCAAATGTCATTACTTTCCAAAAAGTCCTCACAATACTGATTACAAAAGGTATTCTGTTCCTCAATATGTAGCAAGTACACACACACACACACACACACACACACAAAATAACAAGGCTGAAGCTGTATTTTGATTCTGTCTTTATTTCAAGACAAGGGATCGGGACACAGAGGCAAAAAACAAACAAACAGAAAACAGCTTTGTTTCTGTCCCATATACCCATGGTGAGTACTCAAAGTACTGCTCTTTTCCCGGATCTTCCCTGGTAGAGTACACGGTGACAATGGGTCATAATTAACATTTAATAAATTAAGCTAAATTGTACATCATACTTTACAGTGCAAATTCTTATAGTTTGCATCATTTGTTCTCTTATTGCACAAATTTAAGATCCAGTGTGTAAACAAAAAATACACATGAAAAATAAATCAGTCGATCTACAAAGCAAACCAGTACATTAGATTATAAAGCAGACAGTGCTGATGATGAAATATCGACCAGTGCGTTTTTAAGAAGAAACATTAACAGTCAGATGAGCTAAAGAAAAAAAAACGGGAAGAAATGTAAAACATGCAGGTTTGTATGACTTCTCTTTCACTTTATAACAAAAACCTCTACACTGTAAAATTCACCAGGCTTTAATAAGCACAGCTCCTACATCGTACAGTGTTTCGCACATGTCCACAGCAAGGTAAGGATGATGTGACACACGCTGTTAACGCTCAGACGACATGTTAATCCTCAGAGAGAATTCTGGGTTATGAATATGTTAATGATCTGTTGATATTTGTTGTTTTTAGTGAATGATATCGTCAAAGTGCAGTCTCGCAGTATGCACCGTCAGCTTGCATTATACAGTATATACTGACTGATAGAGGTTTTTATGAAGGTAAATCCAAAATAAGACACTTGTTACGCAGTTCTACAGCGCGCCGTTACTGTTGAAACACATGAAGCGCCAGAAATAAATATTTACAACATCAGACAGTAGGAGACGACACACAAATCACCAGTCCACACACACACACACACACACACACACTGGGATTATACATGTGGAAATTAAATGCTTTATCTGTGTCTGTATGTGTGTGTCCTTAGAACTGAAGTTCCCCCCAGACTGAAAGCCGCACCCCTCATGTATATGGATATTTACAAGGATGGGCTGAAAAGTTCATAGGCTGACCATGACGTAATGGTTGAATTTGAGCAAATGTGATACATTTTTTTTTTTTTTTTTTACACAATCTCCCTGGCGGTGTACAAACGTCTTACACCGATGTTGCAGCATTTGGATGCCCTTGCTATAAAAGCTCTCAAGTTTCATTTCTCTGGCATAACTCCGTCTAAATCAGCTTATAAACTTTTCAGCCCCCCCACATAACTCCACTGTATTGAAAAAAAAACAGCAAAGAGAAATTAAACTGTAAATAATAAATAACAAAACCTGACTGTGTGATATACCGAGTACATAGACAGACACACACACACACACACACACACACACACGGAAGAACACATCTCCACTTTGGAGAGCCATTTGGAAAACTTTTCAGTGACCCAAAACAGCGTACACGTGTGAGGGCAGAGCCTCAGAAAAGTTTACCTTGCAGTGAAATGCTGCATTAGTTACAGTTAGTTACAGTAAATCTCTCAACATGAGCAGAAACTAAACATCATACAGCAAAGCATTCAGTCAAGCAGTAAACATCTTCTCTGAATCTGTTAAAACGGGGAAAAACAACTATTTGAACCCTCAGAAATGTAAAACCTAAATACTTGACTAGGCACTTGTGCTCAGCTTTGCTACCCATCTCACATGTAAATAAAACACTCGGGCTATGCCTTTGTATGAAATAATCAGTGACGGGATGATGATGGTTTGCGATTTCCTGCTGTAACAGCACATCCCCAAGTATTTTATTCCCCTTCCTGCACCACAAACTGTCTACAATTTCAGAAATGATTAAAAGACATTTTTATCCATTTGCAGTTACAGTTTATATTGTGGAACATCAGCAAAATTACGTGTTACCTTATAGCAGCTTCAAAATCGTTCACTGTGCAGCGTCTCTCTTTTCTCTCAAATGATAAATCAACAACAACTTGTACAGTTTCATCTCAGACACTGAAATTAAACACTCCTTCCATAAAAGTTAAATAAATACCCATCTGCTAATAAATAAAACAGTTAAACACACCTTTACAGTTTATTATCAGGGGGTGTGTGCTGTACAGTTCTGTGAATGAGCTGTTACTATAGCAACAATAACAGATTAAAAACAGCGAATTACTATGAAGTCCGAAAAAATGAACACCTTCTGACCAATCAGAATCCAGAATTCAATGGCAGTGTGGCTTGAGGAAAAGCAAACTGGGATAAAGTCTAAAAATGGTCGTGCGTTAAGGATGGGGGCATAGTGAGAGCAGTGGAGTAGTTGAGCAGGAGTTGAGGATTACAGAGACGACTGAACCTGCGCTCACTGAGACACGTCTCTGTTCTCCTGAGCTTCAGTAATCACACAAATCTCCCTGCACTGAAACACATCACAGCTGGTGTTAATCTGAACTGCATTCGATCCTCAGACACAGATGTCAGGTAGGACTCAGACTCTCTCTTTCAGAAGAGTTTTAGAGCAAGTGAGCGAGAGTGAGCGAGCGAAGGGGGGGGGGGGGGAGTCGGGCATAAAACAGGGTGGGGTGCGGTTACCGGCAGATAACGAGCTGCAGTGTGAGGTGATAATATGGAGTTATGATAGGGACGCACTGAAAGATTCCTAGGGTTGCATGTGACTTTTTTGGCCCACCCTGAAGAGATGTGACTGATGGTGCCACATACTAGTGATGGCGTGTGACAGATTGTCTTTATGCTAAGGAGAAAGTGAAGGAAGAGCTTGAGGATAATCTGGCAGCACCACTGGCCTTCGAGGAAATTTTTATTGAGCAAGTGACAACATTTACGAAGCTGTTTACAGAGCTGCTGGATGTTAGTGACTCAATAAATGTATGGATGCTTTATGCCATGTTGCAGCCAGTGGTAATATCTGACCTCCTGTATGTAATTGGGATGGTGCTCATGATGAAAGGGATGAATTAATGCAGATTGTCAGAGCACATGCTTCCTGAGTCACAATGTGCCAACGTTCCAAATTTTAATCTTAGCACAGGAGTTGCACATACCCAATTGACTCCGATTTAAAATATGCACGAGACAAAAATCGCTTAACAAAAGTCACTTTAGTGAACTTTACCTTTAGTGTTACTGTTACCTCACTGATGCTGATTATTTTCCTAAAACAGCAACACAACACAGTGTTCTATTTCTTTTACACCACAGCAACTTGTACACAATTACAATTATTTATTAAAGAGCACATCATATGCTTTATTAATTTAGTTTCTTTATGTAGAAAGAGAGATTGTGTGTATGTGTGTGTGTACGCTACGGTGCATAAATAACACTCTCATAGTATGGGAAATACTCCAGGAAGCTCAACTAAATAAAATCTTGGGATGATGTCGAAGTTTATTATTTTTTGCAATCATCACTTCATTCCTTCATCACTGCATTCCACACTTAGTGGAAATGTTGCTGTACCTCACTCTTGCAGCTCTTCTCTATGAATAACCCCACCCCATTTATTTTGGGGGTGTGGTCATCTCATGCCCTATCCACATAAGGATTAGAGAATCATGTGATGAAGACAAAACCGGTGCAAAACACACACACACACACACACACACACACACCATCTACATAACACACTCAGAGGGAAGATCTTTAGAAAGAAGTGAAATGGTAGATTCAGTTCCTAGACTTTTGGGGGGGGGGGGGGGGG
>JAQMYF010000021.1:17355110-17375325 GCA_030014195.1 Neosilurus mollespiculum
ATATAATGTGTATAGAGAGAGAGAGAGAGAGAGAGAGAAAGAGAGAGAGAGGGAGGGAGAGAGAGAGAGATACACACAAACACACCTCTTAAATAGACAAGAATCAACAGTTATTATACATCTTACCAGCTTCTGTTGCTGAGAGCATAAGTGTTAATGAGAGTGTTAGCATTAACATGGTAAGAGAGGATGAAGAAAGAGAGAGAGAGAGAGAGAGAGAGAGAGAGAGAGACAGAGATACTGAGAATGACAGACAGAGACTGGAAAAGAGACAGAGAGAGAAATAGACAGAAAGACTGACAGGCAGGGGAGGGGTTATTTTAGAGTAAAGTACTGTACCACGCTGTATCTGTGAAGTAATGCACTAACTCCTCCACTCCTGAGCCAGGGGCAGTACGCGAGAGGCAGAGGGAGAAACAAGGAGAGTAGAGCTCCATCAGTCTCACACTCACTTTCTCTCTCTCTTACTCTTACACTCACTCACTCACTCACTCACTCACTCACTCACTCACTCACTCACTCACTCACACACACACACACAAATCAAAACCAGAGTATTTAACAGGGCTTAGTGACACTCACAGAGCCAGAGGCTTCATGCACTTCATGCCAGCGCATAAAACACAAACAAACATCAGAACAGACGGAGAGAAAGAGGCAGAGTTCCACCATCCGCTTACATCACCTCATGTTCCAGTGCAATGTGTGGGAAGATCTAACATGCTGAGATAATGTGTGTATGCAACAGAGTGTGTGTGTGTGTGTGTGTGTGTGTGTGTGTGTGTGTGTGTGTGTGTGTGTGTGTGTGTGTGTGTGTGTGTGTGCGTGAGAGAGACCATAGGAAATTAGAACAATGTTCCTCTGGAGGATGAGAGTTTTTATTCATTTTAATAATTATTATTTTCTAAAAGTTGCCAAGGTTAAAATTTCTCTCAGTGAAATGTGGTGAGGGACAAAGATTTGTTTATATTCTAACCAAAAAAACTTATGTCTGATCAAAGTATGCTGCATCAGAGCTGTGAGAGAAAGAAAGAAAACGACAAAGAGAGAAAAAGAGAGAAAGAGAGATGACAGAGAAAAAAGAAATACAAAGACGGAAAAATAGAGAGAGAAAGAGAAGACAGGAAAGAGAGAAAAAGACAGAGAGAATGAAAGAGAGAAAAGAAGGAGAAAGACAGAGAGGGAAAAGAAAGAGAAAAACAGAAGACAGAGGGAGAAAAAGGCAAAGAGAAAGACAGAGAAAGAGAGAGAGAGAAGAGATGACAGAAAAAAACAGAAAGACAGAAAGAGAAAGAGATGACAAAAAAAGACAGAGTAAAAAGAGAGAAAGAGAAAAAAGAAAGAGAAAGACAGAGAGAAAGAGAGAGAAAAAGAGAAAGACAGAGGGGGAGAAGAAAGAGAAAAAGAGAAGACAGAGGGAGAAAAAGACAGAAAAAGAAAGAGAGAGATAGAAGAGAGAAAGAGTGGGGAAAAGACAGAAAGAGAGGAGAAAAGAGAAAAAGAAGCCAGAGAAAGAGAGAGGAAAAGACAGAGAAAGAGAAAAAAGAAAGAGAAACACAGAGATGACAGAAAAAAGAGAAAAAGACAGAAAGAAAAAGAGAAGACAGAGAGAAAAATGACAAAGACAGAGAAAGAGATGACAGAGAGAAAAAAGACAGAAAAAGGAGAGAAAGAGAAAAAAGAAAGAGAAAGACAGAGGGAGGGAAAAGAAATAGAAAAAGAAAAGACAGAGAGAAAGAAAGAGAGAAGATAGAGAGAGAAAAAAAATGGCATCTCTCAGTGAGAATGAGAATAAAATAAAATGATCACTGCATTCTAACCAGACGTGTCCTCGTTATACAGAGCTAAGAAAACGACGCACACTGAGAACAAGGCAGCAAGACATGAGAGAGGGATCAGGGAGAGAGGGATTGGAGACAGAGGGATGGAAAGAGCAGGGAGAGAGGGTTCAGGGACAGAGGGATCGGAGACAGAGGGAGAGAGGAAGCGATGGAGCAGGCATGGTCGTGTGTATGGTGGTAGACACAAAGGTGATCCACAGGGTGACGCAGGCATGTGGGGGAACTTTGGGGACCGGGGACGATACGGGGGCAGTTTGACGAAAAGGTTTAAAACACTCACTCCGTTTGTGGTGGAGCGGGACACACACACGGCCATTCCCCTGCTGCATCAGCCTCGGAGAGAGAGGAGGAATATCCTGTACAGAGATACAGAGATACACGCTGACCCACCGTCTCTCTCTCACTCCTCTTGCACAGTCTTGGCTCTCTCCAGTCAAATTTGATGCATTAATAAGAATTCATGCACAATCTGTATAGTTTATAGTTACAGCTCATGTTGTGTGAAATGAAGGTGTTCCTGTTGTCACTTTTGTTACAACAGCAATAAACGCTCGTTCCCTCATCAGCCTCTCGTTATTCTTTCTCCAAGTTAATAAGACCAAAAACAAAAAGCAGTTACTGAGAAACCATAAAGAAGTGTAAACTGTCCTGTCCTGAAACTTACAACTCTGACTGTTACAAAGTACTGAAACTGGAGACTCCTTTCACAAACTGTCAAATAAATATACGTTTCCTTAGAGAGAGAGAAAAAATGAAAAATCACACTGATGATTAATCACATGGAGAATCAACTGTAGGAGTCTCTGAATGAGCCATTACTATAAAAGGAAACATATTAAACACCACTGCAGTGTGTAAACAAATACATGTTGATGTGTGTACGATCAAATAATCACATTCTCTCAGAATTAACACTGATCTACAGAAAATACCTGAATACAGCATCATCACGAACACCAAAGGGTGATCAGTACAAGCTCTAGATAGATAGATAGATAGATAGATAGATAGACAGACAGACAGACAGACAGACAGATAGATAGATAAAAACCAAGAACAACATTAAATACACCATCCAGATCTACACGCCTAAGCACTCCCTGGAGTGAACACTCCACACAGACTGAATGCTAATCACGGCCTGAACGCTCCACACAGAGTGACCACTCTTCATGACCCAAAGACTCCACACAGAGTGAAGACACCACACAGAGTGAACGCTGCATACAGAGTGAACGCTCGTCACGACCCAAAGGCTCCACACAGAGTGAACGCTGCATAGAGTGAACGCTGCATACAGAGTGAACGCTCTACGTGACCCAAAGACTCCACACAGAGTGCACGCTCCACACAGAGTAAACGCTCCACACAGTGAACGCTCTACGTGACCCAAAGACTCCACACAAAGTGAAGACACCACACAGAGTGAACGCTCCACACAGGGTGATTGCTTATCTCGCCCTGAACACTCCATACAGAGCGAACGCACCACATGGCCTGAATGGAGCTCAAAGAGTGAACACTCCACACTGAGTGAACGCTAATCTTGACCTGAACTCTATACAGAACAAGCTCTCCAAACGGCCTGAACAACTGGGCTTGAATCTCAGCTGCGGGTCTTCCTGCATATAGTTTGAATGTTATCCCCATTCTTGCATGGGTTTCTTCTGGGTGCTCCGGTTTCCTCCCACAGTACAACCTTAGGTTATCTGGTGACCAAATTTCCGTATGTGTGAATGTAAGTGCCAGGTGTAACTTCATAGGTTGTATCACTACAAAATGCTGAAAACGTCAAGGTGGGTGAGTACCTAAGCACTCTTTGTGTCTGTTTTGCTGGTGAAGTGAAGTAGATTTATTTCAGTACCTCTGTTTGTGTGTGTGTGTGTGTGTGTGTGTGTGTGTGTACATAAGTGCGTAAAGTGCCCCCCTGTTGGCTCAGTGATTAAACAACTTCAAAACTTCTTTCCTCTATCACTTTTTATGTCCCAGTCTTAGACTTATGAGAAATCCAGATTAGAAGTGGAGACATGACACTGGAGCACATTATAGACACTCTCTCTCTCTCCAGTATCATTATTAGCTCATATAGCTCAGGATAAACAGTGGGCTGTAAAACAAAGCAGTTTTCCCCATTTTGCCACTGTAGTACAGCACTACCCATAATGCTTTTCTACTGCAGCAGAAGATGAAGCAGTGAGAGACAGATACCTTGCCTCGCTGCTGCTGTGTAATTTTGTGGGGGAAAAAAAACAAAAAACTCAGTTTGTCTCTTCACTCTGAGACGCACAGCAGATCGTTTATTTTCTGCATTCATTCCTCAAAGCTGTAGTCTCAGAACACAGGGATGAAAACCGGTGGCCTCACAAGTTCTTTATCTGCTGTAAACACAGTGCAGAACTTTATGAGGAGAAGGACGTGGACCGCTCAGAGACCAGAGAATTATTAAAAGAAGTACGAGCAAAATAAAAGCTCCAGACTTCACCAGGCTTCCGGATGCCAAGACCATGATGAATGGATGTGTGTAGAAGATGGTCTGTAACGCGAAGGGAGAACTTGCTCTTGTGTGATCTCAGCTCAAGTAAGAGCATGGTTAAGTTCAACGCCACCATCTGACGGTTTAATGGAACTAAATTATGTTATGCTTATATTTATCTAGACACACAACCACACACACAGACAGTGGAGTGGCAGTAAAAACTATATTATACATAGATATGACAGTAATAATTAATTAAAAATGCGGTTCCTTTAAAGGTCCACAAAGGACAGGTGAAGAGATGTGTCTTCATCAGAGAAAAAAAAAAATATTTTGAGAATAAAACGATGAATGACACGAAAGTTTACCTGTAAGAGCAGAAGACGAGCACTGTGTCAGAGTATCCTTCAAGTATGAGCATGATTACTTTACAGCAGAGTCAATCAAATTAACACATACATTTGGTTTTATTAATTCAACAAATCAAAATACTGAATAAAAAAGTGCGTAAAGTAATCTAAAGAATACTCATAGGTACATTAATTAATACCAAACAAATTTTAGCTAGCATACTAATTACAAAGCCTTGCATATCTTGGCCATCGGAAATGGTATCAACTTAAGATTCTTTGGGATGCCACTCTGATGCTCTAAATTAAATATGGCAGGCAACAGACACTCGGGGGGGGGGGGGGGGGGGGGGAGTTGTTCCAGAGTTGTTCACCCGATTTGTATAAAACTTGGCTACATTCAAGGACCACTTCTGTTTCCACCCCTGCAATGGTGTTATGATTGCTTAAAATGAGCATGGCCTATTACACCACTAATTACAATGTTTAAAATTAACTTGTTAGATTCAAATGTATAGACTTAAATTTACAACTTAGACAGACAATGCTTCAAATACGTCAAATAAAAATGGCACATGTGAACCACCTTGCTATAAAAGGGACTAGCGCGGGAGGGCTTGGACTCTTATTTTTTCTTTGCTTTTGACTCTTATGATAACTGCTTGCAGTTCTAGTTATTATTGTGATTATTATTCCTCTTCTTATGATGAAGATTATTATTATTATTGATGTGCAGTCAGGTGTTGTGAGGAAGTGAGTTGCAGAAGTGAGAGGGGTGAGATAAGAAGAGGTGGAGTGAGGTGACGAGGTGAGATGGGGTTAGGTGAGATCAGAAGGTGAGGTGGAGTGAGGTGAGGTGAGCTGAAGTGAGATGAGATGAAGTGAACTCAAGTGGAGTGAGGTGCGACTGAGGAAGATGAGGCGAAATTAAGTGAAGTGGTGTGAGAATCAGAATACTTTACTGATACCAGAGGAAACTGTATTAAAACACAAAGCTAAACACAGAGGTCACCAAAACATTTTCCACAGGAAAACAATGGTCCGCTACATCAACATGGAAGAGGAGCTTATATTGCCTTTCTGAATATCCTGTGCTTTATGAATGCACACAACAATTTACAAGAATAATAACTGGAAACACGTTTCTTGAAACCGTCAGCATTTTCAATGAGAATATATTTACATATGTTTAACTCTTTCTGTTTCTATACTTGCTACGCAACAACAACAATAATAACAATAATAATAAGAAGAATGATAACAACAACAATAATAAAAACAATAATAATGATTCATTCATTCATTCATTCATTCATATGATAAAATGATAAACTCAATTATTATAAGATAATGATAATAATGCTGTAGTGAAGTTCAATGTTGCTTATAGTTACACTTTGACAGATTTTTAAGAGGGAAACATACAAGGGAGTTTCATAGGAAACAAAAGCTGATGACACTTCAGTGGCAAAGCGATTCATGTGCCGCTTCCAGTGTGAATGCAGCTTAAGTCAGCCAGTTCATATTTCAAAAGGGACATTGAAATGTCCTAACTAGACTGCAATCTCTGTGAATCTACAGATTAGTTTTTCCTGCTTGCTTTTCTTTTTTTGACAAGCTACTCAAGGCAAGAAGTCATCTTCCTTTTATAAGCTTGTCTGGCAGGCTTCTCTGCTTTACACAAAACCCTGGCGTGTCTTTTACTTTGCAGCTGTTAAGCTCCAAGAGAGTGTTTATGTTTCTTTTCCTTAACTAGTTTTCTCATTTTTATCCAGCTATTTTCTATGCAGATTCTTTGCGGCATATAAGTTCCTGCAGATGTTAAACTTTTTCTTTATATCTTTGTCAATGACTCTCTTCCTTAACGCTTGAACCATGTTTACTGAGTGTACAACACACCACTGTTAAGCATATTGTCCTGGACTTGAGAACAGTTTTCGCTGAATACATACCAGACTGCACGACGGTGACAAACAATCTGTGTAATCCATGGAAACATCTCATTCCTGGGTGCGGTGGAGTGAGGTGGAATAATTGAGGTGTGGTGAAGTGAGATGAGGTGAAGAGAGGTGGAGTCAGGTGCAGCAAAGTGTAGTGTGGTGGAATGAGCTGAGGTGGAGTGAGGTGAGATGATGTGAAGTGAGGTGAAGTGAGTGATGTTGGTTTGTAAATAGTGTACTCACAGCCTGTGATCTCCATGGAGTCTGAGTGCTCTTGTCCTGAAGCGCTTGTCTTTGCGGCGCCCCCTGCTGGCAGAGGCATGGTGTCACCACTACAGGAGCTGACTGTTCAACAAGAAAAAATAAAAGTAAAATAATGGAAAGAGTCACCAGTGTCAGTATTCTGAGGTAAAAGTGTAACTTTAAACATTTAAAATATAGTAAACATTTAGTGTAGTTGTAAACTGATAATAAAAATGATATTGGGAATGTGCGGTTCAAGGAAAATAACCATGGGTTTCCTCTAACAGTATGAGATGGAGAGTGTGATGAGTTTAGAAGGTTCAGAAGACCTCTATGAGCAGGATTAATTCAAGGACACAGTTTCCCTTGCCCGAATGCGGGTTAACGGGGTTCACCCCGGAGCCAGGCCTGGGGAGGGGCTTGAAAGCGAGCTCCTGGTGGTCAGGCTTCGCCCATGGAGCTCGGCTGGGCCCAGCCCGATGAGGAGACATGGGTCCGCTCTTCCATGGACCCACCACCTGTGGGAGGGGCTATAGGGGTCGAGTGCAGTGTGAGCCGGGTGGCAGCCAAAGGCGTGGGTTCTGTCGGACTGATCCTCGGCTACTATCTCTGGATTTTGGCACACGGAACATACCGACTAGATATAGACGGACTCACCTTAACACATAGTTTGGGCTCTGGAAGCACCCATCTCGAGAGGGGCTGGACCTTGTTTCATTCAGGAGTTGCTCATGGGGAGAGGCGGCGAGCGTCTCTCGTCGTCCTGGGAGACTTCAACGGCCATGTGGGCAATGACAGTGTGACCTGGAAGGGTGTGATTGGTAGGTACAGCCTCTCCGATCTGAACCCAAATGGTGTTTTGTTATTGGACTTCTGTGCTCGATACAGTTTGTCCATTACAAACACCATGCCTGAACATAAGGGTGTCTATAAGTGCACTTGACACCAGGACACCCTAGACCGTGGTTTGATGATTGACTTTGTAGGTGCGGCAGCCCGTGCTGTCACCGATGCAAAATCGCGGGTGTGGGAGGAGTTCGGTGAAGGCCAGGAAAAAGACTATCGGTTGGCCTGGATTGGCAAACCTGGGTGGTAGTTCCCCTTTTTAAAAAAGGGGACGGGAGGGTGTGTTCCAACTATCATGGAATCACACTCCTCAGCGTACCTGGGAAAGTCCATTCAGGAATACTGGAGAGGAGGATCTGGCCAATGGTTGAACCCCAGATTCAGGAGGAGCAATGTGGTTTTCGTCCCAGTGAATAGTGAACGCTATCGTGATTGTTATCCTGAGCACGATCGGAATTATGATAGTGATCCTGAGCATAATTTTGAGCGTGATACTGTCTGATTCTGCGATTATACTTGTGCTTGAAATTGTGAACATGATCCTGAGTGAGACTGTAAGTGTGATCCTGATCATAATTGTGATTGTGTTTAGAAATTATCACATTAAACACAAGGAAAATCAGAATCTGAATCTTAAGCAGCGTCACAGATTAAATTTTTAACGAATTTCTGACTTTCGGGGTCTACTTTTCCCTTTGGTTAACAATGCCATGCTAACAACGATGCAGCAGGAATTAGCTCTCGGTTCATCTCTACCTCAAGAGAGCGGTGCAGAAGTGCTTTAGTTTGTCTGGCTCTCTCGTCTCCTCATTTGTACACCCTACTCAAATATAAATATAGCTCATTATCGGCATCTTTAACCTTCAGCATTCACACCCTATTGCACCTTCAATATATTCAGATGTAAAATAAAAAAAGACAAACAGACAGGTATTGTTTAGAAGTGCAATAATTGAGAAATGAAGTCACACACCAGCCGCTGAGTCAGTTTAGAAATTACTACGTCTTTCCCCCTGAGCTCTTCTCTTAGTTTCTGTACCTCCTTCAACAACTCCTCCACCTGGAACACACACACACACACACACACACACACACACACACAATAGATCCACCTCATGAGCTGAGGTACTCCTTCTCCATCGCTAATTGCAATCAGACAGACGGATCTCCTCTATCAGTGTGAGTTTCATCATTAACACACTGCAGGGGATCTGCTTCATATCATCTCTGAAAGTGATCCGACCCAGAATCAAATATGCCATGCATTTCTTTTGTTGTTCGTTTGTTTTTTACTGTATTAAACCTTGGTGAGATTTAACCAACAACAGAGACTAAATTAAACTTTACACATGACACAAACTCAGGATTATTCCTACAGTTATCGACAAAAGTTTTATTGATTCAATTATCAATTCAATATCACATTGCTCTGCCACCAATGTTGTTACTGACCATCTAGAAAATTGCTGGACCCAGAGTCCCCCGAAGAGCCCGTCATGTATGAAAGTGAAACATCATGGTTTAAGGTCACCTCCAGTACATAGGTATCACAAAGATATGTAAGATGGGTGGGAACATTACCAGAGACAAATATCAACAGATTATTGCTTCCCGTTATGTTTCAAACCTACAGGTGGCTCAGATTTCTCACCATAGGGTTGATAACAGACTGATTTCTCACCATTTGATGAACGAGCTGCCCTCTAAAATAGCTCACTTTTTTTAATACACGTGTCTTGTGCCTCAAGAATTTTTAGTAGTACTTACAAATTTTTATTATTTGTAATTTAAACATCTTGAAGGTGTCTGATTCTTTTAATATGATAATTATTCATCATGACAAGCACCTGGGAGTCTGGTACCATCATGGCCATGTTTGCAGAGGCACTACTGACCTTGAGTGATGCTTTAAATTTTTCAATATGATGTTATATTTGCTACAATATTATATATTTAGTTATAAACACGGCCATTTGATAATTTTTCAGTAATAAATATAGTCTCGAAAGTGAAATTAAGTCTTTGCTTAAGACTTTTATCCAGGAAAAAACATGAATGTTTATATTTAAGAAGCTGTAAAGATTAGAATAAATTTCTTTCCAATACTGCTGCTAGCACATATTATTTAGTAACATCAGATGGTTAGTTTATGTAATAGTTGATCAAAATCGGTTAATAGGTTTGTGAAATATCGGCTTTCATACATGTCCACATAATAATAATTATAGACATATAATTATGTAATTATCGATTTAACCTCGTGTTTTCCATGTTTAGGCGATGATTTCTACTCGCACTTGATAAAGGATTAACTTTTTTCCAGTGCTATTGATTTCTGACAGATAAATTTAAGAGACATAAGATTTACAGCCATACACACACACACCTCAAACTATACGTATTTTGCTCTTAGTTTCATTATATTAAATGTAAAATAAATAAATAAATAAATAAAATACAGTTAGTTTCAGCTTCACTGTAACCCTGGATTCAGTCATGAGACACTGATGTGAAAGTGCTAGGGTCATGTCCTGCTCTCTCTTTTCCTCCAATCATATTTTGGGGGGAAAAGTGTGACTGAAAGTGATGTATTGTGAGATGAAAAATTTTAATACAAATTTGACGCTATGTCTGGAGCAAACCCAACACATCCAATCACCCCAAAAACACCATACCCACAGTGAAACATGGTGGTGGCAGCATTATGCTGTGGGGATGTTTTTCAGCAGCAGGGCCTGGGAAACTTATCCGAGGAGAGGAAAAGATGGATGGTGCTAAATACAGGGATATTCTTGAGCAAAACCTGTTTCACTCTGCCTGTGATTTGAAACTGGGATGGAGGTTCACCTTCCAGCAGGAAAATGACCCGATGCATACTGCTAAAGCAACACTCAAGTGGTTTAGGGGAAAACATTTAAATGTGTTGAAATGGCCTAGTCAAAGCCCAGACCTCAATCCAACTGAGAATCTGTGGTCAGACATGAAGATTGCTGTTCAAAAGTGGAAACCATCCAACATGAAGAAGCTGGGGCAGTTTTGTCTTGAGGAATGAGCAAAAATCCCAGTGGCAAGATGTGGCAAACTCAGAGAGACTTATCCAATGCGAATTGCAGCTGTAATTGCCGCAAATGGTGGCTCTACAAAGTACTGAAGTGGTGTGAATAAATATGCACACTGAAGTTTTCTGTTATTTTGTCCTATTTGTTGTTTGCATCACAATTAAAAAAAAAAAAAAATCACATCTTCAAAGTTGTAGGCATGTTCTGTAAATGAAATGATGCAAACCTTCAAACAATCCATTTTAATTCAAGGTTGTGAGGTAACAAAACATGAAAAATGCCAAGGGGTGAATACTTTAGTAAGTGTGTAAGGATTGTGCGAAGGTATTACAGTAGATTAGTGTGGCCTGGTGGTTAAGGTGCTGGCTTACCTAGCCCAAAGGCCGGGAGTCGAAGCCCCACTATCACCAAGTTGTCACTGCTGTCCCCCCAGTGCATCTAACTGGGCTATCAAAAGGCCAGCCAGCAATGTCTCTGTCTGGGTGAGAGGCATGTAAAAGCACCACTGCTGTCGTAGGCTATTGGGTTGCCATCAGCATGTTTCTGCCCTGCGATGGCCTGGCAAGCTGGCCAGGGTCGGCTGAGATGGGCACCAGCCTGCCCGCGACCTTAATAATTAAGCGGTTTAGAAAATGGATGAATGAATAGTGTGCATTAGTGTGTAAGGATCGTGAGGAGAAGGTGAGGCATATTAGTGTTTATCATAGTGTGTATTATTGTGTAAAGAGTGTGAAGAGAAGATGTATTAGAGTGTGGTAGAGTGTATTAAGAGTATGTTAGTGTCTAAGGAATGTGAGGAAAATCTGTGGTGTGTTAGAGTATGTATATGAGTGTGTTAATGTGTATCAGAATGTATTAGTGTGTAAGGTGCGTGAGATGAAGGGTGTTAATGTGTATCAAAGTGTATTAGTGTGTAAGGTGCGTGAGATGAAGTGTGTTGGTGTGTATCAGAGACATTTAGTGTTTATTAAAGTGTGCTTTAGTATGTAAGAAGTAGCAGAAGCTGAGGTGCATTCGTGTGTATGAGTATAAATAGAGCATGTATAAGATACATATAGAGTATATATAGTATGTTTAAGAGTGTAAAGAACTTGAGAAGATTAGGCGTATTAGTGTGTAAGGAGCGTGAGATGATGACTTGTGGCCGAGTGACGCAGGTTTGCGTTTCTCCAAGTTCTCCAAAGTGCTGTGTGAAGATAATGAACCCCGTGGGAAAATGACGCAATAGGCGATGAGTGCAATTGAAAAAGACTTCATACACTGATGAGGAAATGAAAAGCGAGCCTAATCGGTGAGACACAAGGAATAAAGTGCGCTCAGCCTGACTGCCTCCATGCAGGTGGAAGTGTGATCATGTTCTGACAGTTATAATGCTTCTCTGCGTTGAGAGGAACCAGTTGAGGAGGCTCGGGCATCTGATTAGAATGCCTCCCGAACGCCTACCTGGTGTGGTGTGTCGAGCATGTCCAACCAGGAAGAGACCCCGGGTTGTCCCAGAACACACTGGAGGGACTATTTCTCCCGACTTGTCTGGGAACACCTCGGTGTTCCCCCGGAAGCGCTGGATGAAGTGGCTGTGGGAAAGGAACGTCTGGACCCCACTGCATAGGCTGCTGCCCCAGCGACCCGACCCCAGATCAAGTGGAAGATGATGATGATAATGTTTGTGTGTGTTTGTGTAATCTCAGAGTGATATCCCTAATTAGTAAAACCACTGAAAACCATAGAGATGATTCAGTTGAGAATAAACACGTTGACATCGATTTTCTTCCCTGTCCATCTCCCACCACTCTACACTCGTGTCAACTAAATCACATCATCTGTGCTGTTGTGTCCCGTTACTGAGCACCAACTCACACCAGATTTTATTTTACAGTCACTGCAAGTTTTATAAACTACTAAACTCTCTGAATAACTGTGCTCTTGACCAGCCTTCAGGATTTTCTAGCTTCATAAAAACATTACTGAAAAAGCTTCCCCCCCCCCCAGAGATATTAGTTTGAGATGCTGCTCATGACAATCATAGTAAGTAAAAGTTTTAAGACACGAGCTAGTCAGGGTTGAATGACATTGTGGAATACATCACTGAATATTCTACAGTCTGATCTGGAAACCTTACAGACGGATGTTTTGACTCTGACGTGTCGTATAGCGAATGCCAATTTAAACCTTTTGTATCAACCCGGAAATCGCAAGTCAAAACCCAGGTTGATGCCACAACCATCCGTGACCGAGAGTCCATGGGAGCTAATTGGCCGAGCTCTCACAGGAGGGAGGGATGCTACACGCTCACTTCCCTGTCACTCACAGCGATCATCAGCCAGTTATGGGCGCCTGTGAGCTCATTCATACGAAGGGGTGGATAGCGCTTTCCCTCCGAGTGTGTTAGGCCGACCCCAAATACACATGCGCAGCAGTTCGAAAAGAGGCAAGGGGGCAGCATTACATGCCACAGAGGGGACATGTGCATGCTTACACCCCTCCCTGGTCGGTGGTGGTCATGTGATGGGGGAGGCAATTCTTGACGGGTAGGAATTGAATATGACTAAAATAAGGGGAGAATATAGGGGGGGGACCAAAAAACAAAACAAACAAACAAAAAAACACCTGTATATATTATTAGACACACAAATGTTAATTTTATTCTAATTTCACTAAAATAAAAAAAATCTAAATCTAAAATAAATCCTCAACAGTTACACTTAAATCTTTAATTCTCTTTAATATTCAGGACAGAATTGTTGCTTCAAACAAAAACACTCACTTGTTGATAGCTTGGATCTTCAGAAGGAGGACTGGACACAGATGGCTCGGTTTCATCAACTGATCCGTCCTCTTCCATCTACTCTCACACACACACACACACACACACACACACACACACACACACACACACACACACACACACACACACACACACACAAAATGAGCATAATTCTGCACAACAGTTTACCCTTAGCTCCAACCACTTTCTTTCTAACCTGCACCAACTCTCACCTGGGATGCAATTAAAGCTTCTCCAGCACTTGTTTATAGTACAATAAAGAAACCAAATAACAAAATGGAAATGAACAGTGCAGGGAACAATGCAGTAAAGCTACTGCCTTAATGAAACAAATAGAGTTGACTCTTCCCCATGCTTAACCAAGAAACTAATCTGGTCAGGAGAGTGGATCGTCAACAAGCTCACGCATTGCTGCCTAAATCAGTATTCCAGTCTTCCCAAAGTCTCGAATCCTAATCATATCCATCATGACACACAATAACAAAATGACCCAAGAGCTCGGTGTTGGAGGAAGCAGCTGCCTGTGCAGAATCTTGATGAGGTAATTGAGAGGCTTCTGTAGATGAGGAGAAAATGCTATCTAGTTCAACAATCCTGCAGGTTTTCTTATTCCTGCATTAAATTTGCACTCATGTGGCAGAGTGAACTCTTGCTTTAGGCCATTTAATGAAACATATATTAACCAACTAAGAGAGCAGTAATGAGAGTATGTGTTTTTAGACAAAGATCCACCAGTCTGTAGAAAAACTCTGTGCAGTAAAAGGTTTTTTTTTTTTTTTTTAACCTTTTAGTGCGAACAGTAGAAATATTAGCAATGTGTTGCCCAGTCTGGTGTTTTAGTTCCAAGAGTATATGTATTAGCTAACATATAAAATATAATAGTGGAGCTCCTGCGCAGCATGAGCGGGGCCCCATAGCTAAAAGATAAGCGAATGTCTGAGTAATGGTAACTACTTCTCTATCTTCCCCTCTAAAACTGTTACTTGTTTCAAGCCATTAAATAAAATACACTTTTTAAATACAATAAAATACACATTTTTAACAGCATAAACAGAATTCTTTGTGCCATATGCTGCAGGTATCTTTGTTTTTTTATCTGGCAAAATAAACTGTTACTGCCACGCAATGCATTACTCATTTGAACAGAAAGGCTTTTAACCCAATCACAGGAATCGTATGACGTTTCTGGCGCGTATAACGTGCTTATGGAAGTAAGCAACCTCTCTTTCTCTCTCTAACACACACCAACACACACAACCATGAATTAGTCTGTGAGCCAAGAGCAGAGAACTCAGGACCAAAAAGTGTAATGCGCTAATACGGTCCACAATCACCATAAAAAAACAAAAACAAACAAGCAAATAAACAACCTATCCAGCGGAATGGGTTTTTTCATCCTACGGATATTCGCTCACACTCTTACTAGAATAAACGATTTATTCGATATTTTAAAGCTAATTGTCATTGATTCTGTCAGCAAATCATACATTTTACATAGTAAGCAATTCACAAATAAACAATTAATTAATTATTTTAACAATTCATATTTATAAAGAATAAATTAGTGTTATTCTTGTGTTATTGAAATGTTCTTTAAGTCTACGGTTTCTAAATGGTTTACTTTACATGTTGAGACTAAGACTGTGTTTTTAGCTACCTCATTTTTATTCCCTACAAGTTATTATAAAATTCATTAACCTTGATATACGTAGGATATGTGTATGGGGTTTGAGAGTTCCCATGAAAAGCTTGTCAAATAAGGAAAATAATATGGAAGCTCTGCTTTTAAGTGGTGCCTAAATATCTATATTAATACATGATGACGTGCTTTTGGACCCCTACTGAAAATTATTATTTTTTCCCTCAGCACAGGCTATGTACATAAATAATTTAACCTATGTTATCAAACCATTTATTTAAATATTTGACCTCAACCCTGTTTGTAGAACAGAGATGGTTCTGGTTACAAAGGTAAGTATACTACTAGCCTCTGATCAGGGCTGTGTCTTTCTGCTTGTGTTACCAGACCTTAGTGCAACTTTAGTCTTCTATGATCTTCCACACCTACTTAGATCAAAAGGTTTATGCAGTTTGTTAGTAGATAATATAGCGGAGGCTACACCAGGGGAGGGAGCTTTCTTTTACAATGCCTCACAGGTAAGGGACAGCCTTCCAATTAGGCTTTTAGTAAACTGTGATGTTTAGAGGCTGTCATTCCCCCACTCAGGTGTGTTGACGGTGAAGTGTATGTCCCCTTTATGTCCCATGGTGTCCTTATGTCTGTTCTTCTGATTTCACTTTTAGTTACGCTGAGAATAATAATTATAGTTGGAGTCCTTGCTTGCACTCAGCACCTGAGTTCCAATGCCATTATATTACAATGAGCATAGCAAACAACCTCTCACTCTCACACTGTTGTGGGGGGACTAAATAGACAATCTACAGTTCATCTCAGATTTATAGTGAACAGTGACACACTCCTTAAAGATGGCTGTGGATGATCCATCATCAAACAGCATTGTTCACACAGTTTACACTCCATCAGTAACTAAATGATAACTTTAGTTGCAAGAGACAAGGCTTGAAAATAAAAATATTAACAGGTTTATACTTAACATGTCATACGAAATGTGCTCCTATTCAAGTTCCTTTTAACACACACACACAGCACTTCATATGTGACAACACAGCACATGTATTTGTATTTATTTATTTTTCCTTTAATGAAACAGTATTTCAAGTGCCAAGTTACAGGTTGTTATTACGAGGTGTATACGTGCATTACATGACTGTTCTTACCTTTATGTAGATGAATTATAGACATATGGGGTATGTGTTCACAAAGTGTAATAAGGGAACTGTATTATGAGTTCTGCATGTTGGTGATTAAAATATATGGACCAAGTGGATATAATCAGTTCAGTAATCTGTCAGTGAGGAATTACTACAAGCAGAACATACTAATTGGGTTTAAACTCTCTCTCTCTCTCTTTCACACAGACACACACACTACTGTCTACACCTTACTTGCTACTTCCTGCTGTCTACACCCTACAGTCTATACCCTACTGCTTACACACTACTGTCTACACCCTACAATCTATACCCTAATACCTACTGGCTACATCCTACACACAACTCTCTACATCCTATTCCCTACTTCCTGCTGTCTACATCATACACACTACTGTCTACACCCTATAGTCCACACCCTACTCCCTATGCCCTACTCCCTACTGTCTACTTTCAACACCTTACTACCTATGCTCTAAACTTTATTCCCTATAAAAAAATAAAAAAAAATAATAAATTAAAGTAAAAATCTGTTAGCCAGGACTTGCTCTAACATGACAGCCTCTCTGCTGCTAGAAAGAACCTCAGGAACCTCTCGCTGTCCTCAATACAAAATCATCTCAAATCACAATATTGGAGACCAGAATCACACAGATTTTTGCCATTGCATTTATTAGTGTGATTATTGTGTTAGTACATAAGTTTACATTTTAAAATGTTTACATGAGAGAATAAAAAAATAAAAAGAGTTGAATAAGAAGAAAAAACAAGTGAATAAATCATAGATGACTGCACACCGATGTTGGTGTGAACAGAGATCAATGGAACGAAGAGATGAGGACGAGCCTTGTGTTTAAAACACTGTGAAGGATTATTAATTCGGGAGATGAGACACAGACTAACGTGGATAAAGCTGAGAATAATTTTTAATACTCTACGATTTGCCAGTGATGATGTTTACCTTACAGTTGATGAGGATAGAGATGTAGACGTAGGTGCGTCATAGTTCAGTGGAACTGAAATGAATTCTTTTAATGTAACAATTTTTCTCTCTTTTCACTTTATAATGCAAGAGGAAGACATGTTTTTCACAAGACACTGCACATGATACCAGCGAGTAAACAAAGCACAGCTTAAATAATACCATCTCTGTAATTACACGGCGTCTAGAACATCAGTCTACTACAAAGAGACAGTCATCACTGCGCAGGGTCCCGGCTCTTTAAGGACACCATCAGCTTCAAGATATTGACGTTTTTCCGCGGTAGGATGGAGGATGTGTTATTGTGCATCTGGTTTGAAATTTGTCAGTGTGATTGCAGAGCTTGTATCTGGGGTGGAGTGTCAATATGATTTGCACATTGTTGAAAAGCAGTTTGGTGTCTGAGTGTGTGTGGGAGAGGGGTATACGTAGCCTCACCCGACTCTGACAGCATGGAAGAAACACAAAGTGACAGGTGTGGAAAAAGCCTGTTTTAGCTCCAATGCAGGTGTATTAAAGAAGAATGAAGCACGCAACAAGCACTGCAACAGCTTCCATGATTAAAGAACATAACGAGAAGACGTTTTTACCACAAATCAATCAGCTAAGGCAGAACTTTAATTCAGAATCTTTTAAGACCAAAGAGATAAGAACATCTCAGGAATTAGAATAGGAAATTAAAATCCTGTTCAGTCTTGTTTCTCTTTGGTCAAGACATTTCATGTGAAATATATAGTTAATATACAAAGCAAATGGCAACAAGACATAAATGTATTAAAATAATTAATTCCACATCACGTTTATCATTACATGCTGTCTGATCCCCGCTGAGGTTTAAGCAGTTTGTTTTTTCTCGTATAAAGTGGTCTGAATCCCGATTTAGAAAAGCAGGTATAAGACAGATGGAATATACTTCTCCAACATGATGTAGAAATGAGTTGTAGACTGAGATTTCTGCAGAAAGCAGGGTGACGTTTCATAAAACTGGTAATCAATAAAACTGTGTATAAGCACACTTTTTTATATTACTCAATTTCTTCAATTTATTAATATTTTTATTAGATTTTACATTAAATGCAATGTAATTCAATACCTTGTGATTTCCTTCACTTTTGGGGGAATTTATCCGTTAGAAACTTGCTTGTAATTCAGAAACAAAAATAGATCACAGGGGTCCAGATGCTCCTGAACAGACCATTTCATAATATGCCAATATAGAAAAATCACTAAGTTGACTGGTGTGACATGAAAACAAGGTCAAGGAGACACATATACAATCTCAATTGATACCTTTCTGAGGAGAACACACAAACCAAATTTGGGGATTCTATATCATTTCCTTCTAAAGTTTCACACTAACAAGCCTTGTGACATTCAAACAAGGTCAAGGTGACCCATATACAATTACACCCTATTCACCCCTGAGGGGGACCCATGCATCAAGTTTTTCAAGTGATTCTATGTCATTTCCTCCCAAAGTTATCACACTAAGAATCTCTGACAAGCCGAATATAGAAAAAGTTATCTTGGAACATAATCAAGGTGACCCATATACAATTCCAACCAAGACCTTCCTGAGGGGATCCCATCTACAAAATCTCCCTCCAAAGTTATTGCACTAACAAGCCTTGACAAGCCGAATATAGAAAAAGTGACCTTGAAACAAGCTCAAGGTGATCCATACGTAATCCCACCCTATTGGTCCCTGAGGGGGAGCCATACAACAAATTTGGTGATTGCATTTCCTTCCTAAGTTATAGCACGAAGTCATATGGACGGAACACATTTCAATAGCTCCCACTTCGCTCACCTCTGGTGATGACAGGAGCTAATAAGTGATAAGCAGTTCAGTGTGAAGTTCAATTTTCATTAATACATGAGGAGAGTGGGAACAATGGAGAGATAGAGAAAGAGTGTGAAGGAGAGGGGGGAGAGATGGTGATGGTGACACTCAGAGCTTCAGAATGACACACTATATGGTTTGGTCTCGATATGACAGTTTGGTCCTGATATGGTATAATTCGGTCTTCACATTCACATTCGGTCTTTAATAAGATATGGTTTGGTCTCCATATGCCACGGCGTGGTCTCTAGGCAACATGGTTTGGTCTCCAAATTATATGGTTTCATTTCAATAAGATATGGTTTGGTCTTAGTACGATACGGTTTGGTCTCAATATGATATAGTTTGGTGTCCATATGACATCTCAGTATGACATAGTTTGGTCTCAGTACGACACGGTTTGGTCTCCACATGACATGGTTTGGTCTTCATACAATAGTTTGGTCTCCACATGACATGGTTTGGTCTCAGTACGACACGGTTTGGTCTTCATACAATAGTTTGGTCTCCACATGACATGGTTTGGTCTCAGTACGACACGGTTTGGTCTTCATACAATAGTTTGGTCTCCATATGACATGGTTTGGTCTCAGTACGACACGTTTTAGTCTCCATACAATAGAGTTTGGTCTCCATATGACATGGTTTGGTCTCAGTACAACATGGTTTGGTCTCAGTACGACACATTTTGGTCCCAGAACGACACAATCTGGTTTCCATATGATACAGTTTCATTTCAATAAGATATGGTTTGGTCTCCATATGACACGGTTAGGTCTCAATAGGATACAGTTTGATTTAGTATCACGTGATTATCAATGTTCAGGATCTAGGGGAGGCTGATTCATCACTGATGATGACGTAGAGCAGGACTCAGCAGGTATCAGTTATGAAGATTTATGAACACATCACCTTATAAAATTATTTACACATCAGCTTAAGAGCAAATACATACATTTTATATATATATATATATACACACACAGTACAGACCAAAAGTTTGGACACACCTTCTCATTCAATGAGTTTCCTTTCTTTTCATGACTATTGACATTGT
>JAQMYF010000021.1:17380599-17392640 GCA_030014195.1 Neosilurus mollespiculum
CTCTTTTAAATGGTATGGCTAACTCAATTTTGAATTTTTGGTCACTGTGACTCATTTTGCCAGACTTGGTCACATATTATCCAAGAAAGTATCATGATTAATTATTATCAGTATATTACATTTTAACAAGAAAAAAAAAATTTTTTTTTGGGATGGAATTAGGATAACCATGGAGCTCACAAGGATGACATCTCGCTTAGCAAACCATTATTTCACTCTAGCTGAGGAACTTAACCATATTTATATACGGTCTGATAAAGAAAATAAGGATCAGGCCCCTCTTCTGCAATGAAAGCACACTGTATTAAGTCCTCGATAAGTCACACACTGCTTATGAAACATCATCCTCAGAAACAGACAGTGTGGCGGGTCACGTCCTTACAGTCTGTGTGTATCAGTTTGGGTAGCTTTTCACAAATGTCTTATATCTCTTTCAATCATCATGTGTTTCTACATGTTTCAAAACATCAAACACTAACCCCAGTGTCTGAACAGTCAGCAGTCTCATGCCTGAACCACTATAGGCTGGTGGAACCTACCCCCTTAGGCATTAAAAAAAATAATAATAAAATAAAATAAATTTGCTGTGTTTCCCGTAGCCCGACCGAACCGGTAAAATCGTGCCAACCCAAAAGGGTTTTTTTGGCATGTGAAAAAATAATAATAATAAAATAAGAACTAAACCGACCGTCCTCTCAGTTTTGTGATTAATCGGATTTTTTTATGCTTCGAGGCACCTGCCAGCTGTTTTTTTTTTTTTTAACGTGACATTCATCAATGGAGTCAGCGTTACGCGCTTCGCATTTATTAGAGACTTGTAAAATCAGCCAATAAGAATGTGTTTTAGTGTGCGGCCAGTTGCAACACTAATTCTGGCAAACTTCGTTTGGACCAATGACGTAGAGAATAATCTAGACCAGGGGTCTCAAACTCATTCCACAAAGGGCCGCTCTGACTCTATGATCAATTCACCAATCAAGTTGAAGACAGATCAGTTGATTAAATGAGCCAAGTCAGGTGTGCTGCTGCTTAGTTGAAACAAAAGCCTGCAGCCACAGCAGCCCTTTGTGGAATCAGTTTGAGACCCCTGATCTAGACTGTGTGCCGCCCCCTCTTTCACTGGTAACTGGCTTCAAATTCTGGTCATTTGGAGGGAAAACAACCCAGAGGTGTATGGTTTGTGTTGTGGATTCGTACTGTTTCTGTTATAATGGTTTGTTCTTGTTGTGCTGTTGGTAGTAAAATCTGCACAGATTGTCTCAAAGAAATCTCTCTTCACCGATAAGTTAATTAATGGATAACTGCATAGCATTTCAGGCACAGGCACTTAATACTATAGACTACAGCCGGCTTAAGGAAGTACAGACTGATCTGCACAACACATAGTGTAGGAAGAAGCGAGCCTAGATCTGCGCTGACAAGATTCTACAAGAGCTAACAGAGAAGAAGCTGTCTGAAGATTTGGGTCATTTTCAAAGATACTACCATGATTGTGCTCGTAGCATGTGGTGCCTATTTAAGAGTATTTGAGTTGAATGATGTTTCCTTTTATATAAATCTTTACTCAAGAGTTCGACTAAGAGCAGCGTATTGGTCACATTTACAAATACAGAATAATTATATTTATTTTTTATTTATTTGGAGTTTTTCTTTTTGAGCCCATTAGGGAAAACAAAGCATTTTTTCTTTTAGGCTTTACCCCTAAATATCTGGAAAGACTGGTCATGAGACACATGAGACACCTCTAGCAGTTTACCTGCAAATAGAACAGATTGGGAGAAGATGAAATAGCCATTGTTTCATCCATTTTACTTCTGCCTCCATTTATACCCAACAAACTCATCACCAAACTACATGGCATGGGACTTAACCCCTCATTATGCAACTGGGTGTTGGACTTAACAAACCGTTCAGAGTCTATCAGACACAGTAAGTACTGCACCATTCACTTCAATACCGGTGCTCCAAAGTAATGCCAAAACCACTATTTACTACCTTTTTACACTCAGTGATGATATTACTGCGCTCAGTCTAATCTCAGACAGCCACGAGTCTGTGTATAGGAATGAAGCATAAAAACGTGGCATGGAGAAGGTTGCCAACTTTGAGATCCTGGGCCTAAGGAACAGTCCTGGAGCATCAACACCCCCTCAATGTTTGGGAAAGCTGCCTTTGAGGATTGAGAAGAACTGCCTCTTTTACCTGAGAAAACGTAAAGAAAGCAAACCTATCACAGATATTTCTTAGGGTTTCAACCACAGAAAGAGTGTAACCATTCATGTCAGTGTGGTACACCAGCTGCTAGAAGTCAGAGCAGAAAAGTCTTTAGAATGTAATAAAGACTGCTGGGAAAATCAGTGAGGTCCAACTACCAGGTTCTGGTATCACTACCTAAACTTTTTGCTGCTACGCCGATCTCAAAGCACCGTCGGAGACCAATCCTATCAACCGATCACCTGTTGGAACTTCTGCACTCACGAAGGAGGTACAGGTGTATTTAAGAACAGTACGAACAGTTAATTCCCAAGCAGTAAAGCTGCTTTTACACAGGCACCAGCACCAGAATAACCTGGACCTGGAGCCAGTTGCCCTGGTCCACCTGGCCATGTAAAAAAGGATCTGTTATGAAGCTTGATACCGGGTGCAACTTGCTCCACTTTTTGAGCTGTTCCAGAACATCTTGCAACTTGCAAATCAAACGCAGTTGGTTCACATGCACTTTAGTGTCCATCTGAGTCATTAGGACGTTTCATGGGGTTTGGTGGCAGATGGGTGGTTCTTCTCCAGTGGTTTAGTAAAAGTTTGAGTGAAATTATAATCAGTTTCCTCCAAGAGCAGTTCTTCAGAATGATCATGTTGCGGCTTTCACCACTCTCCAGCCAAAAATGTGAGATTCTGAACACAGTCCACTGGGGAAAATATACAGGACAATAAATGTTATGCTGATTAAAAATGATTTTAGAAATATGTAATGTATGGTAATGTGTGGTAATCTATGCCAGAATATCAAATATTGCAATTATCATTATCATCAGCAGACATTAGGTCTAGGTATTAAACTCAGCTGGATGTCAGGATTAACATAGGCTTGGTGAAGGACTGAACACAGCGGTAGGACGATTCATTCAGTCAGTATGTGTGAACGACAGAAACAAAAAAAAAACAATAAATCACCACCCAAACTCCTACAGAAATCAATTTATTTTCAGTGAGTGTGTGGGTACCTGCGTGTGTGCGTGCAAGTAGGGGTGTGGGTGTGTGTGTGTGTGTGTGTGTGTGTGTGTGTGTGTAGTCAGGGCAATACTGCCCCCTACAGGTGATTAAAAGTTACTTTATAATATAAATAATTGCTGAAGTTGTTATATTCTGTACTTTTCCACTCCTGTGTTGTATCCGTGTACACATGTAATGCAGTAAGACCATGTTATTACTGGTCATTCCACTCTGCCAGCATTAAGCTCATTCTGGGATGTGAGACTGTAAACAGACAAAGAGATGAACCATGATGGAAGTGGCGTCATACACACTCACAAAATTACATTAACTTACACACACCTGAATGAACACACACAGCATCAGGAAAGAGACGTACATTAGTTCAATATCAAAGTATTAACAACTATGCCAACTGCAGCCACTTCAATGCCTCAGACTTTATATGTTTATATTAACACAACACCCTGAGAGGAGATTCCTGATTTTCGTAGAGAAGGATCAGGAGGAAAGGCAGTGTGAATTAGAGTTGTTATGGTTGTTACTGACATGATGTGTAGTCTTACATGAAGGTGCGAGTCATGCTCCAGCTACCCAGTAACACTGTGCCCACAGCACTTAGAAGTAGTAGACACAGTAGTAGAAATACTGCCAAATATTATTATCAATACTACTACTACAAATAATATTATTATTATATAAATACTAGGTCATGTAACTCACCTGGGATCTGAAACTTCCACAAACCACCTCCAAGTTTGGGTTTTTAGCAACTGCACACTCTGCTTACCTTTCCAAGAACCGTTTTAGTGCAGTGAATGTGCTAACTCTGCAGACAGCTTCTTCAGACTGTGCATGTTCGCCTGGGTAACGCTGTTATAAGTGTGTAATTAAGTTTGCGGTTCTAAACGTTTTTGTGGACGTTCCTTGTCCTTACATTCATTACATACATCACACATTATGTCTTTACTAACATCACTACATGTGGCTTTATTAATAGTGTGCCAAACTGTGCTGTTATCACTGAGCGCTCAGTGCCTGTTATATGCGTAGGTGTGGCTGTGACCTAATTACCTGGGCCGGAACCACAGAGATACATATGTGATAGGGACCGGCTCAGAATCGGAAATAGGCTATGTGACAATGATCGGCCAATCATCGGTCTATGGACAGTTTCTCGGTACATCTCTAATTTTTTCCCCCATTTCTTTTCTGACATATTTGAATGAGCTTTAACATGGCAGCTTAGGCTAGGCCTGGCTATACAGTTCAGCTTCTGACAGATGTTCAGCTAAATTTTCACTGTTAAGCTACAATAATAAATTATTGTAAAAAACAAAAAACCTCACTGACTCAAATAAACCCCGACTTCAACCGCCTTACACATCAATTGGCAGTAATTGTTGGGCCAAATCCCCTGGGTTTCTAACCTCAAGCTAGCCCAGAGGAGGAAGATCAGACCCAGAGGTGCCACTAGAAACGATGATGGCTTTGGCTCGCTCTAGCCTGCCTGGTTTCAGCTCGATAGTGGAATCGCTGCTTGAGAACACCAAACATTTATTGGTCTACACTCATACACACAGTCTACGGAGCTTAACTTACCATGCTGTTAAGGTTGGAATCAAAGCTCCCACAGAGCTGTGTGGCCCGTCCAATCGGCTCCAGAACCTCCTCGTCCCACATGTAGGTTCCCCCAGAGCTGTCTGAAGGGGAGAGCTCCAGAGACGAGCCATGTGGTAAATCTCTCCCTGCACACAGTGCTCGAGTCCCACAGAGACGTGAGCCATCAGTTACGTCCCTGCTACCTGCACAGAACAAATAACGCAGCAAACCTCACTACTGACGCACTTTTCCCTTCCTTTTATTGCATTAAAAACAAAGACCCAGAGAATATTCAGCTATTGAACACGCCTTGTTAAAAATTATTGTTATTATCGATCACAGTACTCACTCACTCAAGGGCTGAACTGTTTAATCCTACTAGGGTCACAGGGAGGCTGGAGCCTATCTCAGCCAACACTGGGCAGAGATAGGGTACATCCTGAACAGTTCACCAGAACATCAGAGGGCCAAGACACACACAACCATTCACACTCGCACCTAGGGGCAATTTGGAACAGTCAATTAGCCTACTGTGCATGACGCTGGATTGTGGGAGGAAACTGGAGTATTCGGAAAGGATGCAAAATTCACACAGAAATGCCCAAGCCTGGGAATTGAGTCCAGGACCGTCTTGCTGTGGGGCAGACGTGCTAACCACTATGCCATGGTGCAACCTAATCACATAAGAGTAAAATAAATTTCTACTGCATTTATGCAGGGTTACAAAAAATTAAACTCAGTTTCAATTATTATTTTACCTTCATAAATTAGTGACCTCAGATGGCACGGCGACGTAGTGGTCAGCACTTCTGCCTCACAGCGAAAAAAGTCCTGTCAAGAACATTTCTGTGTTGAGTTTGCATGCTCTCCCTGTTCTTGCATGAGTTTCCTCTGGATACTCCGGGTTCCTTCCACAATCCAAAGACATTAGGCTAATTGGCTGGCCGGCTGTTCAGGGTGTACCACACCTTTGTCTAGTGTCATCTGATATAGACTTCAGCCTCTTAGTGACCTCCTAGTGAAGAGGATTACGCATTTCAGCAAATGAGTGAATGAGAGTGAGTTAGAAATCAGTGATTACGGACTTGTTAAGTCCTACAGATGACTCATTCATTCCTTCATTCGTTCATTTTCTGAACCGCTTAATCCTAATTAGGGTTGCGGGGAGGCTGGCACCCATCTCAACCGACTCTGGGCAATGGCAGAGTACACCCTGGACAGCTCGCCAGGCCATAACCCAGTTAGCTGCACTGGGGGGACAGCAGTGACAACTCGGTGATAGTGGGGCTTGAACCCCAGTAAGGCAGCACCCTACCACCAGGCCACCACTGCCCCTGACAAGATAACGCATATTATAATTTTTTTTTTAATTTGATAATGTGTAAAGAACCATCTTCAGATGAAAGTGTACCTACACTTACCTGTAAGGCTCATCTGGGCCCAGTCTACTCTCTCGGACACAAAGCTGTGCAGACTTGTCACTGATGACCCTTCCTGACACAAACCAGCCAGACCATCATCCTCCTTGAAGAGCCCCATTTCATCATTTCTTCCCTCATGAACAGACAGGAGCAGGATTCCAGTTCCGTTTCCCAAGTCATCAAAGTCATCAATGTATTCTTCGCTTACATCATTACGTTCCAGAGAGGATGTAGACGATAAAGACATGTCCTCCAAGATCTCCAGACACTGCGCTCTGCCCTCATTTGCCTCCTTGGTAGAAAATGGTTCCTCAGGAGTACTTTCTCTGCTGTGTATGTTGCTGGATGATTCGGAAATGGGAGTTTCTTTATCTTGAGAATCTTCATCCCTCTCTGCAAATTCCATCTTCCCTTGGATTTTTACCGGCATAACTTGGCGAGGTTGCTTGATGAGTGACGGCCGCATTAGCTTATAGCTAAGTGAAGATGGCTTGCCATCAATGCAATTAGGCAGAAGAGACTTCTTCAATGTTGAGGGGGGTATGGAGGAAGTGGTACAGCCTGATACTGTAGGTTTAGCTACACGATCGAACACCATGGAAGCCTGAGTGACAGGAGACCTGACTACTGGAGACTGCGCCAGTGGCCTGGGTAGCTCTTTCGCTAGTTCTGCTGCACGGTTAAATGAGAAGGAACGTGTTAGTGGTGGGTTTAAGGCAGCTACAGGCCTCTTTAAATACGAGAAGCTTTGAGAGCGCACAACATTCTCCACAGAGATGGACTTGAGGCTGTCACTGGAGTGAGATAGGTTGCTCTGAAGACCTTCCTGGAGAGATGAGGGAGAGCCCTGACTGGCAGCAACAGCATTCACACCAACCTTGCTGCATAATGGCTGGAAGGGTGAGGGCTGTTTGGGCGCAGTACTGCGTGGGTTAGTTTTCGAAGGTTGAGTAACAGTCTTAGGAATGGTACTCGGTACTGTGGTCACAGAACGTTGGGTTTTACCTACTGGAGCAGCTGAAGGCTTCCTATTTTGCCTAACCACTGGTGCAGAGCGTGACTGATGCTGAGAATGGAGAACTACTTGAGCTTCTTCTCCAGAATCTGGGACCTTCTCTTCACAATCCTCCCTCCCCTTCCTCCCCTTCATAGGGGAGGGAGCAGGCACTTTAATTATGCCATTCTGTTTTCCTGCAGGTACTCCTTTACCCCATCCAGGGGACATATTTTGGGTTGAGCCATTGGTTAAGGATCCAGCAGCAGGGGTAGCACGAGAGCCAAATTTGGGTAGTCTGGAAACCATAGTGGACTGTTTGAGGGTGGTGTCCTCCATTTACTGCCTTCCCCACCATGGGTGTAAGCACAGGCTCCGAGCTAGGGGTAGAACAAAAGATAGAAAGTAAGCAAAAGGCAGTGCTGACAGGTAATTAACAGGAAGTTAAGATATTTTGACATTCTCGGTGCAAGGATTAGAGAGTCCATTCTATTTTCATGAAATTCTGTCATGTGATCAGAGGGTAACACATTAATAATATATACCACAATGCAATGAGGAGCCATACACATTGGGATTAATTTGAAAGGTGATAAGCCTGATACACTGTGATGTCCGTCTCTTAGTGTGACAGCCTCTAATTATATCTAGAACTGAAGGTCCCACAACAAAGGAACTCTCTGTACGCCACCATATTAAAACACTGCACAGTCAATAGATAGACTTTTATTTTATTATTATTTTTTATAGGGTGATATGACCTTGATTAGAAATCCCACTCACAAGAACGAAATCGACAGAGTCCACAGTTCTCTTCTTGTTGAAGTGATCTTAAGCAGGAACTTTAAGAGACTGGTAAAATAGGAAGACTCACCAACAGCCTCCTGGGTGACTGCAGTGGATGGAGTGGCCCTTGCCCCCTTTAAAAATGGCATATTAACTTAAAGGCATTCAGCCTAACCTTGCACAAGCACTGAACGCCTCAAACTACACCTTAGTCAGCTGCAGAGCAAAGTACCTGTGCAGACAGAATGACTTACACAAACTTCTCTAGGTCCCCCATGTAACACCACCCACTCACCCGAGGTCCGTCTGCCTACCATGCATGGTAGAGGTCATTGGTGTGCGTCTTTTGATTTTTTTCCCTTATGGGAAAACACTCATTTCGTTAATTAAAAATGTGGACATGTTAAGGCACCCAAGTATTAGAAGAACACTTGAGGGATCCGTTTCATCCAATTTCCCAATTTGCATTTTTTAAAGATCTTCTCAAATGATGGTCTAAATCACCCCAATACACACTTGAAATACTAGTCCTTACACTGCCAGTAATACAAGTTACTTTTTTACATTTCAACCCAGCCTTACAAAAAGGCTCTAAGCCTAGGGCATACAACTCGAAATTAGCTGGCTGATGATGTCATGGAGAGAACGCAACTAATTAAAGATGTCGGATTACACAGCAGGTGAAACTGAATACCACTCTGTACACAGCAGTGATTATAGAAGTTTAAATGCATTTGAAGAGGAAAACTACAGTTCAGTAGATGTTGGAGGGATGTTTGACTCTGATCGTTTCCAAATACAGATGGATTGGGATCCTCTGACTCAATTCAGCCATTTAAGTTTGAGCCTTACAAGACTGATCAAGAGGACCGAGACGAGCCAACAGTGACAGAATCTGATTACAGCCTAACTTTTCAGTGGTATTGTATGTGCCTATTCGGCAGCTGGACCATCACTGCTGTTGCTTCAACTTGATATATGCATTACGTTTTTGTGCTGGACCTAACGGAGCCTGTCCAGACATGTCTAGTGACCAGCTATGGACAAACTTTTCCTGAACCTTACATAACTTAGTGGTCACTGGTATTTTTCTTCATATTAAGTAATGTAGGAGTTACATGGCCACTACAGTGAACTTAGTACAAGTTTTTCCATGTGCATGGATATTTAATACAACACATTATGCTTTGGTCTCACTTCAAACACCATTTTGGTGAAGTCACTTTAACATGTAGTTCATCATTATTTGTTTGATTGACAATGCTCGTGCAGCCCAGTAGCTCACTAAAGCTTACACCAACAAAACAACTCCCCCTTGACCGGTTTCACTTTATGACAGCAGGTCTTTCCACTTTAGGCGTCGATGAGCACAACTCACTTTATCACAGCCCATCACTGGTCATGGCTGTGACTCACTGGATCCACTACCAGTGGCGATGGTGTATGGACTGGGTAGAACTTTTCCCAGTCTGCGCTCCTAATAACTTTAGCAAACGTTCCCTTCCTGACATCGCAGCAGAGAAGATTTTAGCTTACCGTGACAAATTTCAACCGGCTATGACTCGAAAACTACTCAACTCTATTTAGTAAAATAGAGAGCATTTTAGACCAAAACTCAGACTCATCTTTAGTTTACACACAGTACAAGGGCAACTCTGGGGTTGACCCATGGCACTTTGGTGCAGCTGAAGCTGTTGCCCTGAACAAGATGATCAAGTACTGTTTCAGTTTACTGGAATGAAATCACTGGAATCACTGGAATCACTGGAATCATCTTGTTCAGGGCAACAGCTTTATCAGGGTCTAATACCAACAAGACCATGCAAGAGTCCTGCAAAGTTGTAACAGGAAAATATAACACTTCCTTGTATGTGTCCTGTAAGGCGTTCTGGTCTGCCTGAGGCATGTGCAAGGGACCAACACCTGTAAATATGAATAGTTGCTCTAGAGAAGTGGTCATCCACCCCGTTCCAGGAAATCTATCCTCTTGCAGGTTGTAGTGGAGCTACATGAGCAGAGCCCCATAGACACGTGAACAACACTTGGATGGTTGTCCCATGTCTATGGCCCCAGAGGACTCTAATAATGTTGCTGCATCATGGATAAAAAAAGCCATCAGAGACGACAAAAACCCTCAGCTGCCCAGCAGTTCTTGAGAAATAGCCTGCACAAAATTTATATGGTCAAGGTCATTGTGTCGAAGTTCAAAGGTTAAACAGAGACACTGACAGACTTATGCACACCTACACACCATAGGGAACCAGCAGGCAGAAGTTCAGAACGGTCCACCTAACAATTTTTCAGAAATAGCCCAGACAAAATTTAAGGTCAAGGTCATCATCACAAGGTCAAATGTCACACAGAGAAACTGGCAAGCCTATGCACACCTCCACACCATAGGGAACCTGCATGTGAAATGTAACATTTCAGAATGATCTGCCCAGCAGTTCTTGAGAAATCGCCCCCCCCCCCCAAAATAGAAAGGTCAAGGTCATTATGACAAAATCAAGGGTCAGATGAAAAAAAACAACAGTTTAGTATAGTTGCTGAAGTAATAGATGCTGAATTTGGGGACAGCGATGGGAACAAAACAGCAGTGCGAATGCAGGCAAAGACAATACCCCAAAAACCATATGACTGAGCAGCATAAAACAGATTTATTATTCATAAAGAAGCTGAAAGCAAAAAATCGAGGTTCATATACGAGTGCTTCGATTCACGCAGAAAAAAAAACACACAGTCTAACACAGGAAGGCAAACAAATTTTCGCTGAACAAACCAACACAAAACATTAAAGAAAACATGTAGACAGGAAACACAGGAAAAAAATGTTTTATTTGTTTCCTTTCAGGTCCGAAGTCGTTATAAAACCAGCCTCGGACTCCTATCTATAGAGATACCTATCAGGAGCCCCCCTTTAAGCAGTGCTTAAATTTAAATATTATCTCCAACCAAAATCTAAGATACTTCTTTTAGCTGTTCAAGAGTTTTTTGAGTTGATGATTAGATGGTCAGGAAGGCATGGTTAAAGCTAGAACCAAAGTCTTGAGGGGTGTAGATCCCCAGGAACAGGGTGGGTGACTGCTACTTTAAAGCTGTCAATAAACATAAGAAATCCCCAAGGAGCTTTCAATCAATTAAATGATTACACTGTGGCATAGTGAGCTACTCTTTGACCACTGTGAATAAGTGTACATTCATAGCTGTGGGTTGTGTACTATAAGAGCAATTCCACAGTGACGGACGTTTCATCTGTAAGGTGTCTGAGCCGTTTCATTCAGTCTCACACTAACTGTTGAAGCCAGAAGTCCCTAATCTTGTGTATGGGCATCGTTAAGGTCTTGAGGTATTTAGGCAGAGAAGAAAAGATATCCAATGACGCTTCTGTTTTTTTATGAAAACGAAAATATTAGTGTGACGGACGTTACAAGAAAAAGACGCAAAGAAAATTTAATAAAACTTTATTTCAAAATTCTATGAAATCGAACAGTGAGACACGATAGTGAACTCGAGCTATATGGGGGAGGAGGCTTGCTAATATACCGACTGCAGTAGAGAACATTAAGTGACATAAAATTCTATGAGATGGACGTTACGTGACGGACGTTACATCTGATTCATTAAAATGACTTACAGATAAAAAGACATTTCTTTCTGAAATAATTTACGGATTTGCTTTGGAAAAGATGAAATTATTCAATTATTGATGATTTTACATCAAGTTCCAGTCTTTCATGCATTTCTGAGTTTAAAACGTTTTAGGAAATCTGAGAAAACTGTTTTCACTACTCCTACCCCCCACCCACCCGACCTTTCTAGAGGTACATGTAATAACAACATGATGCCAAACCCAAAAATCAATCCTAAACATCACATAAACCACAAAACATCATCATTGAAGTCCATGGACTATGGTTAAACATCTGCACTGAGTCAAAGACATGAAACCTCACACCCCATTGTCTCAGAATTCATCCACCAAGGTATATGCAGGTGACCTGAGCACTTCATCTGGTATTAAACAT
>JAQMYF010000021.1:17412403-17431326 GCA_030014195.1 Neosilurus mollespiculum
CAATTTATTTATTTAGTTATTTTTATTATTATTTTTTTGTTAAAAAAAAAAAATATATATATATATATATAATAGTTATAATTAAATGTCTCCCCCTAGTGGCTGTTGGATGAACATTTTGCCCCATGTTAAAGATCGAGATTTTTCGAGATTTTTTCAACATGATCTCATGTACAGAACACCTCCAAATATTGATAGCCCTTTCCAGGCCCAGGCCCCACACCTCCACCAAGAATAATGAAAATCAGAATTGTTATTGCATAATCCAACTAAAAGAAAAAAAATCCTTTAATAAATGCTTATCAAAAACCTTTTAACAAATCCTGGGCTCCAAAATCTTACGGGTTCTTGCGAGGCTTATACTGTATCCCTCCACCAAGTTTGGTGAAAATTAGTTCAGTAGTTTTTGTGCAAACCTGCTAAAGTCAAACAAAGAGACACTGGTGAATACATAACCTCCCCTGTCAAGTGGTGGAGGAAATCAGATAAAAATTTACATAAGGTAATGGCAACATGCAGAGACTTTTTAGGTAAAGGGTTTCATTTATTCACTGTAACAGAAATAATTTTCAGCTGGAAAAACCCAGCGAACAAAAAAATAGCTTTTTCAATTAGTGAATGCGGATTATACAATTTTTTGTTGTGGTTTAAATCAAACATTTAAAAGTTTGGTTTATTTAATTTCACAGGAACTTTACAGAAAATAACTGTTTTATTTAATCAATATTTACTAGTGGATATTGTTATGGTTTCCTAGCTTTAGCAAAGAACACACCTTTGACGTCATCCACTCCGACTAGCATGTCTGGTGTTAATCGATACACACTGAGCTGCAGGAGATCAAAGCCACTGGCGTTTAGACTCGCACAGACCTGAGCCTCATCCAGTGGCACCACGGGGATCCGAACATCAGGAGCTGCCATGTAAAAGCTCTCCCCCAGAGCACCAATGAGTAGGAGGTGACCGCCAATACGCAGGAGGCCAGAGACATTACGGAGTGCTTGATTGAAGGATGGAATGTCAGGACTCACACTTTCAAGGCAGAAGGAGGAGACAAGGCAGTCAGCACTGGCAGCAAGCAGAGATCCAGGTGGGAATGGGAACGGATGGTGAACATTAACAGGAAAAATGTCAGTGACCACTGAGCGAAGCCTCTCTGCTTTTTCTTTCCATGCTGAGGAACTGTGTACAAACATTAGGGTTGTTCTTGTTAGTGTGTATTTAAAAACGTTCACAGTCTACAGATCATTTCCATTTTTAAGCAGTAAGCAAAAACTCATGTTTGAATGAAGAGTTTCTTTTTAATTGAGTGCGTGGTGGCGAATGGATATACTGAGGATTCATTTATATGACTTGATTAAGGTCATGCTTAGCTCAAGAAATCGTGAGATTCTGCTGTTACTGAGCACAAAGTTTCTTGTTATAAATTGATCTGTTTGTAAGTCATTCATTCACTTTCTGAACCGCTTAATCCTAATTAGGGTTGTGGGGAGGCTGGCGCCCATCTCAGCCAACTCTGGACGAGGGCAGAGTACACCCTGGACAGCTCGCCAGGCCATCGCAGGGCAGAAACACGCTGACGGCTATGCAGCCTACTCTTGACGAAAATCAGCAATGGTTCTTTTACATGCCACACACAGTGACCACTGATAGTGAGGCTCGAACCCCCGACCTTGGGATCAGTAATCCAGCACCCAACAACTGGGCCACCACTGCCCTGTTTGTAAGTCATAATGATTTCAAAAATAGATCTCATCTCTACAAACCTCTCACTTTATAACATGATACTGATGAGTGAGAGCATGAGTATCATGAATTATGAATCTTATGAATGAGGATAATAAGAGAGAGCTTTAATTGTCCTGAATATGACAGCAGTAGAGAGACAGATTAGACAATGAAAAGAAAATCGGGTCTGGGTCAGACATTCTGCATGCATGTAAATAAAACACACAAATTACATGAAAGTCTCACCTGCGTCCCTCCAGCTCACACACATGCTTCAGGTAAGGAGTCCAATTGAAGTTGGTTTGTCCATCCTTAAGCCATTTTTTTAATTCATTCCGATTCACTTCCAAAAAATCTGATAATATGACTCGATTAAAATGCTCACAGCCACTCATCACCTGATAGAGAGTTGGACCAGAACCAATGTCCACCAGAAGGTCTCCTTTAATGGCATCTGGAAAAAAGTACAGGAATGTGGAATGCACAATAACCAAGCTTAACTCACATCTACCTTCGGGTTGTGTCACATTTCCCACTGTGATAAAAGTTAACAATATTCATTCATTCAAGAACCGCTTAATCCTAATTAGGGTTGCGGGGAGGCTGGCGCCCATCTCAGCCGACTCTGGGCGAGGGCAGAGTACACCCTGGACAGCTCGCCAGGCCATCGGAGGGCAGAAACACGCTGATGGCTATGCAGCCTACTCTTGACGAAAATCAGCAATGGTTCTTTTACACACCTCTCACCATAGACAGTGAGAGACATGGCCTGCATTTGAGCTATCAATATCTCTAATATAAATATATATATATATATACACCACAACAATCTCTGTGACAGTATAAAACTGTAAATTCTGATTAATTTATTTTTAGTATTAGTAAACTTACAAAAAAACAAACAAACAAATAAAACAAACAAAAAAAATCTTAAAATGGACCTCAACGATCCTTTTAAATATCAACTTTTAGCATTTTGGTTAATGAGAATATGAGAGGACACTCACACACACCATCTTACCTTCACTAAAAGCTTTATGAAGGCAGTTTAGCTTCCATGGTACAATGCTGTCACTGCGGCTGAAGTCTGCACGTGGTGGTGTGTAATTGTACTTCAGGTACGCTTCGGGATCGAACCCTTGGTAAAAAGCCGCTACTGCAGCCACTGCTTTCTCTTGTTTGTTCTCTTTGTCCATCCTTTCCTCTTTCCTTTCTCTACACGACTGTATTTATAATGTGGCTTCCTTTGGACAAATTAACTTAAACAAGCCTGTATTCATCTGCTGATCTTGCCCATGGCAGGCTGCACTCTATCCACCTCTTTATCTGTTTATTTCAATGAACGAGAAACTGGATCCTCCGTTTCACCTGAGAGCCTTGATGACCTCGGGCACAGAATCATCGAGGACTTTTACTGTGGTTTTATCCATTTTATCTAACCTTGGGGCGTTTCTCAGTTCAGACAGAATTCGAGGGTTTAGGTCAGTAGCTTTGCAATTTTCATGCTTAATAAATGTCAATGCCATGCCAAAAATAAAAACTATTTAAATTTCCAAAAATAAAATGACAGATAAAACCGATGTTGCAGATAGCAATGCTTCCTTTATTTAACTCATGTATATACAACTGCCATCAGGAGCACAGAGTCTGAGGTGAATGTCCATTCCCATTGGTAATATTTTTACTGATTACTATAGGGATAAATAACTGATACACTGATTAAAAAATAAACGCATACTACTAATAAGTCCTTTGTTAAATAAAGAACAGAACCCAAAGGGTTATGAAATCACAAGCATCTTTCACCTGACTATAAATTTGATTTTTAAATGTGGTACTTTCATTTTAGCCTGAAGGCATCTCTGTTAGCTTTTATGCTATAGGACCTGCTGATATTTGTTCATTTAACATCTTATCACCATGCCTACCAGACATCAAAGTACTGGAACAAAATGTTTCTCAGGAAATCAAATGTAATTACTGGCTATTATATCTTTTGAGATGATTCTGTAAATCTTTCTTCATGTAAATTTTTGTATTATATAATTATAATATATATAATTTTATATTAAATATGTATGTCAAAGCAAAGAGTAGGACAGATGCAGTGTGTGGCTCAAGAATGTTTTAAAAGTCCATGCATTTAAATCCAAAAACACTGTTCAGATTTATAGGGGTATGACAAGCAGGGTTCAGGGGATCAAAAAAAAACAGTCCATCAAAGATTGAGCAGAGACGAGGAGAACGAGGCAAGCAGAGGGTCATGTACAAAAACGAAAATATTAAAGGCAAGGTAAATAATCAAAGTCAAATGGTAAAGCATACTAGGTAACAGAATATAGAAACAAAGGCTTGGTATGACTAGCAGTAGCAGAAACACACAGTGGCAATATTTCGCAGCATGTATGTGAACAGAATCCTTTCATAGAGAAAGAGATCAGGTGTGAATGCACGTAAGTGATGACAGGAATGTTCTGGGTAATGTGACATCAGTGCCAAGTGGATTGTTAGGAAGCTGTGATAATGTAAACTTTGCATATTTACACATTTGAACATTCATTCATTCATTCATTCATTCATTCATTCATTTGATGAGCTGCTTAGTCCTACTAGGGTCGCAGTGAAGCTGGGGCCTATCTCAGCTGATTCTGGGCGAAGCTCACGAATTCATTACAGGCCAACACACCATTATGTGGGGCAATTTGAAACCCTAAGTTAGCCTAATGTGCATGTCTTGGACTGTGGAAGTACCCAGAGGAAACCCATGCAGGCACAGAATGAACTTCACACAGAAATGCCCAGATTTGGGACTCGAACCCAGGACCTTCTTGCTGTGAGGTGAACGTGCTAACCACATTTCTGTGTGGAGTTTGCATGATCTCCCCGTGCTTTTCCATGGACTCCTGTTTCCTCCCACAGTCCAAAGACATGCGCATTAAGCTGATTGGCTGTTCCAAATTGTCCGTAGGTCTGGATATGAGTGTGAATGGTTGTGTGTTGGCTCTGTGGTGGTCTGGCAAGCTGTTCAGAGTGTGCTCCACTTTCGCCCAGTCTCAGCTGAGATGTCCTGCTGCAGTAGCATCATAAAGAGACCACAGACTGTTGAGCAGCTTAAGTTTCGCATCAAGCAAAAATGGACAAAAATTTAACAACCCTCAGTTCCCAAACAATTAAAAAGTGTAATTAAAAGTAATGTAAGACAACAGTAAACATACCTGTGTCCCAAATTTTGTTCAATATTTTGCAGGCAACAGATTTTAACCTTGTTCATGCTCTGTGAAATTGAAATTCTGGTTTATTTTTTTCTTTTGTATTGATGTTTATATAACTATTTATATAATAATTTTACATCACTGCAGCACAAATATTCTGAAGTGCAGGTTGTCCTGGGAAAAATGCTTATTTAACTTCACTGTACATTTGAGGAGTGAGGTTATACAGGCATTATTAGACAAGGAGATTAGAAAAAAAAACATATTATTTATTATATTATTAAGAACTTAATAATAAATAAAATACAAGACACAAATTTCTGTCTCTTTATCTCTTTTTATTTATTTGAATGCTTTATAAAATTTGTAATTTGTTAAAGGCCTTGTAACCTAAATTAAAGGTTATGGGCAAATATCTAAGTGAGATATCCAGTTTTTTTCTGTTATGGCTTGTCTTTTAATAGTCCTTTACTAAAGTACTGAATTGAATTTGATCAAGTCAGTCAGAATAACTGTGAAAAGATAGTAAAACATCTATCAGAACACTGTGTGTACCACATGTTGTTAACTTTTGAAAGTTTCTCGAGGATTCCACCAGGGGGCCAGAACAGCCTAAGTACTTCAAGTTTAACATATTCCAACATATTACCTCTCCAAAAAGCACAGTTCTTTTGGTTTGGAGTGTGGATCTCAGTAAGGTAGATAATAAAATGCATTATTTCACATTTAATATTTGTGTTTAGAAAGAAAAAGTAAAAGTGCTGATGAGAAACTGGGCCTAATCCAGCCTAATACAACTTGCTGTCTTTTCAATGGAATTAAAAAACTTATTTCTCCTCAAGAAGAAAAACCACTGACTGTCTGTCTGATTGTTTGACCTCTGTCTGCCCTAGGTTTATGAGCTTGAACAGTGTTTTTTTTTTTATTGTCTGCCTGTTTTGCATAAATCCTTTTATCTGTGAATGCATCTACACTGTCTCCAGCCTCCGACACTATGTGACAGAATATTTGCTTGCTGCAGACCAGTAAGCCCTGTCGCTTTAGGGGCCAAACTTTCAGAGAGGCAGCTACAGAGAATGGATGAAGTGGATTTTGTGTGTGTGTGTGTGTGTGTGTGTGTGTGTGTGTGTATACACTAATCCAAAACCATTTGGCCACTTGCTTAATATTGACTAACTCTCCCTTGTGAAAGTGATTTCTGTTACATAGACAAGGTGTCCTCATCTTCTGGGGAAATATCTCACATTACAATATATATATATATATATATATATATATATATATATATATAGAAAATGAAATGAATGAAAAACACACAAAAGAAGGAAAGAAAGAAAAAAAACCCCTATTGTTAGTCTAAACTATCTAAGATCTATCAATAGCAGGATGTCATCTACAAACACTGTTATGGAAATGGGTGGTGTTTGTATGTAATATCACCTTTATTATCAAATGGGACAAAGTGATTAAAGTCAAAACACTGAGGAAAGATAACATTTACAGTTATGAAAAGAAACGGGAATCACACAGAAATAAAATAACTGTTGAATTATTTATGAATTATATGAAATATTTTGTCTCTTCCTAAACCTTGTATATAGTCACCTGATTTCTTACGCACACCACATGACCATGTACACACCTGATGGCACTTGAGCTTGATCACCCAGCAGACTTATACTGATGATACTGAGGACACTCATGCCATTATTCTAGTGACACTGTTCCAAGCATTCATATCTCTGTTTATCTCTGTTTGCTCTTTGGTGAATGGCTTGTTTGTATCTCGCTTTTAATATACAATAATATCTACTTAGTGCTGTCATCTTGTTGTTCTAATTGTTTGAACCCCTGCCTGATCTCAACTGTGATTTTAGGTATTGCCTTTTGCTTTTGTTCACTTTGGACTAATAAAATAAAGCTTTTAGATATTTATGTCAAAAAGGACTATTATTCAAGTTAACAAATTCTTAATAAATTACGGGACAGAGAATTCAGTTTTTTAATTTATTTAAATCAGCTTTTTTAAATTTAAATTATGTGTAAAATTTGTAATTTAATGACAGTAAAGAGTTTGTTTTAAAATGATTAAGAATAAAGCATACAATTAAAGAAGCTGAAATGAACATTCTCTGTAGCATTTAATACACAGTAAAATTAAGAGTTAACAGATCTCCTGTTAGTGGAACTTTTCTACATAAAACCTTGTTTACTGAAAACAACTAATGTTTCTGAGTCGAGCTAATATAGAGAAAAATGTTGACTGTTATTGAACAAAGTCTACAATTAAATATGTTTCTGAATCAGATGATTAAAGGAGCAGAAATGAACATTTTCTTTATCTGTACAATCCTAACCACAGTAAAATTGGGAGCTACTAGATCTCCCATTCTTTATACATAATGCAACTTTATACATAAAACCTTATTTAGTGAAAATACTATTATATTAGTCGAGCTAATATAGAAAAAAATGTTGATTGTGATATTAGAGAAATCGCATGAACAATGTGAATTATATAATCTGTTGACTTGACTTCATCAAGTATAAAATGATTAGCTAATCAGCATGATAAAGAAAGCAATAACAATATTTAAAAAAGAGCTTAAAAGTATTTGGGTGTATCTCTATTTATTTGAATGTGAGGTGAGTCTTAGGTGGTTTAGCTACCCAAATATTCTTGTGTATAAAGAAACAGTGAACAAACTGATTTTACATGTAAACTCTTAATGTTCTCAAATGTTAAAATCCCCATTTTCTAAAAACTATGGAGATATCCACTTGTTGCTGTCAGTCCTCGATTTATAAAAAATATTTTGATTAATCAGAATTGCATTATATTTGAGCTACATAAGAATTTTATCTAAAAATTTAACACAAACTCTCAAACACATCTTACTTGATTGACTACATTTGGGATAAAGAGACAGTGCTGTATACAGCTAAGTGATAACTACAACTAGTACCATAGAAATTAATTGAACTTATTTTTTCCATCACCATCCCTTTTATAGTGAACTACATTTCATTATGCTCCCAAAAAATAACCAGAGGACTACAGAATCACAGTTTGTCCTTTTCTGTAGTGTTCTTTATTTTCTTCATGTGAAACACTTTTCCATCTGGTTGCACCCTCCATTTCAGTGTGATGTTTTCTGCCAGCCCATGCTCCTTCAGTTTCTGCTTGACCTGAATGAAATTCTTATTACTGTATAATGCAAGAATAGTGTGAAAATGCTGCAAAAATGCTCCAAAAACTAAACCAAACAGTCAAGTTGTGATTACAGGACAGTGTGTAACTGTCAGAAATTGACGAAGACTCTGGCTCACCTGATCCATGATAACATCCATTACCGCAGGATCGTTCACGTCCTTATCGGACCCCACCTCAAATGTCATGATTTGGAGCTTTTCTGTGATTTCTGAATGAAGATGTAACCAACATAGGTTATCTTGTAACTGAAGGGTTAAAAAGTTCAGCCTCATACCACATGATGCCAGTAGAGAGCATACTTGTGCTATAGTTAAAGAGGAATTAAACCCAAACTTACTAAAAGCTTGCATGCATAGTACATGTCCATACCCCTCAAACCATGCTATTCTTATTACAACCTTTTTCATGGAAAAAATACATTTAAAAAATCCTCAAATGAGGACCATGCCTGTCTGATATATGAAAATATAATGTAATATTATGTAATATTATGTACAGATGTGCCTAGACTTATTTTATACAGGAGTTCACTAGTTTATATCTGATTTGTTTGATTGTTTTTGAATTTTATTGCTGGAATCTAGCCTTCTTGGGACCTTTTCAAACAGGCTAATACAAACTACTGACACTGAATCCCTGCCTTTTCTCTGTTTTTTAATATTTGATAACTCATATTTAACAAGCCCTGATCTCATTTTGGTGATGACGCCCAATAATGGCCACGATTCGATAAAATTTTGGGTCAGGAGCAAGCATGAAGAGTCTGAGACCAATATCACTGACCATATCGCTGACTGTCAGTGAGAAATCCATCCATTGTGGACAATTGTCCTGGTTTTTGAAACTGTTTCCAAATGTTGGATGATTACACACGGTAATCTATATGTCGGCGACTGTCACCAACTATCCGCAGTTATATTGCTGACAGTCGGAAACAGTTGTGGTCGATCACAGATAGTCGTGGATAGTTGGGAACTCAGTTGCAGGCAGTCTCTGACCTAATTACTGACCATCAGAGATTTTCAGCTGAGCATTATTTTATTTAAGTCATTTAGGACATGACATACACAGTTGTGGTTGGTCTGAAACAGTCTCAGACAGTTGGCAACTCAAAAAATCATGGGCAGTCGCCAAAGAATTGCCCAAATGAGATCGGGTCCTGGCCCTTTTGTCTGTTATTCCTGCACTCATATGAGACTCTAGATGCTATTCTGACCTGCTATCCTGAGATGGTATTCACATAACACATATACAACCCTACTGGCTGCTGTAAACACCTGTTAATATTCATGCAAAGTCCCTCCTTAGTGGAAATGTGTTATTATGCAGAATCAAACTGCTGGCTGACATCCATTTTATGAGGACTTTAAATATTTTATTTATTTGAATACAAGAGAGAATAAAACTTTTACTTACCTGAGTAACAAAAGAAACGCATTATTGCTGAGCACCGTGCATCAGCAGCATGACCGTTATCTAAATAGCCACAGTTTTCATTCATTAGGGCATTATCAGGTTGTCCAGTCTTCCAGCTGATGGTAGAGAAGTTGGTTCTGTCTGTCCACTTCCAGGATTCTCTGAACAGACCAAACCAAGTCCAGGTGGAAGTCATTGCAGCTATAACAGAGCTTTCTGTTTCATTTCTTGCACTGGCCAAATCTGTATAATGGTTTCTGCAGTAAGCCTGAGCTCCATACCATGTCACCATGCTAGAGATGTAAATGTACCACTGATTGCCAGTTTTGGTGTCTGGAAAAATAAATACATGTGATTACATCTTTGCCTTATTATAACTTACATGTACCCTCTTATGTTAAATAAGTAGCACTATAAAACTAAGAACATTTGCCAAGTTCACTTTATGAAAGGTCAGAGTTCATCAAGATCAGGTATTTTTCTCTGTTTTCCCATTAAGATTCTGTATTTATTAATTTCAATATTTAGGAGCAGAATTAAGTTTTATGAGAACAGAGAGCACACAATCTACGTTTTAATAAGAAAACCTTTCATACTGAAGAAAAGTTCAACATGTAATGTGTTGGTTCTTACCATTAAAGCACACAAAGGGAAGTGGGCGGGAACACTCCACATCACCCCAACCACCTGGATTTATTCCGCCACACCATTGAACTCCAAGCCGATTGTCAGGCTGTCCTGAATCCCACAGTCTTGTACTTCCTACTAACTCATTTCCCATGGACCAGTACCAATTATTGGTGTCATCATACAGTCCAATCCAAGCACTGGAACTGAATTGCTGTCTCAGTATTTCAATCTGAAGTCGGACTATGTCATCACTACTTTTGATGATAGCAAGGTCACTGTGATTGGCGTGGCAATAAGCCTGAGCATCACTCCATGTTTTGCCCTGCTGGATCAGATAGTATTTACGAGGGATAGTCAGGTCAAGAGGGACAACCCCTGTGGAGAGGATTGTTTTAAAGATTTTATGTAGGTTATGTATTTTATTTATGTAATATCATGTTAATAATGTTTATATTATTATGTAATGTCATCTTAGTAATAATGTTTATATTATTATGTAATGTCATTCTCATTTTATTAAGTTAAATAAAAAAATAATTCTGAATAGATTTGTTTAGTGTTAAATGGGCCGGCACAGTGTCATAGTGATTAGCACCTCTGCCTCACAGCAAGAAGGTCCTGGGTTTGAGTCCTGGGCTTGGCGAGGGTGTTTCTGTGTGGAGTTTGCATGTTCTTTCTGTGCTTATATGGATTTCCTCCAGATCCTCCAGTTTACTCCCACAGTCCAAAGGCATGCACATTAGACCTAATGGCTGTTTCAAATTGCCTCTAGGTGTGAGTGTGATTGTGAATGGTTGTGTGTGTTGCCCTGTGATGGACTGGTGAGCTGTTCAAGGCATACACCACCTTAGCCCAAAGTCAGCTGAGATAGGCTCCACCCTCCCCAGAACCCTAATAGAGTTAAGCAGTTGGGAAAATATATGGGCGGCTGGATGGATGTTGTAAAACGAATGAAAGTTTTTAACATTTACATAAACCTGATATACAGTGGCTTGCAAAAGTATTCATGCCTCCTTTACCCTGATATCCCTAAATAAAATCCATTGTAACCAATTGCCTTCAGAAGTCAACTAACTACTAAATAGAGTCCACCTGTGTGTAATTTAATCTTAGTATAAATACAGTTGTTCAGTGAAGGCTGCAGACATTTGTTGGATAGCATTAGTGAACAAACAGCATCATGAAGCCCAAGGAACACACTAGAAAGGTCAGGGATAAAAGCAGGGAGAATCTGTCTACAGAACAACTAGTTAGTGCACTGCACAAATCTGGCCTTTATGGAAGAGTAGCTAGAAAAAGTCATTGTTGAAATTAAGCCATAAGAAGTCCCATTTTACAGCAAACATGTGGAAGATGGTGCTCTGGTCAGATGGGGTCAAAATGTACCTTTTTGGCTCAAATGCAAAACACTGTGTGGTGGAAAATAACAAATGCACCTCACCCTGAATCAGCAGCATCATGCTGTGGGGATGCTTTTCTTCAGCAGGAACAGTGAAGCTGGTGAGAGTTGATAGGAAGATGGATGGAGCCAAATACAAGGCAATCTTGGAAGAAAACCTATTAGAGTCTGCAAAAGACTTGAGACTGGGGTGACGTTCACCTTCCAGCAGGACAATAATACTAAACAAACAGCCAGAGCTACAATGGAACGGTGTAAATTAAAACATATTCATGTGTTAGAATGACCCAATCAAAGTTTAGACCTAAATTCATTTGAGACTCTGTGGCAAGAAACTTGCTGTTTATAAAAGCTCTTCGTCCATCTCCATTTTCTTGACTGTGCTCGAGCAATTTTGCAAAGATGAATGGGCAAAGGTTTCAGTCTCTAGATGTGCAAAGCTGGTAGAGACATAAACCAAAAGACTTCCAGATGTAATTGCACGTTTTTCACATTATTATACCATGTGTCATTCTCCTTCTGTCACGAGGGACAAGCTGAGCAGGACCCAAATGCAGGACAACAGAGGCAGAGTGGGGGTGAAAAAAAACTGAGGTCTTTATTAAAGTTCCCAGGCAAACAAAAATACGAAAAAAAAAACAGAAGGAGGTTCAATACTACTGGTAGGCTTGGTACTTTGCTAATGCAGAGAGGGCAGGAGAATAGGCAATCCACAAGAATCCAGAGCTGGTTTAGACAGAATCACAGGCAGAGACAAAGTCAACGAACCAACACTGGGGGGAGTTTTGCTGGAGAAAAAGTAGGAGTCTTGATGAGCAACAGGTGTGTGGAGATAATTGGAAGCAGCAAGACCACACCCGTAGCCTGGAGAAGCACATGGAAAAAACAGGAAAACAAAAACACACAATAGCTCCCCTAGTGGTGAGATAAGCGGGATCATGACGCCTTGTGCTTCACGGTTATGCATCACTTTGTGTTGGTCTATTACATAATATCTCAATAAAATAAAAATTTACATTTGTGGTTATAAAGTGACAAAATGTGAAAAAGGTTTTTTTTTTTTGCAAGCCACTGTACTGTATCTAGAACTACCTAGAGTTAGTGCTTTGTCCATATTAAATATGATAATTCATGTTGGGCTACCAGCTTAGGAGGATAAAGCTACCAAGTGCCTCTTTATGCAAATCAGGTGAAGTTATCACTAAAACACCCAAAAAACACTCTTCTCTCACCTGTGAAAAACAGGATTATGAACAGATGCTGGTTCATCACTCCTAAGTATCCTAAGAAAAAAGAAATTAAAAACATAACTGCAAATACCACATCACTGCACAGCAGTACAGGTGTTTAATGCAGCTCTTGACACCACTGATCATACTGTTCTCCATGATAGATTAGAAAATGGTGTCAGGGTTAAGGGAGCATTCCTCTTTTGGTTCAGGTCTTACTCAACTGAACATTATGTCGATGTAAACGGCAACTTCTCTGTACATATGAATGTTAAGTCTGGTATTCCGCTGGGTTCTGTTTTAGGTCCTCTGCTTTTTTCTCTCAATACATTTCTGATGACACAATTTATTTCAGCAAAGCCAGATGAAAGTGCTGATAACTTCCTCTTATTAAATTCTGATAAAACAGAACCATTTTTACAGATAACCAGAAACACATATAGGTTGTGTAAATTCTTGTTTAACTAAGAGATTTGTCCCTTCCTCTCGCTGTATTACCCGCCTTCATTTACATTGATTTTTGCAATTTTGTGTCTGGGAGAAATTGATAGAAAGAAAAAAAAATTTTCGACAAGTATATTGGGGTAAAAGTATGGCTAATAAACAAAAACACTAAAAATAAATGTTATATATATTTTTTTACTTTTGCATAGCATAAATGAACTTCAAACCATATGGAATGGTTTAGCGAGTGAAGAAATAAAAAAAAACATGTGAACACTATGCCTGAAAGGTTAAATGCTGTATAATCAAAGTAAAGTGTGGACACACTAAATATTGACTTTTTTTTTTTTTTAATGATTAAAAAATTATTATTCTCAGCAATATGTTCCAATATTACATGAAATAAATACTTGAATTGTACTTGAATTGTGCTTGGTTTCTGATTTATCTTCATTTATCTTCATTTTGTTAAGTGTATAATCATCACTGCATCACTGTATATTTTAATTTCCTCACTCACTAATCCATTCCATATGGTTTGAAGTTTATTCATGCTATGCAAAAGTAAAAATAAATAAATAAATAAATAATTTTCTCAATATACTAGTCGGAATTATTTTTAATTTTTTTTTATTTTATTTTTTTGTTCTCATTGCCTAAAAAAAGCATTGTTCAATACATTTTCACGATAAAAATTATAGAGAAGTAATTCTTTACTTCTTTTTATTAGGAGCCCTTTTAGACAAAAGTGGTGGTGTATAATCTTCACTGCACACAACTGTACATCAGTGGATCTGTGAATAAACAAATTAATGGCCTTTGTACTAATTCCAGTAAAAGTAATTTAATCTAGTTCTATAGCCCTTCTTCAAAGAAGAGGAAATTGTTATTAAATTAAAGACCATGTTATGAGAAATAAACAATGACCACTGTTATGGTAAACTGATTTATTTCACCTGGGGAAGCTGTCAGTTTAAATGAGGTGAGATTTTCACACAAATTAGTTTGGTATATTTTGTTTGGGGCTTTATTAACTCATACTATTTATAGGTTATTTGGCCGCACAGCAAGAAGGTCCTGGGTTTGAGTCCTGGGCGAGGGAGTTTGTGTGTGCAGTGTGCATACTCTCCCCGTGTTTATGTGGGTTTCCTCCAGGTACTCGGATATTGTCCCACAGTCCAAAGACATGCACATTAGGCAAAATGCCTATTTCAAATTGCCCCTAGGTGTGAGTGCGAGTGTGAATGGTTGTGTGTGTGTGTTAGCCCTGCGATGGCCTGGCAAGCTGTTCGGAATGTACCCCGCCTTCGCCCAATGTCAGCTGAGATAGGCTCCATCCTCCCCACAACCCTGGCAGGATTAGACAGTTGGGCAATTGAATGAGTGAGTGAATATGGGCTAATGACAGTAAAATGATTTTGTGCTAGATACATTATAGACTCAGGAATGTACAGTATGTCAGTCATTGACACTCTAATTTTATATTGCTATTTCACAGTAAACTTTTGCTGTAGTCAACTCGTTTTAAGGTCATATAAAACTAATTGCTGGAGATGTGAGAATAAATAATGGAGTTCGGCTTAACATAATACTCTGTATCCTGTATTAAGTGCTGAAATATTCACAGCTGATCATTTTGGATTATTAAGACCATTTAAGATTCACAGCTCAGCCAGTGGAAAATGTTTTTCTTAATTCAGTTATAAACTCAGCACCAGTGTTCCAATAAACAATACCCATTAAACATTTATTGCATTAGAGATTTTTATAACTGTAATAATCTTCTTAAATTTACATTCAGTTTATTGGTTACTTAATGCATTTTCTCTTAAAAAGTTTTGATATTCTATTTTTTTTTTACAATGAGATATACATTTTAAAATTTAATTGAGAAATGTGTTGCATTAATAAAGAGATATCACAAAGTATTAGACTACAGTACTGTAAATGGTTTTAATTCTTATGCTATTTAGGCAGTGTTTCTAAAAAACATTTTCCACTGTTTTTAACTGTATTCACCTGCCAGTGTAAACATCTATGCACATACAAAGAGTATGCTCTAACAAACAAACATATACTAAACACACTCACTATCCCACTTGAAAAGCATTATCCTTTTCAAGAATTGGGAAATAATTATTTTTTAGCAAAGTAATGAAACATACCTGAAATGTGAAGTAGGTAAACTCACTGTTGTAGGTTTGATATGTATTTTAGTGTGGTTTAGACACATCTGTCAGTTTCTTGTAAGGTGAGTTACTATTTATCCTCTTTTAGACCTGATGACTAAATGCAAACCATTACCTTCTCCTCCTCATCCTCCTTGTCCTCCACCAGCACCAGACCTCCTCCTCCTCTTTTACTTTACAAAACAGATTGTATGGAAATCAGAGATGGGTGAGGCACGGCTAAAAAAATCAGCACACTGGAGATGTTTAACAAGATTATCTTAAGTTTGTTACTTAAAAAAGAATGATATTGAAAAATAATTATCATAATAATGAACTGTTACCATGGATACAGCATCAGGGGTAAAATCGATAAATTCCACCTATATTTTAATTTGACTGAATTTAACCTTGATTAGCAATGGTTCTAAACACCTGCATAATAATCATTCATGGCTTAAATTAAAGAACACATCAACTACAGTCACTTAAAGTATTTTATTGTGGTCATTCTGGATTTAGTTACAGGAGGAGAAGAGAGATAAAAAATATACAAAATATATTGTGTTTGTACAAAATTTGGAGCATATAGGAAAATATTAAAAGTCTTGCCTACAATCTTTGTCCTGTTTGTATTTTGTTCAGGTACATGTTTTAGTCTCAGTTATTCAGACAGTCAGGGGAGGTACAGCATTCTAACATCTGAACAGTTCAGAACTCCCAGTAAACAGAGCAAACAGAGCAGTAATGATGATGATAACAAGGTTAGTTCATGATCATCAAGTTGGTAGATGACACAGCCATCATAGGGTTAATCTCAAATGGCAATGAGACTGCCTACAGAGATGAAGTCTGCAGACTGACAGGATGGTGTGCAGATAATAATGTCATTAAACATTAAAAAGACAGAGGAGCTCATCCTGGACTTCAGGTGTAAACAGGATGTACAGAGGCCACTCAGGATATAAGGCAGGAAGTGGAGCAGGTGTCTGGCTACAAATTTCTAGGGGCCCACACCAGCAGTGATTTAAACTGGAGCAAAAGCACCACTGCAGCAGTAAAGAAGGCCTGGCAAAGACTGCATTTTCTCAGGACATTGAGGAAAAAACACATCTCCACTAGTCTGCTGAAGACTTTTTATCACTGCTCAGTAGAGGGTGTACTGACCTACTCTATCTTGGCATGTTTGGAAACTGCTCAGTGGCAGACAGGGCAGCTCTCCAGATGGTGACAAGGCACATAAAAATCATTGGTCCCACCCCTGAAAGATATCTACAGGTCTTGATGTCACAGCAAGGCCGGCATAATCATCAAGGACAGTACTCACCCTTTCCATCACATCTTTACAGTGCTACCCTCTGGAAGGCGCTACAGGGCCCTGAAGTGCTGCACCACAAGACTAAGATTTCAGCTGTCCAAGAACGGAACTCTCAGCTCCTTATCCCACTGCCGCCCCACCTCCTCCATCTAAATTGCCTTTGGACTCATGCATGCAACCATTGAAATGTACTTTATTACCATGCCGTTTCATTACAATACTAAGTATTATTTATTATATTTGGCAACCATTGGAATGCACTTTCAATATCATGCACTTTAATAGCAGTTCATTGTATTATTATATTTTGCAACCACTGGAATTCACTTTAAGAAAATGCACTTTAATTATAGTTTTATGGTACTATTCTTCTTCTTCTTCTTCTTCTTCTTCTTCTTCTTCTCTTCTTCTTCTTCTTATTATTATTATTATTCATTAATTTTCTAAGCCACATAATTCTAATTAGGGTCATGGGGGAGGCTAGTGCTCAGCTCACCAGGCCATTGCAGGGCCAACGGACATACACAAAATCATTCACACTCACACATAGGGGCAATTTGGAACAGCCAGTTAGACTGTGGCAGGAAACCCGAGTACCCAGAGGAAACCCATGCAAGTACTGGGAGAACATGCAAACTCCACACAGAAACACCAGAGCATGGGAATCAAACCCAGTCTTGCTGGAGTCGAACGTCCTAACCACTGCGCCACTGTGTATGTGGGAGATGTGCGTGCGAGTATCCCTAGCAGAGCTTTTTAAATTTCGTTGTATTGTAATCAATGCAATGTCAATAAAAGCATTCCATTCGATACTTTGATATTCTATTCTAGTTATGTAGATTGGAAAAAGCTAATAGAGGGGTCCCCACCTAAAAATAGCCCTATAAATCCCATACCTCTGAAAGTATAAGACTAAAGTAAGCACTGCCATGAATAGATTTCCTTGAGGTACTCTGGTTTCAGTTATTTAAGATATATTATAGCCTCCACGTGACCCTAGTTAAATTAAGTGGTTCGACAAATGAATGAATGAATGAATAATAAGCCTGGTAATTGAATGGGCCTATTTAAACTCTTTGAGTGCATCCTCTATTAGTCCAATTGTTTAAATCAAAGAACTAAACACAACTTTGCTACTAGTGCCTTGTACAAGTACATTCATTCATTCATTCATTTTCTAAGCCGCTTAATCCTAATTAGGGTCACGAGGAGGCCGGCACCCATCTCAGCTGACTCAGGGCAAAAGTGGAGTACATCCTGAACAGCTTGCCAGGCCATTGCAGGGCCAACAGACATACAACCATTCACACTCTCACTCTCACCTAGGGGCAATTTGGAACTGCCAGTTAGCCTACCATGCATGCTTTTGGACTGTGGGAGGAAACCGGAGTACCTGGAGGAAACTCACGCACGCATGGGTAGAACATGCAAACTCCACACAGAAACGCCCCGAGCTCGGGAATCGAACCTGGGACCTTCTTGGTGTGAGGCGAATGTGTTAACCACTTCGCCACCGTGCCACCTGTACTGTACATAATTCTTTCAAATGAATTCTGGTTTACATCTTTTTTTTTGCTTTAAGATCTATTCTCTGCTGTAAGGTGATTGTAGAGTGATGCATCATGCAATCTGTTCTAAAAGATGAAACCATTCACCTTACCCTTAAGACTCGAACGATCCTTCTCAAACATACAGCTACTTCTGAGACTATTGCATGAAGTTCTCTTATAGTGATGGGAAATCCAGCTCTCAGATCATTTAACTCAGCATAATAATACAAGCCGGATCATTTCAGCTCCCACATGGCTCGTCATTTAGTACACTGTGACAGATCTTAGGATCAGGATACTAAACACTCAGAGACTGGAGGACAGTTCACTTTATTTATTCACTTGTCTCTCTCTCTCGCTCTCTCTCGCTCTCTCGCTCTCTCTCTCTCTCACTCTCTCTCTCTCTCTCTCTCTCTCCATTGTAAGTACACAGAGAACACACATAAATAGATGCTGATTATTACAGAAGTGAAACTCATCAATATGTGGCATGTTGGTTTCACTTGAATCCTCTAAGTCTGCAGAGCACCCAACTACACCCTTGCTGCTGCATATCCCCACCACCCGACTTAGGCTGGTGAGACATCCAGAAGGTAGCTGACACCCCATTTGTCT
>JAQMYF010000021.1:17449083-17463424 GCA_030014195.1 Neosilurus mollespiculum
AATTTAATTGTACTATGTAAAGCTGTTTTGTGACAATGTCAATTGTAAAAAGCGCTATACAAATAAAACTGACTTGACTTGACACTCACACCATGGGGTGATTTGGAAAAGCCAGTGACTTTTTTAGACTGTTTTAGACTGTGGGAGGAAACCGGAGTACCCAGAGGAAACCTATGCAAGCATGGGGAGAACATGCAAACTCCACATAGAAATGCCGAGCCTGGAAATCAAACCCAGGCCTTCTTTCTGTGAGGCAGATGTGCTAACCACTGTGCCATCGTATAAACCTTAAGTATTCTTTAGGTGTTTTTTTTTTGTACTGCAGCAATCCGCTGAACTGCACTAGAAGTGAACTTAGTGGTATACTGCTGTTTACTAATTATCTACTTTTTTAAGTTCATGAAAGCACATTTTTAATTATATTCTTCAGTAAACTATATGTTTAATAGTTTTATAATGTGAGTATACTTGTAAGTTTTCTGTACATTAATTCAAAACCATACGTATAGTTTACTACGTATATATTAGTTTTACCTCCAGTGCAGCTAACTGGGTTATCAAAGGCCAGCCATGTCTCTAACTCTCTGTGGTGAGAGGATTGTAATAGAACCATTGCTGTCATTTGTAAAGAGTAGGGCATTGAGTTGCCGTCACCGTGTTTCTGCCCTGCGATGGCCTGGTGTGCTGTCCAGGGTGTACTCTGCCCTCTCCCAGAGTCGGCTGAGATGGGCGCCAGCCTCCCCGTGACCCTAATTAGGATTAAGCGGAATGAATGAATATTATTTTTGCATTTAATGGCTATTACTTTGCTTCTTTTGAGGTATTATTTTTATACTTGAATTATACTTTAAACTGTACTTTAAGCAGGGTTTAAGTTACCAAATATAAACACAAATATAAACTAAGGCAGACCTATCAAATTAGGGACTAGTATCCTTAGCAATTGTTTGTGGCAAACAGATGGAGTACATAGTAGATAGTCAAGTCATAAAACATTTCACAGTAAACTCAATCTTGACAGATTATCAACATCTATCAGACAGGGGACATCATGTGACACCCAACTAATTGCAGTATTGCAGGAATAAACCACAAATTACAATGATTAGATGATATTATCATGATCAGATCCCTCTTGACTTGTCACCAAGAGTGAACTGTTGTAAATGTCAAAATATCTAAATGGTGGCCAGTACTAAGTGGCATTCCACGAGGTACAATTATAGCCCCATGTTTATTTACCCTGTTCATTTCCAGGAAGCAATCCTCATGCATTACAAACTACAGCATCTCCAGTGATAAGTCACCCCTACTTTGGTATTCACAGTGAATGAGATTTGAAATAGACAACACAGACAAAGCATGCAGTAGAAAAGGCAACATAGGTATTATATTGAACTGCTAAGAACATCCAATGTTAGAAACATGATGACAGAGATAGGCTGGACCTCCCTTGAACAATGTAGAACAAACGAATGGCTTGCAAATTTCCATAAAATTATGCATAGTGAATGTGAAATGCACAATCACTTAGTGAACTGCAACTAGATTTGACAGACTATAGTGCAAAGAAAATTAAAGTCCACAGCACACATGATCAACAGTACAATGTCAGTACATCAGTAACAACAACAGTTCCAAACATTTTTCTGGACTCTGTCAACAGCTGGAACAAGATGGCAAAACACTTAGTAATAAAAAAAAACAAAAAAACAAAACAAAAACAAAACAAAAAAAACCTTCAAACCAGCTCTTCTAGCTACCAAAATGAAAAAAATAATCAAAAAGAAAAGAACATCCATTCTTGTCAGCCCTGAGTAATGCTCCCATGAAGAGGTATTTGAATGTATTGTCTATTTGCTTATTATAATAATAATAATAATAATAATAATAATAATAATAATTATTATTATTATTATTAATATTATTATTATTTCATACAAATCCTGTGATAATTTGTTAAAAATTAACTTTAGTCTAGCAGCATCCACCTTCTTTTGTTTCACATCCAAAGGGGCTACTGCACACTTTCCAGTTTTACTTAAGTCACATGACTTTCCTCATGTCAGGAGCGATGTGCTTAGCATGGAGCAATTACTAATTGCTGGACAGGTTTGTCAGAGGCAACAACATTAACAAAATGTTTTGTAACTGTATCAGTGTGTCAGTGTCAGCCTCTTAGTGAGCTAATTTTACTGTTCCAAAGCTCTAAAAATGTAAATAAGGCTGTTGATAACAGCGGTTGGTGGCACGTGGTGTAGTTTTTAGCATGCTCACCTCACAGCAAGAAGGTCCTGGGTTTGAGTCCCGGCCTTTGGTGTCCCGGCTTTGTGTGTAGAGTTTGCATGTTATCCCTATGCTTACGTGGGTTTCCTATGGGTACTCTGGCTTCCTCCCACAGTCTAAAGACATACATAGTGCTAATTGGCTGTTCCAAATTTCCCCTGGGTGTGAAAGGTTTGTGTGTTGTCCTGCAATGGTCTGGCAAACTTTTCAGGGTGTACCCTGCTCCCAGAGCCCAGGGCCAGCTGAGGCAGATGCTGGCCTTCCCATGACTCCAGCAGGATTAAGCAGTTTAGCAACTGAGTAAGTGAGTTAGTGATAAAAGTTTTAGTATTAGCCATCTAGCTTTAAAAACATCTATTTATCAGTAATATGTTTTGATCCAAAATAGTTACACAAATAATAAGTTGTTATTTCACACACACACACATACATCCTCATCATCATGATATTAATTTATTATACAATGTGTTTACGTATTATATTATCTGAAGAGAACTACTCTAAGTGAGTGAGTGTTTGTGTGTGTGTGTGTGTGTGTGTGTGTGTGTGTGTGTGTGTGTGTGTGATCTATGCTCACTGCTTCGGATGGGTTAAATGAGCCTTACTGGCCATGAACATGAAGTGTGATTTGCAACATAACGAAATAAAGGGTAGGACATAATACATGACACTAAAGATTTTTTTTTATTATTGTAATCTAATATATATCTGATATATATAGATCTCACAGCCACATTCTTAATTTGTCAGAATTACCCTTAAAGAAAACTCAATGTAATTTTTTTTTTCAAAATTACACTGATGCTCTGCTAAAGTAAATAGTGAAAGCCGGTGTGCGCGGCATTTAGTAATGGATTCTTTTTGTCAGGGTTGTTTTGATGCATGTGCAATAATCTAGATAAGAAATCCCAAGTTTTAGTCAGTTCATTTGGACAAAGTTTTCACTGGGAGAAACATTTTGGACTGCTGGTCTCCGCTGAATGCAGGTTGTTCCCATGTAAACAATACAGTTTCATAAAAAAAAAAAAAAAACAGCACTGTTGCAGAACAGTGAACTACAAATCAGTTTCATGATTAGTGATGTGTAAATTGTCATGGCCTTTAATCAATTTGGCCATGTGTACTATTCATAGAGAGATAGGGAATGGTTGCAATCACAGTATTGCTGATAGAGAAAGATATACTCTTAGCCCAAGCTGTCCAGGGTATTCTGCCATCGCCCAGAGTTGGCTGAGATGGGTGCCAGCCTCCCCGCGACCCTAATTAGGATTAAGCGGAATGAATATTATTTTTGCATTTAATGGCTAGTACTTTATTTCTTTTTAGGTGTTATTTTTATACTTGAATTATACGTTTAACTGTACTTTAAGTAGGGTTTAAGTTACCAAATATAAACACAAATATAAACTAAGGCAGTTTGCCTGAAGATTGGTGAAAAGCAAATATAGTAGCCATATAGAAGAAAGGCCCAAAGAGTGACCTATCAAATTAGGGACTAGTATCCTTAGCAATTGTTTGTGGCAAACAGATGGAACACATAATAGATAGTCAACTCATAAAACATTTCACAGTAAACTCAATCTTGACAGATTATCAGCATCCCTCAGACAGGGGACATCATGTGACACCCAACTAATTGCAGTATTGCAGGAATAAACCACAAATTACAATGATTAGATGATATTATCATGATCAGATCCCTCTTGACTTGTCACCAAGAGTGAACTGTTGTAAATGTCAAAACATCTAAATGGTGGCCAGTACTAAGTGGCATTACACAAGGTGCAATTATAGCTCCATGTTTAGTCACCCTGTTCATCAATGACCTTACTGATGCAGTCAAGAGTACAACTAGGCTTTTTGCAGATGTGTATTTTCTACAAACCTTTCATAGTCCTAATGATGAAAAATCACTCCAGAATAATGTAGACAAGCTAGTAATTTGGCAAAATAAGTGGGAGGTGATATTTAACACAGCCAAGTGCTCCTCTAAGCGGTTCAGAAAATGAGTGAGTGAGTGAGTGATACTCTTAGCCCCCCTCCTTGATCCAGAGATGGTTGTTCCCTTTTCACCTAGATGGACTCCTTGACTCCCTGTTCAAAACAATGTTCCTCTCTATTCATAGTGTGCACATCTTCATCCTTGAAAGAGTGGCCACTGGCCTGTAGGTGCATATATACACCCATACTCTGGATGATGAGCATCTGATGAGCACTGCATGATGAGCATCAAACTTTAAATAATGATAGGTGTGCTGGTTTAAGGTATTTCAAATGTCACATTTTTGATAACAGTTTACAGTCCCAGAAAGCTATATTAGTATTACCACTGACTGTAATGTCCAAAAAAAAAAAAAAAAAGTCAGTGTTTTCCAGGTCCCACCACTTCATGTTGTTCCTTTAATGAAGCATACTAACTACTCCAAGTTTCATACAAATATATGCATATTTTCCAGTAGCTCAGTGGGTTGAAATGGTTTCATACAGTAACTATTCAGTAGCTGTTGCATGCATGTATTAATGCATGCATGTGTTATATATTGAGATAAAACTGTTTCATTGCACAGTAGTATTGTTAACTCCGCACGTCATTGTCACTAGTCATCAATAAAAGAGTGAAAATACATCACTTTTTATTCATTAGGCACACAGGCGTTCATTTGAGTCCTGACCAATCAAGAAGAACCGAAACAGTTCTTGTTGTGTGTCATGGAGAAACACCGCCGTGACTTTCCAAACACTAACAAATCCACCTTGACTGCATTCACTGCAGCTGCCATTGACAACTAATTTGCAGACAACTAATTTACATTGTGACATTTTAGGTCACTCTTTGTGTTGATCTGTTTGTGTTCAAAAATCATTTGTTTACTTTTGAAGTAACTGCTAGCAACTTTTAGTCTTTGATGTTGAGGATTTCTGCAATATTCAGATTTTTTTATTTTTGTATGCTATAGATTTAACATTATATTTTTCAGTAAATATTATTATAATAGAACCAGATCTTGTCATGTTTATTATTATAATACATGCAGATTTTGTCTCTTTTCACATTATGAATGCATTTAGGGGTGGGACACTTTATTTTAGAGTTCTATTGTACATCCTGAGATATTGACCCAGGTCTCATGCAAATACCTGAACCAATGGCTCAGTGGTGTCCCAGGACATGATATCAGAGTCTTCTATTCCACTTTTTTTTGTACAAAGATGTTTCAAAAGACTTTGACATTAGGTCTACTAATGTGTGAACAGCTCAACTGGTGAAATTGTGAGTCATCAAGAAGCTGAAATTTACAGATAAATAATGAGTTTTATGATTTATTTTTCTGTCTGACCTTCAGAGTTCTTTTTATTATTTAGTGATGAACTCAGCTGCTTGTCTGTCGTCCTTCAGGCAAATTGGCTCATGCAAACCCATTTGTCCCTTTTGTCCTACTTTACATTAACTCTGACTAATCCAAATGACAATGAATGACACCCTGCCCGAGGTGAGAGAAAAAGTTTGCACACCCTAAGGACACAACACTTAGTGTGTTTGGTTATACAGACCTTCCTACATTACACTGAATTTTCTTTTTGAATTTAGCCAGAAAATTAAAAAATAACAAACCTACATCCACCCCCCCAACCCCCCCTCAGAGCACAGGGGAATGCAGGCAAACACAAGTTCCGAAAAAATGAAATGATATCCACAAATACAAAAAATGAGCACACTCACTGCAGCTATGAATAGACGATAGGAGTCTGTCACCATCTTTAGAGGGCAGGTCACCGGGAGCTCTGACCATAGGTCACTTAGATCCAAGATGCAAAAGAGGGCCAACATGGTACAAGGTGAGGACTGTAAAATGTACAGAGAGACATGATGGCAATTTTTTAAGAACAAATCCTGCATCACACTTAGTGTATGACTTTATTGAAGATCTCAGCATGGTGCACACTCTCAAGGACATTCAGGTATTATACTCCGCCCTTGGCAGTTTAGGAGGGGTGAAATAAAACAAAAATTAAACAGTTTGCAGTGTGTGTGTATTAACTACAGTCAATTTATTAAGTCAATTTATTAACAGTAAAGTTTAAAATTAATAGTGTTTCTCATCCTCTGTGTGTAACACTGCCATAATGCCGTGTATAGACAACATAATATAAAAACATGAATTCTTGTGGGCAGTGGTGGCCCGGCAGTAGGGTGCTGGATTACTGATCCCAAGGGCGGGGGTTCAAATCCCACTCTCAACAGGTTGTCACTGCTGTCCCCCCCAAGTGCAGCTAACTGGGTTAGCAAATGCTGGCTATATTGGGAGGCATGTAAAATAGCCATTGCTGATTTTCATCAAGAGTAGGCTGCATAGCTGTCAGTGTGTTTCGGCCCTTGCCCAGAGTTGGCTGAGTTGGGCACCAGCCAGCCCGTGAAACGAGCAAATTCTTGTGTTTTCATAAGCTTACAATGAGCCATATGCCCCCTTCCACAGAGCAGCCATGTTGATCCACAATGTTTCTGCAGTATGCTAAAATAAACTAACCTCAAGAGGTTAACACATTTAGAATTTTTACAAGTGGCTGCAGTGGGAAAGATTAAAAGTTAAGGAAGACAAAGAAGAAGAAATAAAAGGAATCACGGGTTGTTGTTCCTGACTGAAGTTTGAGAACCCACATTTTGAAAAACAGAATAATTAATAATTAGCATTATATGCAATAAAAGCAAGTGAGCCTGAATATAAGTATTTGGAAGCAGCAGTGGTACATATCAGTTGAATAGCATGGCAAGTCCTCTGTCTTTTTAAGGTAAAAAATAAATAAATAAATAAATAAATACATAAAAATTTAATCAATATAAAGTTTCACATGGGGGCAGTGGTGGCCCGGTGGTAGAGTGCTGGATTACTGATCCCAAGGTCGGGGGTTCAAACCCCACTATCAACGGGTTCTGACTGCTGTACCCTCTAGTGCAGCTAACTGGGTTATCAAATGCTGGCCATGTCTCTCACTGTCTATGGTGAGAGGCATGTAAAAGAGCCATTGCTGATTTTCGTCACAAGTAGGCTGAATAGCCGTCAACGTGTTTCTGCCCTGCGATGGCCTGGCGAGCTGTCCAGGGTGTACTCTGCCCTCGCCCAGAGTCAGCTGAGATGGGTGCAAGCCTCCCCGTGACCCTAATTAGGATTAAGCGGTTCAGAAAATGAATGAATGAATAAGTTTCACATGATTTTACAGAGTGACACGCATGCCCTTGTATTGGCAGCTTAGTGGTGTAACCAGTGTTGGCTTAGTGGTTAAGGTGATGGGTTACTGATCCGAAGGTCAGTGGTTCAAGCCACAGTCAAACCACAATCATCACTGTTGGGCCCTTGAGCAAGGCCTTTAACCCTCAATTGCTCAGTTGTACAAAACATGATAAGTGTAAGTCGTTCTGGATAAGAGTGTCTGCCAAATGCTGTAAATGTAAATGTATTGAGCTCCAATAAGCTAATATATAATGAATTAACAAATTATTGGTCATATGTGTAACAGTTTAAGTGCTTTCTTTGTCAGATCAACATTGAGAATACATCATGCAGCCAACTAAGCCTGTTAAGCCTGTTAAGACCTATATATCTTAACATGGCACTTCATGGCCATTCATTCATTCATTTGCCGAATTGCTTTACTATTAATAATTAAAAAATTAAAAGTAATAGTCATGAATATGCTGAAGCCTATCTCAGCATCGCGGGGTACCCCTGGACAGCTCACCAGACCATTGCAGGGCAACACACACACACACACAAAAAAAAAGCGATTCACGCTCACATGCACACCTAGGGGCAATCTGTAACAGCCAATTAGTTTGACATTCTCTGGACTGTGGGAGGAAACTGTTGCACCAAGTGAAAACCCACACAAACACAGGGAGAACACAGAAACATCCACGCCAAGCCTGGGACTTGAAAACAGGACCTTCTTGCTCTAAGTCCAATGTGCTAACCACTACAGCACCATGCTGCCACTTCATGGACAGGGTTTAGCAATAAGAATTGCTCCAAGATAATGAAAAGACAACAGTGCACAGCGTTGCTTCTCCGGATCCAACATGCTGAGGCATATCTGGGCAGAGGTTCACTAATCTGCAAAAACTGTCTACAAATTGTAAAACAATTTCAGAATGTTCCTCAATGTAAAATTATGAAGAATTTGAATTTGTCATTTACAGTCCATATTTTCATCAAAAGAATCTGAGACTCTGAGACTCTGGTGAAGTTCCTTCAAGTAACAAGTTTCAAATCCCTTTAAGACCCTTTTTATATACTGTATTAATCCTGCAAGGGAAATTATTGGCTCTGCATTTAACCCATCTAAAGTGAGAACAAACGTAAACAGTGAGCGCACACACACACTCAGAGCAGGGGGCTGCAAGACACTGTGGCACCCAGAGAGCAGCTGGGGGTTAGGTGGCTTGCTCAAGGGCACTTCAGCCATGACTCTGCTGACTCACGATTGTGTCGAAATGAGTCCACTTGCAAAACCTGCTAAGTCAAGTTGGTCAATTTTTAAGAAAAATCTGATATTTTTATAGGCATAAAAATGATCTGATAGAGCTTTGCTTGTTCTGCTACAATTTATAATGCAATTTAGCAGGTTTTGAAAGTGTAGCTATCATTGGGAAATGCACAGGTGCCAGAAAAAGAGGCTAAGGGAAATAACACATTTTTTTTGCAAAACCTGACTTAACAGGTTTTGCAAGTGGACTCCTAAAATGCACAGTTGAAATTATAAGTTTGCTGATGAGATGACTTTAGTGGACCTTATCAGTAAGAATGAGTCTGCATACAGAGAGGAGGTGCATTGATTGTCAGACAGGTGCAAACTCAATAACCTGTCTCTGAACTTGTACAAAATAAAAAAATGGCTGTGTGTGGGGATCACTAATAGGAACACAATTTTGGTGTCCATCTGGTGGGGAACTTAACCTGTTCCCCTCAACACCAGCTGCATAGTCAAAAAAGCCCAACAGCATCTATACTTTCTGCTAAGGCTGATGAAAGCTTATCTAATCAGTTCGATAATTAAGAAACTTGTTAAATAAAAAACCCCCATGGACCTTTCAATTTTCAACCTCAGGCATTTCTTTATGAAGTTTGCATGTTTTCCCTTGTCTTGGTGGGTTTCCTCCAAGCACATAAGGACATGCACATTAGGCTAACTGGCTGTTCAAAATTTACCCTAGATGCGACCCTTTAAACATTTCTCTGCTTAATTTGCATATATAATAATCTGGGTATTAATTTACCAATATTTTTTTGAAACTCAAAGACACTGTAATGTAAAGGTTTAAAACAAACATATATAAAAATTTTCAATGCCATGATATTTCTTTCTGCCCTGCAATGGCCTGGTGAGCTGTCCAGGGTGTACTCTGCCCTCGCCCAGAGTCAGCTGAGATGGGTGGCAGCCTCCCCGCAACCCTAATTAGGATTAAGCAGCTCAGAAAATGAATGAATGAATGATATTTCTTTATTTCATTTAATGATAAACATTTATTATTGTAATTATTTGCATAAATTTGTCGCCTAAAACCTGTGTAGTATCAGCCATAAGCCTAGTCTCACATAGCTGAAATAACTTAGCATTAGATTTTCATTTAATTCTATAATGTCACTTCTCTCATGTCTCATCATTTGTTCTGGTATGAACAGGAGATAACATGCTTTATGTTCATTGACTCCCTTACACAAAAATCCAAGTTTGATGATCTTTCCATGTTATAATAAATACTGCATCACCTCATTTTGTGACTTTGACCGGAAAATTTTTACGTTAGTACGTGTCGAATGTTAAAGTTCTGTGCTAGCAGGAAGCTGCAATTTGCAGGTATTTTTTATTTTTTTTTGTGACCTTGAGAGGCCTTTTCATTATTTAGTGATGAACTCAGCTGCTTGTCTGTTGTCCTTCAGGCAAATTGGCTCATGCAAACCCCTCTGTCCCTTTCGCCCTACTTTACATTAACACTGACTAAATTAAATGATAGTAAATGACACACTGGCTGAGGTGAGTAAAAAAGTTTGCACAACCTGAGGACACAGCATTTAGCGTGTTTGACTATACAGTTATTCCTTCATTACACTAAAATCTCCTTAAAATTAAAAGTAAATTAAACACTGAATATTATAAAAGAGCAACAAAATAAAATGATGTCAATAAATTAAAAAAGAGCACACTTACTGTGACTATGAAAAGATGATAGGAGTCTGTCACCATCTCTAGAGGACAGGTCACCTGGAGCTCTGACCATAGGTCACTTAGATCCAGGATGCAAAAGAGGGCCAACATGGTACAAGGTGAGGAGTGTAAAATGCACAGAGTCATGATGACAAATTAATTATTACAAATCCTGCATAATGCTCACTGTATGACTTTGTTGAAGGTCTCTGCATGGTGCACCCACTCAAGGACATCCAGCTGTTATACTCCGCCCTTGGCAGTTTAAGAGGAGTGAAACACAAGAAAAATTAAACATTCTGCATTGTACATATTGTAGGCATTTATCTGAAGGCAGAAGGGGTGATTTAGAATATGTGCTACCATAATGTAGCTAATTTCATAGATCTCTAACTTAAAAAGCCATCATTGAAGAAATGCGGGAAAAATTCAGTGTTACAGAAAGAGAAGACTTTTCAACAGCATGTTCAATTTCATATATACCCTTACAGTAAAATCCCTTCATGTGCGCATTTTGCAGCAAGCATCAAAGTAGATTGTTTCCTTCGGTTAGTGGTCTATGGGGCACCATTTATTAAAAAAAAAAAATAGTGGATCATTTACCATGTTATAAAGTAAAAAAAATTTGGAGATGGCTCTATCTTCTGACAAACCATCTTACTTAAATCAGTTGGGCACCAACTGATTAGGGTTAAGGGTTAGGGTTAGGTCTGTTGGACCAATTTTTTTTAATTTTTATTTTTTTTTACCAGAAAAAAAAAGTTAAGATTCCATTTGCATGGTATTCAGAATGAGTCACATAATGTACATTGTACATTGTATAAACAGAACCCCAGTGCATTACTTTCTCTTTGCTGTGCCTAGCTTAAAAAATTACAACGGTGCTTATGGGACAATACCTTCTTAAAAGAGCAAAAAAAATCACAATTGCAATGGCATTATAAAACCAAGAGAAAGAGAAAGCATCATCACTGGGTTCATCCCATATAACATAAGCAGAATGAATTTGAAGCATTAAATCTTGGTAACTGAACTTGAAGTAGACGAACAATATATTTTGTTTGTGCAAAGAACAGTTTTATTGCATCTTAGAGCCGGTCCTTGATGAATTATTGAAGCATTTTTGTAGGAAGATTCCAGCCATGGACAAATAAGATCATCAAATAATTTCATTAGTAGACATTTGGTTGGTATCATCCATGAAATCTTCAATCATCTGTATCTTCTTTCGCTTGCTCCAGGGTCGGTAGTGGGGGTAGCAGCCTAAGCAGTGTGGTCCAGACGGTCCTTTCCCCAGCCACTTCCTCCAGCTCTTCCGGGGGAATGCCAAGGCATTCCCAGACCAGCTGACTGACGTAATCCCTCCAGCATGTTCTGGGTCGACCTTGGGGTCTCTTCCCAGTCGGGTGTTCAGGAGGCATTCTAATCAGATACCCAAGCCACCTCAACTGGATCCTCTCAACGCAAAGGAGCAGCGGTTCTACTTCGAGCTCCTCCCAGATGACAGAACTTCTCAACATCTCTAAGGGAGAGACCTGCCACCCTGCTAAAGAAGCTCATTTTAGCTGCTTGTGTTCACGGTCTTGTTCTTTTGGCCACTACCCAAAGCTTGTGACTATAGGTCAGAGTAGGAACGTAAATCGACTGGTAAATCAACAGCTTAGCCTTCCGGCTCAGTTCCCTCTTCACCATGACAGACCAGTACAAGCTCTGCTTTAAAGCAGAGGCTGTCTTGATCTGGCTGTTGATCTCCCACTCAATCCTTCCCTCACTTGTGAACAGGACTCCGAGATACTTGAACTCCTCCACTTGGGGCAGGACCTCATTCCAGACCTGGAAGGTGCATTCCAACTTTTTCCGGCTAAGAACCATGGCCACGGACTCAGAGGTACTGATTTTCATCCTGGAAGCTTCACACTCGGCTGTGAATTGCTCCAGCGAGAGCTGGAAGTCCCGGCTTGATGAAGTCAAAAGGATAACTTCATTCGCCAAAAGCAGACATGAGATCCTATGGCCACCAAACCAGAACCCCTCAGCACCTTGGCTGCGAGTAGAAATTCTATCCATAAAAATTATGAACAGAACCAGTGAAAAAGGAGGTGTCTAACCCCCACTGGAAACAAATTTGACATGTTGTTACCAATGCGGACCGGGTAGGCTGAGAAGTGTGATTCCACGATAATTGGAACACAGTCTCTGGTCCCCTTTTTTAAAAAGGGGAACTACTACCCTGGTTTGCCAATCCAGGTATAGCCCCCGATGACCACGCGATGTTGCAGAGACGTGTTAACCAGGACAGTCCTACAGCAACCCAGAGTGTTGAGGTATTCATGGCAGATCTCGTCCACCCCCGGGGCGTGGCCACCAAGGACCATTGGGTTCAGATTGGAGAAGCCGTACCTACCAATCACACCCTTCCAGGTCACACTGTCATTGCCCACATGGGCATTAAAGTTTCCCAGGATGATGAGGGAGTCCATCCTTTACCACAGGTATCCATGAAATCTCACTTTGAAATCTCACTTTGGAAAACTGCATCTAAAACCTTGCCTCTACAAATTAAAGGCCTCAAGAAGGTACTAAAAGTTTGTTTCAAACCTTATCTTATTCAAAAGGTCCTCCATTTAAGCTTTAAAGCATCATAAAATGCTCAATGACTGAATGTAATAGAAACTTTTATAAAACCATGACCAATTTCTTATTAACAAACTCTGCTGTTTGTTCTCTCTTTCATGCACACACACACACACACACACACACACACACACACACACACACGTGCACCCAAACGGAAAACTGGGTGTTATTTACTAGATTACGTATTAGGATGACCAAGTACTGTTTATCCTAATACTTTGTCAGTGTATGTAATCAATATGTGTGGTTAAAGGATTGTATTCATGTTCTAAATTAATGTCTCCTATCTAAAATACCCAATAGGCCAGAAGACTGTTATTTATCTAGCCAAATATAACAATTTTCATATTAAAATAAAGTTCTCCTGAACACAGATATGTCTGTTAATTGTTGTATAAGTTATAGTACTTTAATTTTAACAGCATGCGAACTATGATTTTTAAATCAAGACTGGTAGTTATTTTTTCTAACTATGAACTAAAATTTGGCCCTCTGGAGATAACACTTCTGCTCAAGACTAAACTGCTGATTATTGGTCAGAGGGCCAGGTATAATGAGTTTTATACTCAAATTCACCATACCAGCACAAATCAGATAGTAGAATAAGGCACTTGAATGAAGAGACAGGGAGAGGAACTTTGGGTTGCAAAGAGGGGCAGCAATGCTGTCACAACAGTCTTTGTCACAGAGACGTGTTCATCACTTGATCATCACTTCAGAAGAGGATGTGTGGAAATTTGTGTAAGGCCTAAGAGCAGTGTGCCGAAAGTAAGGTGTGGAAAAGGAGGAAATCTCCAGAGAAACTTAAGAGGTCTACACCAGGCCAGCTTGCCACCAAGATGCCCAGCTCAAAATGGAACCCATGAAGACATCACTTTCTAGCCAAAGACCTAGCGCAGAAAGCAGACCATATCAATATGTAACTCAACATCCTTAAACAGCAAGGGAGACCAGTTCATGGAAAAGGGATGAGTAATACAGCTTTCTAAAATTCTGACAGCTCATTGTGCCTTTCTGTTAAAACTGCCTAGTCTCAGACATGAAGCAAAGTTTACTAATATTATGTGTCTGTTAATATTGTTCTGGAACAGTAATTTTCATAATTCATTTATCATTTACCTTGTCTGGTCTTTGTGTTTTTTGTTGTTTGTTTTTCATAGTTAGTAATAAATATGTGTGTGTGTGTGTGTGTGTGTGTGTGTGTGTGTGTGTGTGTGTG
>JAQMYF010000021.1:17484519-17501923 GCA_030014195.1 Neosilurus mollespiculum
CACACTCACTCACACACACACACACACACACACACACACACACACACACACACACACACACACACACACACACACTCTCCCCTCACCTGTGAAAAACAGGATCGTGAACAGATGTGGCTTCATCACTGAAGTATTTAAACACTCTAAGAAAAAAAAAAATAATAAATATATTTACAAACTGTAAGTGCATAAAATCACACCACATCACCACACAACAATACAGGTCAACTTCATAAATTATCAGTTTGTAGATGTAAATGGTGACTTCTCTGTATGTTCTAATGTTAAATTTGGTGTTTCACAAGGTTTTGTTTTAAACCATTCTTTTTTTTTTCAATGCATGATTTTTTTTATTTATTTTTTTTTTGGGTGATATTATTCTTAAACATGGTATTAGCTTTCACTGTTCCATTGACAACTATTAAACATAGTTGTTTATTGCAGAATAGCCAGCTTAATAAAGTCAAGGGATGTGCAAAGGACATTAGACACTGGATGCTAAATAACTTCCACTTATTCAATTCCATAAAGATGAGTATTTTTATATGGATTTCAGGCAATTAAAAATAAGCTTTCTGATTAGTTACTGTGGATGGTCTTTCAGTTTCATCATATGCAACAACAAAAGAGCTCTGTATGATTATTCACCCCAGTCTCTAATTTGAAGCTCATGTAGATAATATTTTTCAGATAACCCTCTTTCATCTTGAAATTATTGCTAAGATAAGAAATTTGATTTCACTGCATGATGCAGAGAAAACTTTTTTAATGCTTTTATTACTTCTAGATTGGATTGTTCTAATGTGTTACTGCATCTCTGTCTGAGTAAGTGCATAAAAAAGCTTCAATTTAGGATGTTGCAGAAAGTGTCATTACTAGAAACAAAATACTTGAGCACAAGTACCTTATCTCATCTTATCCACACTGCACTATTCCCCAATTAAATTTCTCATTGAGTATGAAATACTACTATTTACCTATAAAATCAGTAAATGGTCTTGTGTCACATTATCTTAGCAAACTTCTCATCATTTATGATCCGCCATGCTACGTAGATCAAAAGGTGTAGGCTACTTATCGATACCTCGAATAATGAAGAACACTGCACAGGGCGGAGCTTTTTCGTACAAAGCCCTCAGTTATGAAACAGCCTTCCAATTAATTTTCAGAATTCAGACACAGTTTCACTGTTTATGTGCAGGTTGAAATCTTACTTGTTCAATCAAGTATTTTGTTAGTAGCATTTAATAAGGTAAAGGAGCAGATTTAGTGGGTTCTTGTGAACTGGGTTTGTTTGGATGCTGTCAAAGTACATAAAGACAGAGTGACCAGGGCAACACTATGGTAAACACACTGAACAGCTGGCAGCTGGCAGGGGGAAAAAAAAAAGTGTGTTAAACACGATCTCCCAACATGCATAATCAAAAATATACCTGTGTCACCAATATGAGTAGAAGGCAAATAATTCAACATAAACAATTCCATTCCATATGACATGTCCCCCCTTTTTTCAGGTATGGGTATACCATAACATTAACCCTCCTTGTTTTATATTTTATAAATTATTACTATCAAAGGAAAATGGCTACACAGCAAACAAAAGTGCTCATTAGTGTTTCTCTTTCATTCATTTTATTTTAATGACAACAGCTAACTAAGGTTGTGGGTAGACTACTACTATCCTTTGAGGTGGAACAGTGGTTATTATGCCCTAAATGTTCATCCTCTCATCTAACTATCATACCTGGGGTTCAGTTTTACAGTCTTCCCAAATGTAGTGATAATTTGACTCGAGGGTTGAGGGGAATTGGGTGATCAGCCATAACGTTACTTCAGGCAATGATAAAGTCCTGCCCAACTGTCTCGGTTGACCATTTGGTTGAAAACAGTCCATCTTTGGAGGTGAGGATGGTTCCTGAATTACGAGTTTGATGTGGTGCCATTTCCTTCTCAGTCTCCAGCATGAATGAGCATAGTGTAACCTCCTGGCACTGCACAGTTATGATGGTTATCCAACACTTTTCCACATCAGTTTTTTGTCTGACGTTTTAAATGGTAAGTTGTGGAAGGGGTTTGGTACAGTACCTGTGGTTGTAGTGCTTTTCATAGCAGTGCTTAGCCTTTTCATTATTTGTTTTAACCGTTTCTTGACTAGGCCACATTGGTCACTCTCTTTAAGCAGTGGGAGTGTTGGGTTGAATGGTCGAATTTGACCATTACCCAAGAATTTATTGCTATCTCCAGCACTACCAAACGCAAATGACTTAAATATATGCTCAGCTTCCGCTCTCATTGAATAAATCAGGGTGTGCACCCTTCAGTCCACACTAACTCATGGTCCAACATTCGTCTCCATCTCAATGTACTCTTTATTTTCTCTTTTTTCATTAGAACCATTTACGTGTTCAGTTTTTCCTTTTGTGTGTGACACACTACAACACTATTAAAACATTTATGACATTGTATTACACAGCCATGTTTTCATCCTTCTTAAACTATTGACACCTCTTTCAGTTTCAGCTGATGACTTAGGAACTACAAGATCAAACTGAAGTGTTTCAAGTTCATCAAACAATCCACAGACAGAAGAAATGATCTTGTCAGTAGACCCATTGCATGGTGATGTTACAAAGAGCTGGTCCAGTGAGCTTGATTCTCAAAACAAAATAGAGGAGTCACTAGATCTTGAAGTCACACAGGAATAATCAAATGGTATTCTTTGCTATTTTAACATGCTAAACAAGATGCTCATTAGCTATTGTGCCTCAGCGTGCAAAATTGTTAAGGATTCAAGCATCTCTTTAACCAATTTCAGTTGAATAGCTACCAAAAATTAAACTGCAGAGTGCTTTCAACTGCCAGATTTGCCACATTATACATGTAAAATCATCATATTCATCATCATCATCATCATCATCATCATCATCATCTTCCGCTTAATCAGGGTCGGGTCACTGGGGCAGCAGCCTAAGCAGTGAGGTCCAGATGTCCCTCTCTCCAGCCACTTCCTCCAACTCTTCCAGGGGAACACTGAGGCATTCCCAGACCAGCCGAGAGACAGTCCCTCTAGCGTGTTTTGAGTCGACCACGGGGTCTCTTCCTGGTTGGACATGCCTGAAACACCACACCAGGTAATTAAGGCATTAATCAGATGCCCAAGCTACCTTAACTGGCTCCTCTCAATGCGGAAGAGCAGCGGTTCTACACCAAGCTCCTCTTAGGTGGCTGAGCTTCTCTAAGGGAAAGCCCCACCACCCTGTAAAGGAAGCTCATTTCAGCCGCTTGTATCTGCTCACCTCAACATCCCCAGCTCCTTACCTCCACTGTAAACAGTATTTGTGGAGAACTCACCACCTTATCATGGTGGAGGGATTTGAATATCTTAATTATCCTAGGAGCTATGTTTGTCTGGGACATTATGCCACTGGTAGGGTCAGCCAAGGCAACCAGGTCTTAGGTGAAGGTCTAGACTAAGCACAGTTCAGAAGACCTTTATGGATTGAACATCAAATATTCAGTTTCCCTTGCCCGGACATGGGTTACCAGGGTCCCCCCTGGAGCCAGCCCTGGGGGAGAGGTCCAAGACAAGCGCCTGATGGTTGGGCTTCTACCCATGGAACCCAGCCGGGTCCGGCCTGAAAAGGAGACATGGGTCTGCCCTCCCATGGACCGACCACCTGTGGGAGGGGCTATAGGGTTCGGACGCGTTGTGAGTTAGGTGGCAGCCAAAGGCATGGGTTCTGTCAAACCGATCCTCAGCTACTGACGCTCCTCTTGGAACATGGAATATCACCTCCCTGGTGGGGCCAGAGCCTGAGCTGGTACGCGAGAATGAGAGATACCGAATAGATATAGTTGAACTCACCTCAACACATAGCTTGGGCTTTGGAGCGACCCATCTCGGGAGAAGCTGGACCTTATTATACACTTCAAATGGCCAGAAAAGGGACTTTCTTCTGAAATCCATTAATCTATATATTTTTTGAGAAATAAAGGCTATTACATGTAGGAATTTGCCAAGAAACTGAAACTCTAATACAACGGTATGTACTCCTGCCTTCATAGAACAGCACAAACTGGCTCTAACCAGGACAGAAAGAGAAGCCTGAGGATTGAGCTAGAGGTTTGAGAAAAGTTTGAGAAACAGATGCCTTACAGTTCCTTAATTGACAGCTTCATCAAATAATTCTTGCAAAACACCAGTCTCAGCTTCAACAGTAAAGAGTTCTGAAGTCGCAAAGAAAAAGCCATATCTGAGACTAGTCAATAAATGGAAATTATTAAAATGGGCAACAGATCATAGAAATTAGACAGAGTAAGATTGAAAAAATAAATAAGTAAATAGAAGAATCTATGTTTGAGGTGTTTGGGTCACGGATAAGATGCCAAATAAGGGGAAAACAGTCAAACATGGTGGGGAAAATGTAATGGTCTGGGGGTGTTTTGGTGGTGGTAATTTGAGTTGTACAGGGTAAAAGAAATCTTGAACAAGGAAAGCTATTACTCCATTTTGCAATACCATGCCATACCCTGTGAACAGCACTTGATTGGAGCACTTTTCCTCCTACAACAGGACAAAGCTCCAAACCGGGAAAGAACTTTTTAAAGAAGAAGCAGTCAGCTGGTATTCTGTCCATAATGAAGTGGAAAGCACACTCACCAGATCTCGCACCTACTGAGCTGGTGTGATCTTATGGTACATAAGAAGTGCCCATCAAACCAGTCCAACTTGTGGGAGGTGTCTCAGTTAAATTGAACCAATTTCATCATCTTACCTCGACAAATTGACAGATGTTTAAAGTTAGAAGTTTGAAGGACAACATTATTATTTCAAGTAAAATTATTATTTGTAACTTTGTCCATGTCTTGACTATATGTCATATTCATTTTGCAACTCATTTAGATGAATGTAAGTTTGTGTTTTCATTGAAAATGTAAAATTTTTTGAGTGACCCCAAACTTTTAAACGGTAGGGCATTTTGCCAGATATATTAGAGATTAAGAAAAATATTCATGTCAAAATAAGAAAAATAATATGTGGGTCATTGACACACTCTAATTCAAATTGCTATCTCACTATAACCTTTTGCTGCACTGGACTCATTTTGTGGTGACACACCACAAATATTGAGCTAATCACTGGAAATGTGGAAGTGAATTCGGAAGTTCAGCTTGTCACTACTCTGGGTCCTGTGTTAAGTAGGCAGATCTTCACAGCAGATCTTTTTTTAATTCAGTTCTAAATTTAGCAATAGTGTTCCAGTAAACAATAATAACATTAATATATTAAACATTTCAGATTTTCATGACTGTAATAATCCTTAGATTTATTGAGTTCATTAACACTCATTGGTTAATTAATGTGTTTTCTCTCAATTGTTTTAATTTCCTTTATATGACAGTATAATTTCACTTTTATACTCAAATTGGAAGTGTTATATAAATAAAGTTATATCATACAGTATTAGACTATATCATGTAAATACTCAGTGGTTTTAATTCTTATGCTGTAGTCTGTGTTTCTAAAATCTATTTTTGTCTGTTTTTAACTGTAATCACCTGCTGGTGTAAAAATATCTGTAGAGCCCTGCTCTAAAGAACACATGTATACTAAACATATTCATTATTCCACATGTAAAATATTATTCTTTTAAGAGTAAATATGTGAAGTATTTCAGTAAAGTAGTGAAACATACCTGAAATGTGAAGGAAGTAAACGTTCACTGTTGTAGGTTTAATATATATTTTAGTGTGTTTTAGACACATCTGTCACTTAATGGCAAATTGAGTTACTATTTATCTTCTTTTAGAGTTGATGACTAAATGCAAAGGACCTCCTTCTCGTCCTCCACCAGCATTACCACCTCCTCCTCCTTTTTTATTTACAAAACAGATTGTATGGAAATTAGAGATGGGTGAGGCACGACTGAAAAAAACAGAACACTGGAAATGTTTATTAAGATTATCTTAAGGCTATAACTCAAAAATGAATGATCTTGAATTATATTAAAAATTGAAAAATTTAAACAGTGATCATCATACTGAACTGTTGCCATGGATATGCATCACCAGGACAGGTTTGGGTAACTACAACACTGCTTACAGTTTTATTTACAACAACAATGCCAGAACTCACACAAAACTAACAACATAAATGGATAAAGAGGTAAAATGTATAAATTTCACTTATACTTATGGTTTGAAATAAATCTCGACTATCAATTGCTCTACACATTACATAATAATCATTCATGGCTTAAATTAAAGAACGCATCAACTGCAGTCCCTCAAAAACACCATCTTGACAGAAATCATAATTGCAAGGTAATATTTTGTATTTTCTCCAAAATGTTTCTATATATAGGTGTAAAATAATGAAAATAACAGTAAATTATGACTACGGGTGTCACTTCAGTTAATCTGTCTCACAACACATTCCATTCACATGATAAATACATTTTATCCCTGTCATAACGCACACACTGTATAATGCTGGGTATATTTGCATTCAAACAATCCTTGCCAGCGACTTGGGCTGACTTTCAATTAAGCTCAGGGTAATTCAGCTAGCCAACAGTACAAAAGTACCAAAAAACGCCTCTCCCCTTCACAGTTCCCCTTTGTTACCCCATGATCTACCTCATTAACAAATGCCTCCTCTTTATGCTTTTATTACCCCATAAACACGAGCCGCAGCTTCTCTATCATTGCAGGGGGCTCGCTAGTGCCGCTAGTGGCCATGGGGACCTTTTGCATCTGCTTTGTCCACATACAGCAAGAAAAGGCTCTGAAAACACTCATTCACCCATCACTTATTTTGCCAAACTGCTTAATCCTACTAGGGTCATGGGGAGGTCAGTGCCTATCTCAGCCAACACTGGGTGAAGGCAGGGTGCACGCTGCACAGCTCGCCAGACAACACAAACACACACAACCATTTACACTCACAACTAGGGTCAATTTAGAACAGCCAGTCAGCCTAATGTACATGTTTTTGGACTGTGGGAAGAAACCAGAGTACCTGGACGAAACCCACGCAAATGCAGAGAACATGCAAATTCCACAGAAAAAAAACGCTCAAGCCCAGGAATCGAACCGAGGACCTGCTTGTTGTGAGACAAACATGCTAACTTCTATGCCATTATGCCTCTGAATACAATAAATTTTATTTTGTGGCTTAATATGTTGCTGTATCAAGCCATTTCTTTTTATTTCTGTTGAATCTGATTATTGTTTAAAATTAGTTAATTATGAAAGAGTCAGTGTTTATTAGAGACATATAAGAAAAAGAAAAAGTTAGAAGAATGAATCGATAGTCCTGTCCAGATGGCAATTAAAGACAATTAAAGTCTCTGGTTGTTGTTTGTGATATAAAAATTCTTTGTGTGTGCCCTTTGTGATAACCTTGTCAGAGCCAGATGTCAAAATATATGACACACATGAGTGTCTCTAACTTGTTTTTACTACAAATCTAGATAGTTTATATCACATGTTCATATTCTGTTTTCTCAGCACTAGAGGTTTAAATACAGGACATTATTATAAGTTATGAGTTAAGGTCAATTTTTATTCTCAGTTATTCAGAGAGTCAGGAGTTCAACCTAGGTACAGTACTATGAGTTCAGATCATTTCTGTAACATGAAAGCTAATAGATGCTGGAGGCTCAGAGGGAGTGTCATGCACAGCAGGGTGATAAGTGCTTAACATAGGTGTGTGCTAATTCTGGTTTTGTGGGAGAGTTAATTTGGTCATTAAGTGAACATTGTGAAAATGTTAAAACATACAGTACCTTGCAAAAGTATTCACCGCCCTTGGCTTTTTACCTATTTTGTTACATTACAACCTGTAATTTAAATGCTTTTTTTAATCTGAATTTTAAGTGATGGATCTGAACAAAATAGTCTAAGTTAGTCATGTGAAATGAGAAATATATATATAGTAAATAATTTTTAAAAGTTAAAAATCTGAAAATTAGTGTGCATATGTATTCAGCACCTTTGTGATGAAGCTCCTCAAAAGATCTGGTGCAGTTACCTTCAGAAGTCACTGATCGCCAACCCTGTTCCTGGAGATATACAGTACTGCAGGTTTTATCTCCAAACAAAATCTAACACACCTCTTTTAGCTGATCAAAAACTTCTTAAGTCAATTATTAGAAAGTAAAGTGGACATAGTTAGGGTTGTAGGCAGTGTTCATGGAAGTAGTTCTCCAGATACAGGGTTGGTGACCACTACCTGAGTGTTATGGCATTAAAAACAGCTTTCTACACAGCTTAATATGCAGTTTCTAACTACAAACCACTGTCTGGGTTCCTTCTCATGGTATTGAAAAATGTAGCTGATTTTTTTTTTTTTTAAATCAGATTAACTGATAAAGACCCATTGAGGTCTTTAAGATAACCATTTACTAGTGAATTACCTATGTGTTTTATCTTCCATTAGCAGTTAAATACCATCAGGTATTTACATACAGGTGTCCCATCAAAACCAGCCCAGCCAATGGGCTTAGTATCTCTTATTAACTGGCTTTACATCTTGGTTTTGGTGTTTCAACAATAACAAGACCACTAAGAAATGATCTTGTGCATGTGCAATAACTTGGCAGTGCAACACACAAGAGAGTGGAAAAGTCAGATATTAAGTGTTCAAAAACTGAATGCAAATTAATACATTTTATAACTAGTATACTGTTTTTTACTTCCCCATCACATTCCATTTTGTTTCCAAGTGATAACACTGTATTTCATGTTTATTTAATATGACTGGGCACAGCCTTGTAGTGGTTAGCACGTCCACCTGACATCAAGAAGGTCCTGGGTTCAACAAGGGCATATTTGTGTGAAGTTTGCATATTCTTTCATAGATTTCTGCCCTGTACTCCGGTTTCCTCCTACAGTCCAAAGACAAGTACATATGGCTAATGGGTTGTTCCAGATCTCCCCTAGAGGTGAGTGTGAATGGTTGTGTGTGTGTGTATGTGTGTGTGTGTGTGTGTGTGTGTGTGTGTGTGTGTGTGTGTGTGCGTGTGTTTGTGCTGGCCCTGTGATGGACTGGTGAGCTGTCCAGGATGTACCCACCTTCATTTAGAGTCAGCTGAGATTGGCTCAAGCATCCCGATGGGAGGATTAGCCAGTTTGGAAAAAACGGATGTATAAAGAATAATAGGCAGAGTAAGAAATGGGCCTCTTTAAGCTCTTTGAGTGTGTGCTCCATTGGCCCAATGATGCAAGCCCCTCATACATAGTATGAGGGGCAAATTCTGGTTTATATCTTCATTTGCTGCTGTGAGGTAACTGCAGAGTGATGCATCAGGGAAACAGTTCTGAAAGATGAAACCTACTACCACATCAAGCTCTCTTTTAATGATGGGAGCCAGCTCATCAGTAAGAGCCATATCATTTCATTTCCTACACGGCTCGCCATTTAGTACATTCTGAGAGCTCTTAAGCCGCATTCACACAAGAAGCCACCAAGCGACACGCAACATTGCTTGGTGAGAGAGGCAAATTGCTTCACCTCTCAGCTGATCACACCCTCACTGCTGCATACCCTCAAACTCAGCCAGGGGATCCATTCAAAATGTAGCTGACTCCCCTCTTGGCTGAAAAGGCAATTAGGTATAATTTATTAGTTATCAAAAAGGCATCATTTATGACCCTGTGGACCTCAAATTAAAAGGGATGCAGCATAACATACCACTGTGTGATCCATTCTATGGCATTTTTTATATGGTGGAACCATTGGAGCAGTATGTGAACTGAACATGGCAAAAGGGTGTTCTAGCAAGCAGAACTGGAGAAAGAGGACCACCTACTTGATGGCCAGACACTTCTTCTCTATGGTGCTGTACTTGGAGAGCTTATGGCTGATGTACAGCATCTGGTGATCCTCCCACTCCATCACCTGGGACAAAACAGCTCTCAGCCCTTTGTTCAATAAATCCATCTGCAAAATACAAGAATAAAAAAGATAGGTGAATGCAAAACTGAGGTCCGACACTAAACCACCATTACCTGGCAGAAGACCCGTTTGACTGGACTCCACTGATGCCCTCTTTTAGTGGTGACAGTCAGTTGACTGGTGAAATCCAAACTAATAGGTACAAACCTAGTCTAATAGCCTGCCAGCCCCAGGTGTTGCACAACCATTGTTTTAGTCTTAGGTATTGGGCAGGCCGAAATCACTGGAGTCTTATCAATTTGGATATATACCTATCCATGACCCAGGGGGAAGCCAAGATACTGTAAGTCCACCCATCCTTGCACATTCCTTTGTGTTGATCATGAGCCGTGCCCATCTCAAGGATCATAGGACAGCCCTCAGATGTTGTAGATGCTGTAAATGATTATGTTGTATTAGTAGGCAACCGTATATCCATTATGCAGATAGAGTGGGATCAGGGTCCTTAACCATAAACTGCTCAGTTGTATAAATAATGTGTAAATTGCTCTAGAGAAGATCTGCCAAATCTCATGAATGTAAATAAAAATATAACTAATTGAACAGTTCATCCATGCAAGGCATAGGATAGAATTTTCTATACACCTTTCTATATGAATCGAGTTTTCTATAGTCCAGAGAAAACCATATCTGTTGAACTTGGGTAGCAAGAACACCGGGCTCCTGTAGTCACTGTGCAACTTCTCGATTACCTCGTGCCGAGCATAAAAAGGTAATGTCATGATCCCACATATCTCACCACTAGGGGAGCTATTGTGTGTTTTTGTTTTCTTGTTTTTTCCATGTGCTTCTCCAGGCTATGGGCATGGTCTTGCTGCTTCCAATTATCTCCACACACCTGTTGCTTATCAAGAACCCTACTTATACTCCAGCAAAACACTCCCCAGGGTTGGTTCGTTGACTTTGTCGCTACCTGTGATTCTGACTACACCAACTCTGGATTCTTGTGGATTACCTGTTCTCCTGCCTGCTCTGCATCAGAAAAGTATCCAGCCTACCAGTAGTGTTGAACCTCCTTCTGCTTTTTCTTCATATTTTTGTTTGCTGTGGAGCTTTAATAAAGACCTCAGTTTTTTCGCCCTACTCTGCCTCTGTTGTCCTGTATTTGGGGTCCTACCCAGCTTGTCTCCCTTGTGACAGGTAAAGTCTGTTGGGCTTTTACACCCGAGCCTAGTGGCTAATCAGACCAGTGCTTATCCCCGGTTTCTGTAGCGTGAAGCGACTAGGAGTTCAGCTCCTCCTGGATGGGATGCTAGTCCATCCCAGGTTACCTTCCCATTATTTTTTACTGGTACCCATTTATATTGCTGGGTGGATGGAGGCACACTTGTGGTTAAGACCTTGCCCTGGGGAGTCTTTATTGTGTTCTGTGAGGTTAGTGCAACCTGGCAGAGATGAGAACATATCTTCAAATTAGTCCTGCAACTAAGCAAAGTATGCTGTCCTATGTTGGTGAGAGGTGGTCTCCACAGGGGTGAATTTGCCTGCATATCAGTAATCTTCCACCTCAGCTCCACCCTCTCCAAAACCACTGTCAGCAGAGACAGAGAAACCTCTTCTCTCTACAGTTTTAGGAGACTTAGGGGGTAAAACTTGTATTTTAATTATATCACTTCTGTCAGATCACCTAACCTCATAGGCAACTTCTCCCACTTGCCATGTGACTGCAAAGGGTCTCCCTTATTATACAGCTGTGTATTATGCATTCTTGTGCCTGCATCAAATTATTCTGTTAGGTGACTAATTGTATGAAGTTTTGCTTTCAGGTCAAGTACACTAAATTTTATTACACAATGAAATTCATTCATTCATTTTCTGAACTGCTTAATCCTAATTAGGGTTGCGGGGAGGCTGGTGCCCATCTCAGCCGACTCGCGAGGGCAGAGTACACCCTGGACAGCTTGCCAGGCCATCACAGTCAATGAAATTCCCTACTTTCAATTTTGTTAAATTGTTTCAAAGACACCATGGGGCTTGCACCCATACCACTGTTCAATTTGGAAAAAATATGTAGAGGACTGTGGAAACACTTGTACTGAAAATAATAAGGGCTTCAGTCATCTATCCCAATGACATGTGTCATTGTGCATGAACTTCTGTTGATTTTAAACATTTATTTTGAGTCACTACACCAGTCCATCCATCTGAGTATGGTACTTGGTGATGCAGATCAATACAATCCCCAATTTATATAGTTTGCAGATAGTGCATGATATAAATGATATCCCCTGATCCATGGAATTCTCCCTGGGAATTCCCATGTAAGCGATAACATGAAAGAGTGCCTCCACAACATTAGGCACAGATTTTGCATTGCGACATTGCTGCGGTGCATCACATAGGATAATCCACCAAGGCTAACTGAAAGCGATACCCCAATGCAGACAGACCCAGTGGCCCACCAAAATCCATGTAACTTACTTTTAAGAGGATCTTGAATTAAGATTAGTGGGGCAGTTGCACCTTTGGGGTTTTCAGGGCTATGGTTAGGGTAAGGTTAGGTTGACCTTTACCCTGGGTTGCTGTGCTGGAGGGCATAAGGTCCCATCCAACAAAACTACACTTTAATAAAACTGAAATCTTTATCAAGTTCATCCCCAAAATCCATGGATGAGTGAGGCAAGGACTAACTGTTGCCTGTAATGCAATTCAATGCATATTTTTCCTATGACGTGCACACACCTTACCTTTATCTTCCACAGCTCTGCACTGAATCACTGAAGGATCATTGATGACATATCAGATCCAAAATGGCCTTCAGATGTCTATGTATCACATATAACTCAAAGAGCTGATGATTTTAAACAGAAACCGCTTAATACTTTTCTACTTTATCTGGAATTTTAATTAATGGAGGATTCAAATTCAAATTCAAATTTATTCATCACATACAAATTATACACAGTACAATATGTAGTGAAATGCTTAGTACGACTGTCCAGAATGTAAGGAATAAACCCTGGGTTCCATACCCTTTTATTTCCACAGTTTTATTGTTGCTTTTTAATCTTTGATCATTCCTTCAAGCTATTACACTAATTCCAAAAAAGTAAACAAATAAATAAATTCAAGCTGTGTGACATCAAATGCTGTTGTACTGCCAGCTTGATAACCTAGCATCTGATTCCTTAGACAAGGACACTTTAGGAATCAGCAAAGTTTATCAGGACAGTACTGAACCATATGAGTTTGTCAGTTGGATATTCAGGGAGTGTTGAACTACATGCTAGTAGCAGTGACATGGAGGAATGTCAGCTGGTGAGAACAACTCAGATCTGGGCTAAGTTGACAGTCAGTTAGATAACACCCAGTGGTATGTTAATTTCTGAAGAATCCTCAGTATGTCGGGCTGCAATTTACCACTTATTCAATGCTTCATTATCTTCCGCTTGTTCCGGGGTGGAGTCGGATCGCGGGGGCAGCAGCCTAAGCAGACATCCATCTCCCCAGCCACTTCCTCCAGCTCTTCCAGGGGGACGCCAAGGCGTTCCCAGACCAGCTGAGAGACGTAGTCCCTCTAGCGTGTTCTGGGTTGACCCTAGGGTCTCTTCCCAGTTGGACATGCCCGAAACACCACACCAGGGAGACATTCAAGAGGCATTCTTATCAAATGCCCGAGCCACCTCAACTGGCTTCTCTCAACGCAGAGGAGCAGCGGTTCTACTCCGAACTCCTCCCGGATGGCTGAGCTTCTCACCCTATCTCTAAGGGAGAGCCCTGCCACCCTGTGAAGGAAGCTCATTTCATCTGCCTGTATCCGCTCTCCTCGACATCCCCAGTTGAGGTGAGCAGCTCCCCACTTCCACTGTAAAGAATATTTGTGGAGAACTCACCACCTTATCATGGTGGAGGGGTTTGCGTGTCCTAACTATCCTAGAGCTATGTTGTCTGGGACATTGACACATGTAGGGTCAGCCAAGGCAAACAGGTTCTAGGTGAAGGTCCAGACTAGGAAGACGTTCTCCTCTCAACGCGGATTGGCAGCGGTTCTTCTCTGAGCTCCTCCCATATGACAGAACTTCTCATCCTATCTCTAAGGGAGAGCCATGGCACCCTATGAAGGAAGCTCATTTCAGCCATTTGTATTTGTGATCTTATTTTAATCATTACCCAAAGCTTTTGACCATAAGTGAGGGTAGGAACATAAATCGACTGGTAAATTAAAAGCTTAGCCTCCTTGCTCAGCTCCCTTTTTACCATGACGGACTGGTACAAGCTCTGCTCTACAGCAGAGGCTACCGCGATTGACAGGCGGATCGCGGTAGCCTCCTTGCTCAGCTCCCTTTTTCACCATGACAGACTGGTACAAGCTCTGTTCTACAGCAGAGGCTACCGCGATCCGCCTGTCAATCTCCTGCTACATCCTTCCCTCACTTGTGAACAAGACTCCGAGATACTTGAACTCCTCCACTTGGGGCAGGACCTCATTCTAGACCCAGAGGGTGCATTCCAATATTTTCCGGCTGAGAGCCATGGCATCAGACTTGGAGGTGCTGATTCTCATCCACCAGTTAAGAACCACTAAACGGTGTGGCTATGCCTAGAAATTCTATCCATAAATATTATGAACAGAACCAGTGACAAAGGACCGGCTTGGTGGAATCCAACCTCCACTGAAAAAAAAATTGACATGTTGCTACCAATGTGGATCAAGCTCTGGCTCCAGCAATACAGAGACCAAACGGCCCATAGCAACAGGTCAGGTATACCATAATCCCGGAGCATACCCCACAAGATAGCCTGAGGGACATGGTCAAAAGCTTTCTCCAAGTCCACCAAGCACAAGTGGACAGGTTGGGCAAACTCCCATGCCCCCTCCAGGATCCTGTGGAGTGTGTAGAGTTGGTCAAGAGTGCTGCAGTTGGGACGAAAACCAGTGTGATTCCACGGTAGTTGGAAAACACCCACCAGCCCCCTTTTTTAAAAAGGGGAATTACCACCTCGGTTTGCCAATCCAGAGGTACGGCCCCCGATGAACATGCAATGTTGTAGAGACGTGTCAACCAAGACAGTCCTACAACATCGAGAGCCCTGAGGTATTCAGGCTCTTCCTCTTCCACGAAGGTCGTGTTGGTGGGATTGAGGAGGTCCTCAAAGTATTCCTTCCACCTCCCGACAACATCCCTAGTAGAGGTGAGCAGCTCCCCACGTCCACTGTAAACAGTGTTTTTGAAGTACTTTTTCAATGCTGTGCTTGAAATTCATGCATTATACTACAAAAAAGTATAAAACACAGCATTTTTTAATTCCAATCTAAATGGCCTACATGCACATGTACACTGCAGATGTCTGGGTATTAGTCCTAAGGCCTACATGCTATATTTAGGCTTCTAAAAAAATTGGCAGGCTATTTAACTGGTAATACATCTATAGCAACTTTCCTGGCTTTAGCTACTAAAGTATAAGCTTACTAGGCTATTTTGAACAGGGTAACATACGCTGTTATAAGCCCAAACACAGGATATAATATTAAGCATGTTTATAGGGGAATAGATGTGGCCTTATTATTCAGTCCAAAGATTCAACACATTTGTTTTTGTGTGGAAATAAATGATATTTGGCTATTCGGTATGCAAGGGTTTACTTTCAGATCTAAAACCTAACTGAACCTAAATCTAACATTCATAATGGCAAAATATAATTTCTCTTTCTTGAATTTTAATATGGTTATTGCCCTTTATAAATAATCATTTACTCTTTTTGACTTTTACCTAAATTGGAAAGATTTTTGTAAATTTCTAAGCTCACTTACTTGAGAGCACGCTCTCTTCCTGTAAATTTAGGTTTCCAGGCATTTTCTTTATCCTTCCCACCATTTAGCATCCAAGTCACATAGCCAGGTATCAGCCTTCCCAAATGCTCTCTAACTCAAGGACTTGGAATGGTGTTGGCATTTTTTTCCCACCAATAACGCACCTTCGTGGCATGCCACTTAAAACACAATATTTACATTAAGATTTTAAAGCTGGTTATCTCAAAGTGTATCAGATTAGGCAGAAATTAAAATTATTTTGTGGTTGAGGAAAATGAGTCAAAATGTTGGCCTGCATCAAGCAAAGAAAACCACTAAGAAGATTTCTGAAAGTACCCGATGAACAAAAATATAAACGCACAATTATTTGTTTTTCAAAATATTTTTAGACCATATGGAAATATTTCAACAAAACAATTATTTTATTCTTGCCTTAATAATGAACCAAAAGAAACACGACTAACAATTTTCTGTTTACAATTCATAAGTTATCAAAGCATGAACCAACCAGGGGTCAATGGGCAAAGTTCACAGCACTCAGTACCAAGTGTGTCCACCATCTGAGTCACGTAAAGCTGGATATGTCTGATGCATAGAGTTAACGAGATGCCGCATGTGTGTATCCTGTGTGGGCGTGGTCCCACGTGGTATTTCACATGGTAGAATTCAGCAGAACAAATCATTCAGTTCACCAATAAACACTATTTATGAGCATGTTTCATTGTAGATTGGAATTATCTTTTTGTTCAGTGTAAACTGGATTTAAAACTGTTCAACAAATGATAAAACCTGGAAGCATAGGGGTGAGCCCTCATCTTTAAGGAACAAAAAATATGGTAGAAATAAATCTTGAAAGATCAGTATCAGAGATCACTTAAACCTTTGGTGAAATCAGATCAGAAAAAAAGCAGTAAAATTATTTTATGTCTATGTTTAATAGTGAAAGCAAAACGTTATCACATACACAATGTGAAGAGAACTCAAAGGATTGGGACTAAACAGCTGTGTGGCATTAAGAAAACAACTTGCCCTGGGTTTATCCTGGGATCTCGGTGTCCACAATGTCCAGTTAATGTCTCTTAAACTCTGCTGTGATTCCCACATTCTATTATGATTGGCATAAAATCATTATTAATTGGGATAATCGTGGCAATTTTTAACAGTCAAAAATTGTCACAATCATCACAATTTCACCACGTTCCCAAGATCCAAAGATCATCACGATTTGATCCCACGACCCCCCACTCTCATCATCCTTCTCTTAAATTGGGAGATCATGGACATCGTGGCTCCAGTGTTTAGGCTAATTTACTGTTATTCTGATACTACAAAGGCTTAAATTTACTAGGAAGCATAAAGATTGGACCCTTGAACAATAGAAAAAAAGTCATGTGGTCTGATGAGTCCAGATTTTCCCTGTTTCACAGTGATGGGCATGTCAAGGTGATGAAGTGATGTACAAATCATGACTTGTGCCTATCATATAAGCTTGCGGGGGCTGTTCTGATCTAGGGCTGCTTCAATTGTGCACATCGAGGCACAGAAATGTTATGTGCCCAAAAAATGAGATTAGCTGATGACCCAGTTTTAATGAATGACCAGATTATCCTATCACTGGCTGGGGGGGGGGGGGGGGGGGGGGGGGGGGGGGGGGGGGGGGGGGGGGGGGGGGGGGGGGGGGGGGGGGGGGG
>JAQMYF010000021.1:17503045-17515710 GCA_030014195.1 Neosilurus mollespiculum
ATGAACGCAGCTGCTTGTGTATCATCCTTCAGGCAAATTGTCTCATGCAAACCCCTCTGTCCCTTTTGTCCTACTTTACATTAAATCTGTTGAAACCAAATCACAGTGACTGAGGTGAGAGAAAAGGTTTGTGCACCATCAGGACACAACATTTATTATGTTCTATTAAACACTGAAACGACTGTAGAATTCAGTAATGTAGAAAATTTAACACAAAACTTAATACTTGTACTAAAATCCCCCCCCACACACACACACACAGAGAAAACCCAAACAAGTACAGGGAGATAATGCAAACTCCACACAGAACTGCCATCTCTGGGCCTGGGACTCGAACCCAGGACCTTTTTGCTATGAGGCAAATGTGCGAACCAGTACACCACTGTGCCACCACTACGGGACCAGAGGCAACCCTAATTCCAAACAACTGCATCAAAATAATTAGAATGTAGTGAGTGGACAGCTAACAAAAGTCAAATCAAATCAAATAAAAAGAATTTGTTAATCAAAAAGCATAAAATGCTGTGAATGATGAGTCTGGAGCAGCACGTGTTTTAAAACAAGCACAGTTTCACAGACTCTAACTTAACAGCAGTGAGGGCAGTGGTGGCTTAGTGGTTTAGACCATGGGTTACTGATCTGGAGGTCAGAGGTTCAATCACCACTTTTGGGCCCTTGAGCAAGGTCCTTAACCCTTAATATACAGTGGTATAAAAAATGATAATTGTAAGTCACTTTGGATAAGAGAGTCTGCCAAATGCTGTAAATGTAAACGTAAACAGCAGGGATGTGGAATATCGGGGCTGAAGCACTTTCGATTAACTCCTGCATGATGTTTAAGTAGGTCGGCAGGCTGGTGTAATTTAGCAAGTGTGCCTCACGCTGAGTCCCGGGCTCGGCGAGAGCGTTTCTGTGTGGAGTTTGCATGATCTCCCTCTGCTTGTGTGGGGTTCCTGGGTCCCAAACTCTAGGCTATGGCTGCCCCCAATGCGTGCATGTGTGTGTGTGTTTGCATGTGTGTGTATGTGTTTGCATGTGTTTGTATGTATGTGCGTGTGTGTGTGTGTGCGTGTGTGTGTGTGTGTGTGTGTGTGTGTGTGAGTACAAGTAAATACACAGGCACACTCAAGAAAGTAACCACTGATGTACATCTTCTAAAGTCCATAAATCATATCTGAAATCCTAACCCACACACACACACACACACACACACAAATAATGAACTACATCAGAAAATAAAACCATAAACAGTGCATGTACTTATATAACAAATACTGCATCACCTTAATTCTGTGACTTTGACCTGAAACATTTCTCCTTATTAAATGTTAATAGTTGGAGTGTTGGAGTCGTGTGTTCACAGGAAGCTGAAATTTGGAGGTAAATCATCGATGTTATGATTTTATTTTGTCTCTGCACCCTTTAAGGCCATTTTACTCTTTCGTGATGAACGCAGCTGCTTGTGTATCATCCTTCAGGCAAATTGTCTCATGCAAACCCCTCTGTCCCTTTTGTCCTACTTTACATTACTAAAAATCACACTGACTGAGGTGAGAGGAAAAGTTTGTGCACCATCAGGACACAACATTGTGTGTGTATGTGGTGATCCATGTATTCTGTAATTACACTGAAATCTCTATAAAATTCAGGCAAAGAATTAAAAACTGAACTTGATAACAGATTTATGTTCTCCTTATTTTACTCAGAGCATGTGGGGGGGGGTCATATTTTGGGGGGCACAGACAGAACACTAGGGGGGCACAGACAGTGCACAGGGGGACAGAGAAAGAGCACATGGGGGACACAGACAGGCACAGGGGGACACAGACAGAACACAGGGGACACAGAACACAGGGGAACACAGACAGAAAACAGGGGAACACAGACAGAAAACAGGGGGACACAGACAGAGCACTGGGGGACACAGACAGAACACAAGGGTTACAGAGCACAGGAGGATGCAGACAGACACATGGACTGTGCGAAAGGTCTGTGTGAGTATTTCTTTTAAATCATCTTTAAACTCTTTACATCATCTTTTACATCACATGACTAAATAGACAAATTAAATAAAAACAGAGCACACTCACCGCAGCCATGAAAAGATGAGAGGAGTCTGTCTCCAGTTTTAGAGGACAGGTCACCCGCAGCTCTGATCACAGGCCACATAGATCCAAGATGCAAAACAGGACCAAGATGGTACACGGTGAGTCGTGTAAAAGGTGCAGTGAGGCATGATGACAAGGTTTTTATAATAAATCCTGCATCACGCTCACTGTGTGACTTTGTTGAATGACTTTGCATGGTGCACACGCGTAAAGATACCCAGGTGTTATACTCCGCCCTTGGCAGTACAGAAGAGGTTAAATAGAACAAAACTCAAACCATGCAGTGTTCATATACTCACTCACTCAGTCATCCACTTAATCCTACCACCACTCACTCGCCCTGATCATTTACTGAACTGCTTAATCCTACTATTAGGGTCACAGGGAGGCTGAAGCCGATATCAACACTGATCGACACTGTGTGTCAACACTGGACGAAGGAGGGGTCCACCCTGAACAGCTCACCAGACCATCGCAGGTGATATATCATCAGGTCTAGCAGAGGGTGTCCAAAGCACGAGCATCACCAGGAAGAGGAAGCTTCAGGAAGTGAGAGTTATAAAGGCCATGTATGGTGCCATCTGCTGGAATGTTTCTCATCTTATTGTGTCTCATAGTTCACATCCTGCCTGTGAGGAAACACCAAGGTCAGAAGATAAAGAGGCTTGATGTCTCCAAGCTGAAGCGAACCAAAAATGCAGAAGAATAAAGAAAGAGGCACTGAATGAAATCCAGATTTTCAACCCAATGAACACACACACACACACACACACACACACACACTTTATTAATTCACAGGGGACTGAGTTGGAGAGCAGAGTGGTTGAGGTGTAAATAACTCATTGGTATACAGTATACTACACAAGAGCTCCACAATCTGTATGGTTCAAAGTCTGAGAAATTCCTGAACCTAAATGTTGGACTACAACTTAAGGTTGCCACGGTAACTGATTTTAAAATCTTAGATATTCAATAAGTGATGTCCCCAAAAAATATGAAGAAATCTACACAATATGGCCTTCACATTTTTCAGGGTATACAGTTGTTACCTTGCGATGGTCTGGCGAGCTGTTCAGAGTGGACCTCGTCTTTGCCCAGTTTTGGCTGAGATAGGCTCCTGCATCCCTGTGACCCTAATAGTAGGATTAAGCGCTTCAGCAAATCAGGAAAAACCCTCAGCAATAAGGGAAACAGCCAAGGGAGTCCTGAATGCCCCACCCCAGATATAAAAGTAGTACCGGGTCCAACATGATGCCACTCGAGGCATATTTTGACAGAAATGGCTGAGGGTGTCCTGAGTGACTAAATGAGATCTGGTGTGAGATTTAAGCCAGAAGGTTAGAACCCGCCAGGGGCGGTGCATCATGTCTGTCTCATGTCTTGTTCTGGTTCTTTCTCTGTTCAGGACACCTGATTCCCTCCGGCCCGGGTGTAATTACTGGCTCCACCCTGATCGTCCCCACCTGTTCCCCATCATTGGCTCATGGATATAAGGCTCGTCTCTCCCTCTGCTCCCTGCCAGATCGTCTTGTGCCGTCTCTGAGAATTCTGCTTCTCGCACTACGATCCAGCCACGTTTACCACAGCTCACGCACCTAGTTCCCTGTGTGCTATAATAAAGACTCACGTTTGCACCTATTCAAGTCATGTTCTGTCCTGCATTTGGGTCTGTCAGTTTTCTGGTATTAGGTCTTACACATTTCATCTCTCCAGGTCTGTCAACACCTCACACCTTGTGAAGAAGGCCCAACAACAGCTTTTCTTACTCAGGAAGTTAAAACATACTGGACTCTCCAGTAAAATAACTTCTACAGTGCTACAATAGAAAGTATACTCTGTCTCAGTGTAACGGTGTGGTACGGCAGGTGCACTGCAAAGGACAGAAAAGACTTGTGGATGGTGAGAACTGCTCAGGGGATCGTGGGCTGTGGTCTACCAGATTTGGATACAGAATATGCTGTCCAGGTCCAGAAGAAGGCCAGCCGCATTGTGGCGGATCCCACCCACCTGGGAAATAGACTGTTTGTACCTATTCCTTCAGGAAAGCGGTACAGAAACATTAAGACCAGCATAACCAGACTCAAAAACAGCTTCTGCCCCAGAGCTGTGAAAGCCATCAGCCCCCCCCCATCCCCAACCCACTCTCTCACAGTCACACACAAACATGCAACATTTCTCCACAGCCACACACGCACTCTCTCACACACACTCCCCCTCCTTGTGCTGACTCTCACACAGACATTGGCTCTCTGTAAAACAGGGGTGGGCAATTAATTTTTTCAAGGGGCCACATGAGAAATAGAAATAGAAAGAAACAACATATCAAACAGGCCCTGGGTAAATGTCGTCAACCTGACTAGGACCAGGTCAAAGCTGCAAAAATGCTCAAAGGGGCTCCAGTCAATCCAAGAGACAATTAATAGTGATCCTGTATGTGACAGGAGTGTTGGGAACAGCTGAGACACAGTTGTCTCTAAACACCATACTTCAGTCACTTTCAAACCACTGAAAACTACACTGGTATACAAATTTTTAGCAGTTGTCTGCTTCCAAAAAAAATGTGCTGTTAATTACAGATTGGCTACTTTTTCCAAGATATTTAAGTTTTTTTACATTTGACATTTACATAATTATATCAAACATGAAACTGCATCATTATGATTTCCAGCATTGATACAGTGCAGTCTGATTAGCAATCTGAAATTTGGCAATAAATCATTAATTATTAGATGTCTAATAGATAGACATCAAGTATTACATTTTTTTTCTCTGTGACCTTGAGAGGCCTTTTTATTATTTAGTGATGAACTCAGCTGTTTGTGTGTCGTCCTTCAGTCAAATTGGATCATGCAAACCCCTCTGTTCCTTTTGTCCTACTTTACATTAACTCTGACCAAAATCACAGTGAATGACATACTTAGCGGGGTGGGTGGTGGGTGTTTTCTTTTAGATAATCTTCAAATAAAAAAAGGTTTACAGAGAGAAAAGGGCATCCACAATAAATAAATAAATAAATAAATAAATAAATAAAAAGAAGGAGCACACTCACTGAAGCCATGAATAAATGATAGGAGTCTGTCACCACTTTTAGAGGGCAGGTCACCTGCAGCTCTGACCATAGGTCACTTAGATCCAAGATGCAAAAGAGGGCCAACATGGTACAAGGTGAGGACTGGAAAATGAACAGTGATGAGAAATTATTTAAAACAAAGCCTGCATCACACTCACTGTATGACTTTATTGAAAGTCTCTGCATGCTGTACACACTCAAAGACATGTGTTATACTCCACCCTAGACAGTTTAGAAGTAGTGAAATTGATCAAAAATTAAACTCTCTGCACTGTTTGTATAAAAATCACTGCATAAATCAATTTACTTACAGTGGGGTTTAAAACAAGTAGTTTCTCATCCTTTGTGTGTGATAATGCCATGATGCCATGATGTCAGTAGAGAGAAGGAAACAATCCACTATGTAGGATTTTGTGGGATAAATCTATAGCAGATGATATTCATTCATTCATTTTCTGAACCACTTAATTCTAATTAGGGTCTCGGGGAGGCTGGCGCCCATCTCAGCCGACTCTGGGTGAAGGCACACCCTGGACAGCTCGCCAGGCCATCACAGGGCAGAAACATGCTGACGGCAATGCAGTCTACTCTTGACGTAAATCAGCAATGGTTCTTTTACATGCTTCTCACCACAGACAGTGAGAGACATGGCCGGCCTTTGATAACCCTTTTAGCTGCACTGGGGGACAGCAGTGGCAACTCGGTGACAGTAGGGCTTGAACCACCGACCTTGGGATTAGTAATCTGGCACCCTACCACCGGGCCACCACTGCCCCTAGCAGATGATATATATACAGTAAATAAAATATAGTCTTGAAAACAGTTAGGCCACAGGACAAATCTCATACAAGGCTTAGTTTTTTAGTTTGTGGTTACTTTTGGGGGGCAACCTGATTTAACTTATTCCCATAAAATTAATTGCTCATTAATTAGTAATTACCTGTTAATTAACAAGTTGTCATGGTACTAGTGAGCCTCCTAAGGACAAGGCACAATATTTCCATATAAATCAGACATTTTATTTCTAATATCAAAAGAAAAATTAAATATTTTATATTATATGAAATTGATTTGCATTATTTTATCATGAACACGCATAGCCATGTAAAAGGCTGCCCCCTACACCTTGCTTTAGAATTGTGTACAATTTGTTCATTTTTGTTGGGCTGGCATCAGTCACATGTAGATACCCAAGCTTTGTTACAGGTTGAGATGTGGCAGTTTCTGAGCTCAGCAAGTGGTTTGCCATCAGTGTGAGGGATTTTACAGAATCCTTGGCCTTTGTTTGTTTTGTACTTAACACAGCTTGGTCAATACACTGCTAATAGGTGAAGGGCCCAGTCTCCTCTTCTTATGATATACCTCAGTAATATTTGAAAGTGGCTCAATACTTTGATTCCTCCTTTTCTGGAGTTGTAAAAATGTTAATGGTGGCATGCTCTTTACCCTATTTGACTTCTGATACAGCAGACCATTTGTGTTGTACCTTCTCCTTAAGAAGTTTCCTCACAAAAATCATTATTGTCCCAAACTATGATACATGGCACTTTCTTTACAAACCCTTCTGGGACAATGCTGCCTGTCTGAAGTTGTTTTGTGACAAGAACACTAGAGTGACAGGAAGCATGACCTATTTAGTAATTCTATTATATTTGATGACACAGTCATGTATCGCATGATCATACATGGGAATTGTCTTCCTACCCTTAGTTGACACCAGTTATCTAGGCAATAAAATTGCATAAATTTGATGGAATGAATTTATATGCACTATTTGCCCTAATATTACTAGCCATTTGAGGCCACAGAGAGTTCACACCAATAACTCCAGCAATGGACTAGATTTACACAATAAATGAAGGTCACTCTACAGTAGTGTGTGAGTAATTTTGGTGAAAGAATTGTCCCCTATTCTTTTTCTGGAGGGCACTAAAGGGGTACTGTGTATTACTCACCATCCTGATGTCCCTGCAGTATGACTGGCAGTGGAATTCTTGAACTCATAGATAGTTTATTAGAATATGTAAAGTATGTTGGGATAGTACTCAAGCGCATTTCAAGAGAGGCTCAAGCGTATTTACTAGTCTTTTATTTACCACTTACAGATGCCAGTTAACAGTTACAGTTCAGTGATGCTGTCTGAATACTGTGCACTGTGATGAGTTATGGAAAGACCTGGCAACCTACCCTGTAAAAGACGTGTTTTAAGCATTTTCAGGTTTTATGGTTATACAGCGGTCTAATACCAGATCCATTGGACTGGAGACAATCAAATGGAGGTTACACGTGAAATATACAGAGAAAAAAAGCTGGTAAAGCGCAACTTTGAAAGTGATATGTTCCAGCAGTGGTGCACTCTGACTGTAATTCCCAGCAATACACTAAGACTGTATCATTCAGATTTTTTCAACATTTTGGTACATCTCCTAGAACATGTCTCGTCCATTTAAAACTCGGTAAGCAATCTCTGTTAGGTATGAAAAATATAAGACCTACCGAGATCACTGTATAGCTCAAAACTGGCATGTGGCCGGGAAACACAAACCACTTTTAGACATGCGCATGATCCGACTCACCTCTCTCTCTTTTCTCTTAAGCCAGCAAATCTTTTCAGCACTTACACACAATGCTTGAGTCTTTTTAAACCAAAATAATTTAATTTGATTTCAGTTTCGATCTTATTAATTCCACAGCCAGGTACTGAATGAATGCATCTTGAGCAAAATGTTCACTGCACACAAGGTGATTGTGATTTGGCTGTCACTTCCAGATATAACTAATATCAGTCCACTCGCACTTCGACCGGTTGACCAACCAAAATCCATACAATGAGGCATTGCCGGTCCTTTATTATCCAACGCTACACACATTTCTACAATTCTGCATGTTCCACAATGACTTATAGACACTATGGCCAATGAAACATCATAATCACAAACTTTTTCGCAGGATCTCACGCTTTTCATAGTAGACGAGAGCTGATTAGGGTCAATAAAATTCTGGTTTATTTTCTTGGTAGAAATAATATGACCAACAATTGCTCTTCACTGCAATCTTTAACAACTTATATTTATATAAATTGGCATACTCAGTGGACATTGTATTCCTCTTTAAGTACAATTCCACTGATCTATTAGAATACTGGAATTCTGTGTAAAAACTGTTTCTGAAGCTGTGTGGTTGCTTTGCCTCAAAAACTGAAGTGACTAGTAGGATGTCTTCAGCTTTTCTTTAAAGTATCCAGTCATAAGTGCAACGGTTTCATCAAGATTTTTTTTAGATTTCTGACAGTTTTAACAAATAACTCCTACAGCGTCATCAGCCATGGCACCTCTTGCTTTTATGGGTTCTTCTATTACACTGTGGCAAAACTGGTCAAATGCCTTGTTATTCATTCATTCATTTTCTGAACCGCTTAATCCTAATTAGGGTCGGGGGAGGCTGGCGCTCAGAGGCTGGCGATGGCAGAGCTGTCCTTCGTTAGAAAAAACAGTGTAGCTTTTGTTTAATGACATGTGATAGTGAACTTGGATGGAAACCAAGATGAAAACGACATCAATGGAAACAATGGAAACGAGATCTTTACCATGGATGTCAAACAGCATAGATTCATAATTATGTTACAGCAAGTAGGCCTGGGTTCGATTACTGGGCTCGGGGCGTTTCTGTGTGAACTTTGCATGTTTTCCCTGTGCTTGCATGGGTTTCCTCCAGGTACTCTGGTTTCCTCCCACAGTTCAAAGGCAAGCACATTAGGCTAATTGGCCTAATGAATAGGCATTAATCAGTTTAGGGATATTCATAAAGCCTGAAGTGAAAAAATTGTTTAAGTATATACTACATGGGAAAATAAGCAAAAAAAAAGTTAATTTATATCATTGTTTAAATCATGTGAGAAGCAGGTAAACTCAGTTTCAAGTGCAGGTGCACAGGAGCTGTATAAACTCATTAAACTGTTTTCAGAGTGTTAGTATATAAGATATAGATACATAATGAAAAGAAAATGAAAATGTAATATTTTAACCATGAAAGAGGTATGTCAGGTGAGCTCTGAATGCTACATGGAGTTCCATGGATAATAATTTTACAGTCCCACAAAGCTAGCCTGTCATTTTTCATATCCTTCCTAGTAAAACAGTTGCTTTTGTCCATCGAATTAATGTGATCAGTGAATTTCACATCCTGAGATTTGATTTTTGAACCAGTGGCTTGATGGTGTCCTAGAATAAGATATCAAAGTCCTCTTTTCCACTCCGTCCTATGCAATTTGACTACAACAAGTGACACTGGAGAACCCATGGCACACCATGCTGTGATTGCAGCCATTCCCCAATTCGCTGTGAATAGTACATGTTGCCAATGTGATTAATGATCTTCACAGTATGGATATCAGTAATCATGAAACTAATCTTTGGCTCACTGTTATGTAAAGGTGCTGGTTTTGTACCTGTAGTTTATATGCGTTAGGGGAAATCTGCAGTTACTTGAGACAGACACAAGGAGTAGTGAAATCTTTCTCCCACTGAAAACTTTGTGTGAGAATGAACTGAATCAAACTTTCAAGGGTACTTAAATAGTATATGTACTGTTATAATAAATACTACACCACTTTTACTCATGAAGTGTTAATAGCAAAAGTTTTGGAGATGTAGTTGTAGTTGTTAGCAGAGGGATGACATTTGCAGATAAATCATGCATTTTAGTTTTTTTTCTCTGTGACCTTCAGAGGCCTTTTTATTATTTAGTGATGAACTCAGCTGCTTGTGTATCGTCCTTCAGTCAAATTGGCTCATGCAAACCCCTCTGTCCCTTTTGTCCTATTTTACATTAACTCCGACTAAACCAAATGACAGTGAATGACACACTGCCCGAGGTGAGTGTAAATGTTTGCACAGCCTAAGGACACAGCTTTTAGTGTGTTTGGTTATACAGGTGTTACTTCTTCACACTAATAACACTGAAATTCAGTCAAAAAACGAAACAATGAGCTATATAACAGAGCTATATTTTCTTTTTTTTTACTCAAAGCACAGAGGGATGCAGACAGGCAGAATGATTGTATTGAATGTTTATGCAGGTATGTAGATCATTTTCAAGTAAGTAAAGTTTAAATAAATAAATAAATAAATAAAATCAAGTACATCCACAAAAAGAAGGGGAAAAAAAAGAAACAGCACACTCACTGCAGCCATGGATAGTTGATAGGAGTCTGTCACCATCTTTAGAGGGCAGGTCACCTGTAGTTCTGACCATAGGTCACTTAGATCCAAGATGCAAAAGAGGGCCAACATGGTACAAGGTGAGAAGTATAAAATGTGCAGAGAGATAGGATGACAAATTATTTAACAAAATTCTGCATCACACTTTCTATGTGAGATTAATGAACATCTCTATGTAAGTCGCTCTGGATAAGGGTGTCTGCCAGATGCCATAAATGTAAAAATGTAAATGTATCTCTGCATGCTGTACACGCTCAAGGACATCCAGGTATTATACTTTGTCCTTGGCAGTTTAGAAGGGGTGAAATGGAATACAAATTAAATAGTCTGCATTGTGTGTATATTAATCACTGTTAATTTTTAAGTCAAGTTTTTTTTTTTTTTTTTAACAGTGAGGTTTAAAATCAGTAGTGTTTCTCACTCCTCTGTGTGTGACACTATCATGGAGGGGGCCTTCTTTTTAAAATTCTTCAGTTTATTTTTGCTCTGAGAAATGAAAGCTATTCCTATATAGCTATCTATATAATAGATATTAAAAAATAAAATAAAATAAAGATCTCATACAATGGTGTGTAGAACTGCATTCACAGAACATCACAGGAAAGAAATAAAAGTAGAAGACCCTATTGCACACCCTAGCAAGAGGACAAGTACATAAGCCTCTTTAGTTTGAAAAACAGATGCCTGACAGGTCCTGAATTGGCAGCTTCATTACCTTGTGCCCCAAAACACCAGTCTCAACTTCAACAGGGAAGGGGAAACTCCTGGATGCTGGCCTTCTAGGCAGAGTTGCAAAGAGAAAGGTATATCTATTGGTTAATAAAATTAAAAGATTAGGATGGGCAAATAAATAGAGACACTGGAAAGAAAAAGATGCTATGGACAAACAAATCTAGGTGTTTGGATCACAAAGAAGAACATTTATAAGGTGCAGAACAAATGAAAAGATTCCAGAGAAGCACTTGACGCCATCTGTCAAGCATGGTGGGGAAAATGTGATGGTCTGGCTTTGCGATGCCAGAATACCCGTAGCTTTGGCCAATGTGGGCCAAAATGATGAGATGGAAATATAGACTTGACAGCACATTGATGTGGTTAAGAGGAGATTCAGCAGGCATATGCATTATAGGGTATTCCAGATCTCATTGTCTACCATTCCAAAGCATCTACGAAAAAGTAAGCTGATAAAATAGGTTCTGGATGGAAGGACTCATCAGGTGGGGAAGCCTGATGGGACAAGGAATCCAATTTGGTTTTACACTACTGTGGATGACAGGAGTCTGTGAAATTGAAGTTGAAAAAAAGAGGGATAGTCCAACGAGCATGTCTGGGGTTCAGTTTCTTGTCCTTTCATAAATAAGTTTTTGTGGTTGGTGAAGACAATGAATGGATGTTTGACACCCTCCAACCAATGCTGTCACTCCTCCAAGGTGAGCTTAATGGCCAGTAGCTCATGGTTTCCCATGTTGTAGTTCCTCCTGACAGATGAGAACTTACAGGAAAAGTAAACAATTGGATGCATGTTGGATCTCACTCATTGTCTTTGAGATAAAACAGCCTGATCCCTGTGTCTGAAGCATCCACTTAGATGATGTACAGGAACTCTGTATCTGGATGCATGAGGATCAATGCTGTGATGAAGGCTGCATTAAGCCCTTTGGATGCTTGGGTAGCTTCATCAGTCTGTACTAGTTTTTGTAATGAGTGGGCAGGCAATGATACAGAAATTCTGAATAAAGCACCTGTAGAGATTTTCAAACCCAAGGAAATGCTGGAGATCTTTAGTGGTGACAGGTCAGGGGCAAAAAGTCACTGCATCTACCTTCTGCTTTTCCATGATGACCCACACAGGTCGAATGATGTAGCCCAGAAGTGCTATTGGGTTGTTTCACAGCTGGTTTTTGAGTAAATGCTGGAGCATGTCCCTGATGTGTTAAATGTGTCTCAAGAGAAGGGGAGTTAATGAGAATGTCATCAATGTAAGCAATTATGAGGTGAACCTCTGCCCCAGTCTCAGGTTTTTTCCAACATTGCCCTGTATTTGGCCCATCCATCTTCCCATCAACTCTGACCAGCTTTCCTGTCCCTGCTGAAGAATAGCATCTGCACAGCATGATGCTGCCACCACCATGTTTCAGGGTGGGGATGATGTTTTTTCTGCCACACATAACGTCTTGCATTTAGGCCAAAAAGTTCAATTTTGATCTCATCTGACTACTCATCTGAGTACTTTTTTTCACATGCTTGCAGTATCCCCCACATGGGTTG
>JAQMYF010000021.1:17517545-17534441 GCA_030014195.1 Neosilurus mollespiculum
TGTGCCAGCTTTCGCTGTGCCTGCAGCGTCCACGTGACACCTCAGTATCTATCATATATATATATATATATATATATATATATATATATATATAAGAACATCAGCCATGCACACATATTATTATCAAATAATTCATCCTTTGACATTTGGTTAAAATCATCCATTGAATCTCACTTTGGAAATCTGCATCGCAAAGCTATCCTTCTCCAATTTAGACTCTGTGTTGTGTTACACAAAGGCACAAATGATTGAAGCTGGTTGGTACTCAGACGCTGTTCGAGTGCTGGTCTGATGTTGTTCAGGTGTTAATTGAATTGCTGCTCGAATTGGGGGTCCCGTAGACGGTCCATTTGAGCCTGAGATTCATGCATATTAATGATCGGACCTCTGGCCATAGTCCCAACCTAAGCCTGGATGTGCGAACTTCAGACGGCCCTAATTTATGGCCCTAGATAATAGTTTTTGCATTGTTACAATTAAAGAAATACAACTTTCTTCCGGTATACTTCTTTAACAATTGGTACCCATATCTGGTCTCAGGGAAAACTGAGCATTAGTTTTGATATGCGACTATTCTAGCAGTTTGTACATTGTATAATGATATACTATTCCATATCACAGGAATATATGACTCTAGGACATATTACTTGCATACATAGATTACATGTAGTACTACACTTTGAAGTTAAATGACACCAAGTATTGTTTTTCTAACAGAAGAACATTGCATTTTTTTTTCTTTGTTAGTGTGTGGGTGTGATGGTGATTGCAAGTGTCACTCTGAAGTCAGTTGTTTCCCTGTCCTGAGGGTAGGTCTCCAGGTGGGGACACTCACTCCATAGGTCTTTTGTTAGGTTGGGCTGAGAGAAAACTCTGAAGGTCAGACCGTAAATCTGGTTGTCACTGCTCCATACTCCCCAGGAGATTCCTTTCTGAAGTGATCTAGGGTAGTGTCATAAATCCCTGGCAGAATTCTGATTTTGGGCTCAAAAGGGTTCCTGTCTGGATATTTTGTAAGGTCCTGGGAGGATTCGCAATTCTAACTCTTGGAGCTGTAAGGAATCGGAGGTGTTTATTCAAGAAATAGGTGCCGGTCCCAAAAAGGGGTGAAAGCTCTTTGATGGTCCATCTGGTTATAAGGGAGTATTTTAATGTTATACGGCTGCTGGTACGAATTGTTACTGATTTTGTGTGCCCGATGACAGAGGGATTCTGTTTTAGGTTCCAGCCATGGTGTAACGCTGGTGTACGATTGATGGACCCAAAAGCAGGACAGACACAGGTATAGACGAAAACAAGGTGCCTTTATTGAAAGCAGTGTAGAGACAGGTACTAAGACCGTGAAAGTGCAGAGGGCTGGATCGTGACATGCGACGAGAGACGTGAACACTGTGACGACACAAGACGATCTGGCACTGGAGCAGGAGAAGTGCAGGGCTTATATCCAGGGCTGTGATGGGGATCAGGTGGGGATGATCAGGGCGGGGCAGGCAATCACCATAGTGCAGGAGGTAATCAGCTAGCCTGAGCAGGGAGAGAGCAGAGGAAAACATGAGACAGGCATGACACTAGGATCTCACACATGGGGTCACTGAAAGAGACCATTTTGAGAGTTCCATGCTTTAGGGCCATTCCATAGAGTTCAGACACACATTTGATCTGCACGGGATCTGCATTCCTGTATCCTACAAAGCCACTCCCCATGGAGCATGCCAAAGACACAGTGCAAAGAGCACAACACAACAACTTGGCAGATGCCAAGTTCACACAAAAGGGATGACTAACACAGCTTTAACATTTTGAGAATTCATGGTTCTGTTAAACTACCATAATCATCCTCACACTCTTTCACTGGTCTCAGGCATGATCCAAAGTTTGTCAATGTGTGTCTCCATTAATATTGTTCTGGTACAGTCAATTCCATAATCCAACCATCATTTACTTTGTGTAGACTTTTGTGTTTGTTTTTAAGAGGGGGACAACTGCAGCACTGAAAAGAAAAGATGAACTTTTCAATCAAGCTAGAAATCAAAATTCCCATGGATCACCTTTGCAGCTAAACAAGACAAAGTGTTTTGTGAGGTGTGCACTACAGCTAAGGCTTCAAATCTTTGAAAGCTTTTGTACATGATGGTGGGGTAAAACGCTCGAGCAATTTAGACGTCACAAAAATTTACACCTGCACCAGGCTGCTGTGCAAGTTACGGCGTCAAATGCGGGTGTAAATGTTTCTGCTTCTATGTCTGCTGTTAAAAAAAGCAGATGGCTCATACAAGGGCAGCTTACAGCCAATCACATTTGTAACAAATGTGACACATAAAAATCACAATTAAATACCACAAGAGTACAGCTGCAAGGAAAAACACTTTGGTATTTAGTAAGTAACCTAACATCAACGGTGAGTGAAAAACAATTGACTCCTTTATTCTTTGATTATAGCTCGATGCTTGATAGTTTGTTCCATAACAGTATGGGAATATCTTTTGATAGTTTATTGTTTCATGCCCCTTATACCTTTTGTATGTAATGAGGTTAGATCACCTATAATGATTTAATTGGTTTATTTGTTCTGCACCATATAGCCCATGTTGTGTTGATTATTGGTGTGCTGCAGTGTCTTACACTGGTGATGTTAGAGTTGGATGTGCACTCTTATGGTTTATTTCTACTAAATAATTTTTATGTCATAAGCTACTATCTGTGTATCCTTAGTTAGATTAATGTTTTTATCTCCAATCATACCCTTAGCAAAAAGTAGTTTATTCAAGTGTACTACGAGTATACTAATTTTATACTAAAACTGACACAGTATACTTGAAGTTTACTTATTATATACTATGTTTTATGTATTTTAGAATAGTATAGTGAAGTATACTTGGTTTATACTGAATAGTATAAAGAAAAGTCTAAGTACATTAACACTACAAGTTACACTTGTACTAAGTATACTTTTTACTTCTTTCTGATACAAAGTATTAATAATATGGATTGTAGTCCAAAGAAGTATTAAGTCAGTATACTTTCTAGTACACTACTAGTATATGTTCTGTAGTATATTTGGTATACTTATACTTATACTTATACTTATACTCAAGTATACTTAATAAAATAAACTTCAATTATTTAATTACTTTTTGCTAAGGGATACCCACCAGCAGAAACATAAATCAGAGCATATGAATGTCAGGACACAGAATTCTGTTGTTTCACTTTATTTAAATGCTGTATAAAGTTATTATTATGTATCAGTAAGTAATTTTGTGGTTTAAATAAATAACTATAAACAGAGTGTACAATTAAATATGTTTCAGATGATTAAAGGAGTAGATATTAACATTTTCTTAATCAGTACAATCCTAACCACAGTAAAATTGGGAGCTACTAAATCTCCTGTTCTTGCAACTTTATACATGCCTTTATACCTTTTCTAGTAAAAATAAAAAAACCTAATGCTACTGAGTCAATCTAATATAGAGAAAAATGAAGACTGTGATTATTTAATAAACAGCATGATGCTAGAGAAACAGAGGGAACTATCTTGCATATTATTTATTTTTCTTACATCACATAGTCTATGAACTCAAATTAATCAGGAATAAAACGACGAGTGAATCATGATGGAAGCAATGAGAATATTTAAATAGAGCTTATACACAGTTATAGATCTTTAAAATTATATAAATTATATTTATATTATATAAATATATATTAAAATTATATAAATATACTCAAATCTTATCTTAGATTTGAGTACATTTATAAAGAAATAGTTTGGCTAAGTTCGAATTTTATCTACAAAACTGAACACAAACTCTCAAACACATTTTATCTGATCCACTACATTTGGGGTAAAGAGACAGCGCTATCCCCTCTTCCCTTCACCATCCCTTTAACAGTAAACTACATCTCATTATGTTTTCCAGAGTGAACACATCACTCACTCAAAAAATAACTAGAGCACTACAGAAGCACACTATCTAATATTCAGTTCAAGAATTACAGTTCGTCTTGGCTCTTTCACTCGTTGTTTCTTTCTTCTTGTAAAACACCTCTCCATCTGGTTGCACTCTCCATTTCACTGTGACATTTTCTGCCAGCCCATACGCCTTCAATTTCTGCTTAACCTGAATAACAGAATAAAACTCTTTTTACTAAATAATTGAGAATCTCCTGTTAAAATGCTGTAAAAATGATTCAGAAACAGAGACAGGTTGTAATTGCAAAGTGTAAGAGCTTGATGAAGACTCAGCTTCTGGCTGCAGTAGGTATATAAGAAGTGGAATCTTGTGGAGAATGAGACTCACCTGCTCCATGATGCCATCCATTACTGCAGGATCGTTCACATCCTTTACAGACCTCACCTCCATCTTCATGATTTTTTGTTGTCCTGTGATTACTGAATGTGGAAATGTAAAGACATACAAAACATGAACACAATTAAACTGATACTTTCTCAACATGTGTCATCTCATTTACATTTTAATCCGACTGGTGAGGCTGGAGCCCATCCCACCTGACTCTGTTTGAAGGCAGAGTACACCTTAAACAGCTTACAAACATACACAACCATTCACACTTATTTTCACACCTGGGGCATTTTGGAGCAACCAGTTAACATAATGTGCATGTCTTTGGACTCACTGACTTTCATTCACTCATTTTGCCAGACCACTTAATTTTATTAGGGTCATGGATAGGCTAGAGCCTATCTTAGCTGATACTGGCCAAAGGCTGGGTAAACCCTAAACAACTCACCAAACCATCGCAGGGCAAACACACAAGCAACCATTTAGAAACATATCCACACCTAGGGCCAAATTGGTACAGCAAATTAGCCTTATGTGAATGTCTTTGGACTGTGTGAGGAAAACGGAGTACCAGGAAGTAACCCACACAAACACCTTGAGAAGATACAGACTCCACACAGAAATGCCCTTGCTCTATGGCCTCGAACCCAGGACCTTCTTGCTATGAGGCAGTACTAACCACTATGGCCCCATGCTGCCCAAGTCACCCTTTTAATTGTTCATTCATTCATTAATTTTCTAAGCCACTTAATCCTAATTAGGGTCACAGGGAGGCTGGCGCCCATCTCAGCCAACTCTGGGTGCGGGCGTGGTACACCCTGGATAGCTCGCCAGGCCATCGCAGGGCCAACACTCACACAACCATTCACACTCACACCTAAGGGTGATTTGGAACAGCCAATAAGCCTACTGTGCATGTTTTTTTTTTGTACAGTGCAAGGAAACCAGAGTACCCGGAGGAAACCCAACCAAGCACAGGGAGAACATGCAAACTCCACACAGAAACGCCCGAGCTGGGAATCGAACCCATGCCTTCTTGCTGTAACCACTACGCCACCGTGCCACCCCCCTTTAATTGTTTTAATTTTTTAAATATGAGATAATATTTTTTATATGGCAACAACAGAATATAATATAATAATACATATAATAAATAACTTATTAACCTTGTTTGCTTGATCTGTACAAAGAAATCTCAGCCCATGGTCTTTTAGCACAGACCTCGCCTTCTGTACTAAAAACCTCGAGCCTGAGATTTCTCTATACAGACCTTGTGTTTGGTTAAAACATAGTTTAACTCACCTCTGTAACAGAAGAAAGGTTGTATGGCTGACCACAGTGCATCAGCGGCCTGACCATTATTTAAGTAACCACAGGAATCAGTGCCTACGATAATACCAGGTTTTGTAGATATCCATCTGATAGTAGAGAGCTGATCGAAGTTAGTTTCATCTGTCCACTTCCAGATCTCTCGGATCAGACCAATCCAAGTGTGCCCAGAGATCAATCCCACTAAAATGGAATTTTCTGTTGCGTTTCTCACACTGGCCATATCTGTATAATGGCTTCTACAGTAAGCCTGACCTGCATACCATGTCATAGTGGTAGGTATGTAAATGTACCTCTGATTGCCAGTTTTAGTGTCTGTTAAAGTGAAAATATATGATTACCACTTTGCCCTGTTATAACTTAAAAATACTGTCTTATCTTAAACAAGTTACATTATACTCTTAAAACTAAGAACATCACTACATAATTTATTAAGTGCACTTCAGAAAAGACAAAGTTTGATCTGTTAAGATTTTGTATTTACTGAGCTTGATATTTAGAAACAGAGTTAAGTTAAATCAGAATGCAATTTTAACAAGAAAACCTCTTTTACTAACAAAATGATAAAAATGTAATATGTTGTTACGTACTATCAAAGCACACAACGGGAAATAGGAAGGTACATGGCGCATCAGCCCAGCCAGTTGAATCCATTGCACAGCACGACTCTTGATTGTTTTGGTTGTCAGGCTCAACTGGATGCCAGTATGTCATAGTTGTTATTGGCTCATTTCCCATGGACCAGTACCAGCTGGTGTATTCTCTGTACAGTCCAATCCATGCACTGGAACTGAACTGCTGTTTCTGTATCTCATCATCAAGTCGGATCATGTTGTCACTACTCTGAATTATAGCGAGGTCAGTATGATGGGTGCGGCAGTAAGCCTGAGCATCACGCCATGATTTACCCTCCTGGATCAGATAGTATTTACGAGGGACAGACAGGTTGAAAGGGACGACTCCTGGAAACAACAGTTTTTTTAAGGTTTAATGTAGGTCATATAATTTAATATTTAATAACAATAAATTATGTAATATTTTATGTAATGTTAGCTTAGTGTGAAATTCTAATTTAAATTAATTTAAATAATACATTTTTTATATTAATTCTTTGGTGTAAAAAACACAAAATGCTGATTTTTTTTTTTTTTTTTTTTTTTTAAGCATCTCCATAAACTTGATATATCTGTAACTAGATGCAGTTAGTGCTGTGTCTCCAATAAACATTATACTTCCTGTTGGAAGAAGTGTCCTGTAGGGCTACCAGCTTAGGTGGATCAAGCTACCAAGTGCCTGCTTTCTGCAAATTAGGTGGATTTATCACCAAAGCATCCCATACACCTCCAAACATGCACAAACACACACACACACACACACACACACACACACTTTTCTCACCTGTGAAAAACAGAATTATGAACAGATGCTGCTTCATCACTGAAGTGTTCTAATAAAAAAAAAGAAACGTGATTAAAAACATGACTGCAAATACCACAGTTCTGCACATCACCACACAGCACTACAGGTGTTGAAGGTGTGTACATTAACTGCAGCTTTTGACACCTTTGATCATACTATTCTCCTTGACAGATTACAAATGTTGTTGGAAATAAGGAAGTTGGAGTGTCAGTATTTTTTACAGCAATGAGTCTGCTGGCATATTTCTCTTTTAACTTTATACATCTAGACTGTACAATATCTGCCCACTCATCCTTACAAAACTGTTCAAGCTTAGTCAATTTGAATGGTGATGTTTGTAGACTGCAGTCTTTGAGTTATTCCACAGATTTTTCAACAGGGTTTAAGTTGGCTCTGACTAGGCCATGCAAGGACATTCATATTTTTTGCCTTTAGCAACTGTGTGGTCATCTTTGGGTCATTGTCACTTTGGAAGGTGAATCTTCCTCCTATTGCCAGCTTTCTGGCAGAGATCAGCAAATTTTCCAGTAGTTTGCCCCATCCATTTTTCATTCTTTCTTGACAAGTGCTTTCAACTTTGCCGCAGAGAAACACCCCCACAAGAGGATGCTACCACCTTCATTTTATACTGTAGGTCTCATTTGACCATAACACTTTTTTCCATTTGGCTTCAGACTCTTTAAGGTGCTAAGCTCAATCGAGATTTGGCCCATTCAAAAACCCTCCCATACAAATCACATACATAGGGCATTTATGATATTGGTCTCACATGCACTAAATAACCATTCTTTGCCCAAAATTCCAACTTGGTTATGATCAGTGACCTTACCACAACTGTTCCAATCTACAAGTACATTGATGACTAAAGTGTTTTTGAGGTGATCTTCCCCTTAAACCCTACATTCATTCTCCAGACTCAGCTTGACTCCATTAAGTAATGGATAAAAAAATGCATCTCAAAACAAAGAAGAATGAAGAACTTACCATCAACTTTGCCAAATACCCAATTCCTCTGGATCCCCTAGTGGTTGGTAAAGAGCCACTGGACTCAGGTCAGTACAGACAGGTAAACCTCTATTAGTTTACTTTGGATCAGACCTTAAATTAGATCTTCATGTTGAGTCCATGTACTAACGCAAACAAGCATTTATACACACTATGGTGCTTAAAAATTGAGCGGCATCTCTCTTAAAAAGCTACACTCTTCCATTGACCTGTTGTCAGATATGCATGTCCTGTCTGGCGATCTTCACCTACCATGTCTCTGCGTAAATAACTTGAACAACTCCCAATATTGTCTACAAAGATCATCCTCCACCGTCTTTTGTACAGTGATAGACTTGCTCATTTAAATCACTCAACTTTCTTAGGGAGGAGAAAAGAATTGTGCCATTGCTTGTACAAGTCCAGTGATCAGAAGACACAATTCATGTAATTTTACCACTTCAAGGAGAAAAGATGTACTCTAAGATGACCCAAAACTCTAGTCAGATGTAGCACAAAGTGCTTTTAGAACAGTTTTGTGCCTTATGATAATAAGAAGTGGGACACATCACTTTAATGTAATAAACATAAATACAGGCTACTCAATTTCTATTTATAGCTTGCACTTACTCTTTAATTATATTTTCCCTTTTGTTACTGTAAACTTTAATTGGCTAGTTATGTAAATATTTAAAGTTGTAAACTTTTACAAATTTCATATTTGACATTTAAGTATATCAGTAAAGTTAAAGTTTTCCTTTTGTATGACATACAAAAGAAAAACTGTTGTAATATTAATACAATTGTTATCATAATGTATTTTCAGTCTTCAATAATTTTCAGATTTTCAGTCTTCATTTTTTTTTTTAAATATAAGGTTTACAACAGAATGGTCAATTGGTAAAAACAATAAAATTTGTTTTACTGATTACTCTAAATCGACAGTTAACTCTATTTAAAATTAAAGATTGATTTATTAACTCTAGAGAAATTAGTGAAAATGTTCAAGGTATCATCATCGTCTTACCAGAAAATCAAGTTTGTGGAAAATTAGCTGGAAACTGTATAGGTTATTCACATTATAATATTTTTTGTATTATACATTAAAAAATGTATTTATACCAAAATTTAAAAAATAATTCACAGTAAACTGCACCAGACTCATTAAGTGGTGATGGTCACTGACACTTGCAAACAGAAGTTTTATTTCCAATAAAGTCTGGGTTCCACAGCTTTGAAATCAGCTGTCTGTGTTACTAAAATTCATGAGTCTGTTTTTTTAACTGTAATCACCTGTTGTATCAATTTCTGTATAGCCCTTCTAAAAAGAACAAACATATACTAAGCCTAATTATTATTATGTAAAACATCATCCTTTAATGGTTAAAAAATAAGTAAAGTATTTCATAAAGTAGTGAAACATACCTGAAATGTGAAGGAGGTAAACGATCAATGTTGTAACTTTTTGATATAGTTCAGTCTTTCGGAGACATCTGTAAGTTTCTGGCAAAGTGAGTTACTCTTTATCTTCTTTTAGCTTAATGAATAAATGCAAATCTCCACCAACTCCTCCTCCTCCACCTCATCCTACTCCTTCTTCTTTACAAAGCAGATTGTATGGAAATTGGAGATGGGTGAGGCATGACTGAAAAAACAGCACACTGGAGATGTTTATCAAGTTTATCTTAAGTGTGTGTGGTTAGAAAACACATTATCCTGTTTAGCTTTTATTAGTTAACTTATATAGCACAAAAAGCTCATTGTACTGAACTGTTATCATGCATATGGCATCAGCAGGACAAGTTTTGGGATTATGCAAAACTGCTGAGTTTTATTTACAACACCAGGGTCAGGACTAAAACAAATCTTACATAGTGTGGTTTTTAAGGCTTTATATCAACATTCTACACTAATTCTGTAATCATGGTACTGAAATCGTTAAATGAATACAGTTTGATTAAAAAATACTTACAAATAAAAACCATAAAATTGAGATTGCGTAAGTATTCATCCCACTGATGTGAATCCAAATTAAATCTGGAGAGAGGGTTAAGATAGAGAAGGTGCTGTACACCTAGAACTAAATATAGTTTAGATATATTAACTGTAATTTCTCAATCTAATCTGTTTGCTTTTTCTGAATATTAAAAATTTAAACACAGGACATTTTTGAATCAGTTATGAGTTCAGGTATATGCTTAGACTCAGTTATTGAGACAATCAGAGGAAGTTCACTAATCTCCCCTGGGCGATCTTCCTTGTATCTTGATATCTATTGGGCTGAGCATTGCTGGAGGCTTAGCGGTAGTGGGTGAAAATAAGTGGTTTTTGTTTTGTTTTTTAACCTGACATAGAAGTTATGGGAGACCAGTTGATGACACAATTCATCCTGCTGCATTCTGGAGCAGGTGGCATGGTGTGTAGAGCCAGATTTAATTAAAAAAAAAAAGGGAGATCTCACTCAACACAGGTATAGGGAAATGGAAGAAGCTGAACATCAGCCAGTGTAGGTGTGTTAACAGAATACACCCCAGCCACTGACATTGTTGAAAGTCTCTGCATCAAAAACACACACACATACACACACAAACATCATTTAATCAACTGTGCGGTTTATATAAAATATTGTTTTAAAGAAAATAATAGGTCAGCTTGTGTATTTTGTATGGAGGTAAAATTGCATCAAAAATTGGCTCTGAGCCCTTTCTTGTTTGAAATGGTCAACAGCAGGGACAAGATCGGACAGGAGTATAACTGCAATGAAAGCAGGGAACAGGTGGAGATTAGTCTGGAAAGATAATGAAAAGTACAAGTTATCCAAGGTAATGGAAAGTGTGATAATTAAGTAAAGAAGTGAGTGCAGGAAGGGTGGAATGGGTGAAGAAGTGTGGCTGGAGTGATGATGGTAGAAGCATGTTAGGGATGAAACTATTGGTTGGAGGAGATAAGGAAGGCCAAAGAGGAGATTTATGGATGTATTCAAGATTCAAGAGTCTTTATTGTCATTATGTTCACACATCATGAAATTTTTATGAGACTCTCAGCTTTAAAAAGGTACAAACATGGTAATAAACTGCAATTAACTCAGTCAAGAGCAGAATATAAACACAAGCAATTATATATACAAATTTTTAAATAGAAATATATTAATATTATATATAAAGACCTGTGAATAAAAACCGAACACTAGGATATACAGTATGTACGTTGAAGGCACTGTGAGATGAAATAGATAAAAAGCAGCAGCAGAGTGGATATAAACTAGAATGGAAATGTAAACAAAGTAAAGTAAAGTGCGGCAGTGCAAGACAGTCATAGAGTTTGTGGATTCAGTGTCCTTTTACAGAGAGCTAATCAGAGAGTGTGTGTGTGAGTGAGTTAGTATGTGGCCGTGGAGGAAGGTTGCATGTGTGTGTGACTGCGAGGGAGTGGCGGGTGGAGGGGTGATGGCTCTCACAGAAGAAGAATCTGTTTTTGAGACTGGGTGTTCTGGTCTTAATGTTTCTGTACCGCTTTCCTGAAGGAAGAGGTACAAACAGTCCATTTCCCGGGTGGGTGGGATGCGGCTGGCATTCCTTTGGACCCAGACAGCATATTTTGTGTCCAGATCTGGTAGACGGCAGCCCCTGAGCAGTTCTCACCACCCGGGCCAAGTGCTTTGCAGTGCAGATGCTGTACCACACTGAGACAGAGTATACTTTCTATTGTAACGCTGTAGAAGTTCTTGAGCAGCTAAAAGGAGAGTCCAGTATGTTTCAACTTCCTGAGGAAGAAAAGCCATTGTTGGGACTTCTTCACCAGGTGTGAGGTGTTGACAGACCAGGACAGGTCAGATGAAATGTGGACGCCCAGGAACTTAATACTGTCCACCTGCTCCACCACCTCCCCATGTGTGCAAAGAGGAGCATGCTCTGTAATAATAAGAATAATAATACATTTTATTTGTGGGCGCCTTTCTTGACACTCAAGGTCACCTTACAAGATAAAACACAAGAACAAGAACAAATCAATTAATACACTCATAAATAAAAAGATGCATAAAACAACATGATCAGAAGCAGTATGAAATACTACAGTGAGTACGCCAGTTTGAACAGATGTGTTTTGAGTTTAGATTTAAACAGTTGTATTGAGTCAGAGTTATGGAGGTCAGGAGGTCTATCTTCCTGGTCCTCCTGTAGTCCACTATTGGTCTTGTTGGTGTTCAGAATGAGATTGTTAGTTGAACACCAGTATATTAGGTGCTGAATCTTTCATCGTTATCCAATATTAGACCCACCACTGGTATGACGGAGGACATGGAAGTGATTGGCATAATTTAACGGAATGCAGAGGACAGAGCAAGATGAAGGATGATCCACTTTGGTGCTCCAAAGGGGAGTAGTCTAATGAGGATGTAGAGTATGTATGTGAGGTAAGACAACATGCTGCATCAGAATTGTGTTTTGTACTTCATTAAAGAAAACTTTTCCACTTATGTGTTAGGAAACAGTTCAGTGTTAAGGTAATGTTAGAAGAAAAATAATCCTAATAGAATCTTGGAAGAATTAGAAGAAAGATGAACCTTATTTATCAACTAATGCTAAGCCTTATATATTGCATTGGATAAAATGGTTTAGTTTGTTAATTTTATAAGAAGTTACACAAGACATTTTCTTGGTTTCTCCAAGACCATTGAGCAACAAAACAGTATGTGTAATACAGAGTATACAGTAATACAGAGAATATAAATTTTAAACTCTAATTAGTGTTAGTGTTTTAATTCAATTGGTCAGTTAATTTTTTATAAAGTTGCATGAAATGTTTCATTTATAAAATTTATAAAGTGGTATTTAGTTCTACTGGGTTAAGTGCTTGATTATCCCAGGTGAGCTTTGGGAGGCAGCAAGGTATTGAGTAATCTGACTGCCTGTTAGACTATTGCAGAGTCTGCTGGTGGTGGCATAGATGCCCCTGTACCTTCTATTAGATGAGATGGGAGAGGATGGTCTTCCACAATACTGGTGGCTGTGTAAATGTAGATTTATGAGGGGAAAATGGTGAGTTCACAGACCCTAATGATCTTTTCAGCTGTTCCCACAATCTGTTGTCGGGTTTTGTGGTCCCATACCACACCACGCAATGAGACAGCTTGACAGTACACACCCTATTGGCCCTTTCTATATTGTAGTATATATGGTGAGGATCGGACAGGAGAGTTTGGCTCTATTTAGCCTCCATTGGAATTGGAGGTGCTACTGGGTGTACTTGGATAAGCAGGGGCATTAGCATCATGCACACACCAAATAACTCAGATCTTTTCACTATCTTAATAGTTTCATTAATATGAAGTGGTAAATGGTCTACTTGGCCCATCATGAAAACAACTGTCTTTTCTGTGCCCTTGTCATTTTTTGTGTGCTTACAGATAGAAAGAAACCAGTAACCATAAAAACCTGTAAGCAGTCGTATGCCTGTGAAGAATATTCAATGCCTGTTTAAGTAACTGTTGAATCATGTATGTCTTAAAGTAAGATGACAGAAATAAAGGGCAGCTGAAGAGCACCTTGTCTGAACTAAGTTGGACTAAAAAAGTACATTAACATTAAGAGATGTAATTAACATTCATGAGGTCCACAATTGTAGCGGCATCAGCAACCTTGACAATGTGATTTGAACTGCAGATTTTAGCTCAGTCATGTGGCAGCAGAGTGAACAGCAGTGGACTGAGTACACAGCCCTGGGGAGTGTTGCTGCTCATGTGGTGGTGCTGCAGGCAGAGCTGATCCTGACAGACTGTCAAGTGACCCAGTCAAAATGCTCAGCATCCAGTTACAGAGCAAAGTATTCAGACCCAACAGACTCAGCTTTGTTATTTGTTGTTGTGTAACAATTATGCTGAATGCTGAACTGAGGTCTGTGAGGAGTGTTCTTGCATATCTGTCCTTTTTGTCCAGATGGGTCAAAGAAAGGTGCATGGTAGCAGATAAGGCATCCTCTGTTGAGCAGTTGGGATGGTAGGCATACTGAAACAGGTCCAGCGCAAGAGGAAGACTACTGTTTTGGCAAATGAGTGAGTGAGTCAGAAAAGCGTAATAACACATTTTTTTTTACCAACAGTTACTCTAATTTTAAGGTGTATATCTCTATTCTCAAAAATAGGCTAAACCATGGTTTTAGTTTTGAGTGTGAGTGTAGTAACAGGACAATTTCATGCTATCGTTTATATACCCCCTGAAGTGCAAAGCAGAGGCGATCCATGGCACATTTCTAACAGCATCAAAAAAATTATTCTAAGGTACATTATTCACATCTAGGTTTTACTAAAGTGAACTAATTGGCTGCAAGAGAATACCAGGTAGTTTGCAATGCAGTCATAAATAGTAGCTGTGGTGTACTATATGGCTGCTATATTGTTTGTAGGACATTACTAGAGTGCATTTTGTGGTTGCTAGTGTGTATATTTTGCTATGAACTTACATGTGCTGGGTTGTTTCTTGAGCTGCTTTGAAAGATCTTGTTTGAAGTGGAAATGTTGGAACTTTTGCCTTGCTGATCTGTATAAAATATCCAGAATAGAATGAGGGTTAGGGTCACAGAACCAGAAATAATGTCTATGTAAAGTCTTATGGTGGGGCAACTACCTAGTTGTTAAGGTGTAGTAGATGTTTGACAATGTGGGTGCAGATAGGTTTTAGGGTGTTTGCAGGGGGTTGTGAGGATGTAATAAATAGTGGACAGGGTATTTTATATGTGGTTAGTAAAGGCTGCTTTACCCGGTAGTTAATAGGGTTTTTCCAGGTGAATGTCAGTGTGCTTGGGTGGCTATAATTGTTCTTAGCTGATCCCTAGCATCTTATGGTTGCTGGAATTTTCTTGTTTTTGTAGCATGTGGTTGCTAGAATAAAAATACATAACATTTAGATTGTTGCTCACAAACGTTACCCCAATTAACAGAGGCATAACTTTATTTTCTACATAAGTTAATTTTATATTAAGAATATAATATGACAGTATTACTTTAGTATGTTGACAGAATCTGGTGATGCACATCGCTCAATAGCTGAAAAAAATCTGCTCCCTTGAAGACTTTTGGCTTAACTCGATTGTTCTATTGATGGGTGGTTTCAACACCTGTTGCCTTTCACTTTAATTGGGAGCTACAAACAGCTAATTACATATGCCAAATCAATGGTAATGTAGTGAACCCCTTTAACTGCACCATAAAGACTCCATAACTCAAACTTATTCTAGTGGTATTCTAACCACTGCTTAGTACAGATGGAGCCAAAATACAGATAGCAACTGAAAAGATTCGAAACAACTGGGACAACCATTCATTTACGGACTACAGAGGCAATTGACATGCTCCATGATTGCTTGAAAGCCACTAACTATGAGTCTCTAAAGGGTCTGGAGGACAATAATACTTGTACTGATACTGTATGCTCGTATATCAATGTTTGTGAACAGGTCTGTCACCCAATCAAAATATTAAATGGATACAATTATCACAAGTCTGGGTTCACTAAAGAACTCAGTAACCTAATCTGCCACTAAAGATACCCCAGTCCTCAAGAAAGATAGGAGCACATGCCTGAATGACTACAGACTATTTGCTCTAACATCTGATGTCAAATTGTCTGTTGTTAAAGTGTTTAGAGAGACTTGTCCTGTTCTATCTCAAATCTATCAGAGAACCCCTTCTTTACCCTTTACAGTTTGCCTACAGAGACAAACTCTCTGCAAATGATGCCATGAACTTCTGACTCAGTTACATACATCAGCACCTGAATTGGCTCCACGTCTTCCTTCTTGTTCTTTCATTTCAGTTATGCTGTCACAATTTTGCCAGAGTGCCTACTTGCACCTAGCACTAATAAACTCTGTTCTTACACACACACCTTTTTCTCTTTCTCTTTCCCTCTCTGATTTTGTTTTTTCTTTTTCTTTTTTTTTAATTTTTTTTTTTTTTTTTTTTTTGAGGTACAGAGAAAGCTTCTCGTACAAAGAAACTTTGTAATTTGATGCCAGTGAGTCGACAGCAGTTTTGGGAACAGCTGCCAGTATGTGACAGTTCAGCAGATCTGCTAGACACTGAGTAATTTAAAAATTATTTAGCACTTTTATATGTGTACAAGATACACTGTGAGTGTTAAACTAATAATTTGTCTTTATCTCATGTTATGATGTTGTTTTGTTATTTTTGTTATTTTTGCCATGTTATTTTTTTGTGGGATATTAATAATAAACTTCTACAATTTATGTAATTTGTTTCTTACGATGTATATAATTCAACTATTTTGTGCAAATTGATGTGCAAATGGAAAAGCCACAAATGCATCAAGCATTTTGATAAATTTAATGCTGCCTTGTTTAATAAAACATATTATTGGGCACCATTTTAAATTATAATATGCATGCCTATATTATTGGATTGAGATATATTTTACTAGGCTGCTGAAAAGACTATTAATTAATAATATGTTTATGCACACAACTAAGTTGCTTTCTTTTGCTGCTGTTTTTCAATAAATAAGTTGCATCTTTTACACTCAGAGGATGAGAGGAATTTCTGTTTCCTTATTATGTCTTTTAGACATCTGATTTATTATGCATTTAATCAACACATTTATTTTGGGTTACTATTATTCACCACAGAGAGCCAGGATGAAGTTCATTTTTGCTCTACATCTCAAAATCATCAAATTATCATTTACTTCCTTTTGGCATTCTAGGGCAGACTTTTAACTACTACTGATATAAATGATGTCCAAAAAAACCTAACACACAGACTAATATGCTGTTCCAAATTGCCCCTAGGTGTGAGTGTGAATGGTTGTGTGTGTGTGTGTGTGTGTGTGTGTGTGTGTGTGTG
>JAQMYF010000021.1:17602576-17628106 GCA_030014195.1 Neosilurus mollespiculum
AATATAAAACATATTATTATTATTATTATTATTATTATTATTATTATTATTGTTAGTGTTATTATTATTACAGCTCTTCTCTGCCCAACATATTGTGCAGCAAAATGCAAACTCTTGGAGGTACAAGCATTTTTTAATAGTGTCAGTATACTATCATAGAGCCTCTATGCTCTTACATATATATTATATGATGTGTATGATCACAAGGCAGCAAAAACAGCTGGGACTTGCTCCCACAGGTATAAACACATGTGTTGTGTTGTATGCTTGCTGCCAACTCGCACCGCCTTAAGATGGCGGATCGCGCGCTTCCGGTTGACGTGCGGAAATAGACCAATTGCGTATCTATGAGTGTTTATGTATGGGAGATATTATCACAGTCGCCAAGTCTACATACAAACAGGATGTTCAGTGACCAAGTGTACACTTAGTGTATTAAAGTGATTACTTGTGTGCTTGAAACATCTATTTTAAATGGTCCGTTAGTTTGTATTTGTCCGCTATGTGGTGTTTTTTGGTGAGCTACCCGCCGCTGCGTTAGACGGCAGGAGGCGACACACGTCACTGGCAACAGCTCTGGCGGGTTACGCTACGTCACTTCCTCTTTTTCTGGAAGCTGCCCATGAAAAGGCTCAGACACATGCTGTCTTTACAAACTGGATTTTAAATCGGGTCGGAAGAAACGTGTAAGACAGTAATTACCCCAGGTTTTGTTAGGTAACAGGTGAGTGTGCGTGTTGGTTTTTAAAAGTTTGTAATCGGTTGACGTTGAGGAGGTTAGTGTTCGTGTGGAGCGGTTAGCCGGCGTCATCCCGTTACCTCAGAACAGCCTCTCGTGCTAGCTAGCATGCTAGTTAGCATAGCATAGCATAGCATAGCTGGTATAATAGTCCTATTAATAATATTATTTTGGGTTTATTTTCCAAGAAGAAGGTGGTGGGGTATTTGTTTTGCGGTTAGTTGTTGTTCAGAACAGATGTGGTGTAATTTCCACACCTAGCAAAGACTGGCAGCTTCCCAACTGCAGCTACTTCACTGTGAAGTTGGCAGTTATAGCTTTATTTTAAATATAAATCACTGACTTCCACAACCCTCCTTGCGCCACAGTCCAGTGTTGCCATCTTGGGGAGGATGGGGGTGTATATATTTGTACATTTTTAAGGAAAAACAGAAAATAGATGTCGCTAGTACTGGCCGCGTGACGTCACATGCTAGTTTGCATACCCATTCTTCTGTGAATATCCAGTCAGCACAGGTACTAGATTCTAAACGCACTAAATCGTTTAAATGTCTACGAGGTCACTGTTTATGACTTCACTTTTCACGGTTTAAAGTTTAGGTTCGGTTTAATTCTCAAATCTGATTTGTCAGGAGTTGTTCTGTAAGTCGTTTCCTTGATGCACGGCATGATAGTTTTCTGAACTGTTGCATGGGCACTCCCTATGACTTAATCTGGTGTGTGGGAGCTAATTTGCATATGTGACCTTTGACCTAGGAACAGGGACCTTGAACATGCACTTCAGGTGTCCTGACTGAGGGGTTATGATGTTCTATGTATTAGAATTAACTTTGCACTAAATAGTACCTTAATTGTTTTTTGTTTTTTTTATTAAAACTTGTCCCGATTCCTATGTAACGCCTAACGCAAAATCAGTGATACGACTGGCTTTTGCTGTATTAAAAATAATAATAAATTAATTAATAAAAATAATAATTTGTGTTTGATTCAATAATTTAGGCAACAAATCTAACCCAATATTTCCCCACAGGCATTGTGAAAACAATATATCTTGTGAAAAAATAAATAAAGGTGTTTGATGTAACGCTGTAAGTTAAAACAATGGGGGGGGGTTCCTCATTTTGTAGAACCCTGAATGTAATTGCACTTTGCTTACTGCTCACACCAAACAGTAGGTCTTGAATGGGGGGTTAAAATAACCTTGTGCCTTTTCTGTTTATGCAAAACAGCCATTTTTTTTTGTGGCTGATTAATGGCTTAATTTGTATCACCGGTCTTAGTTGCAAAGATTGAGTATGTGTGTTTGTCCGGGGTGATGATAGACCACAAATTACTTCACACAGAGAACCAGTCAGAACACCATTCGTTCTCACATCTGGAGTCTGAAACTCAAAATAAAAACCTTGTAAAATCTCTAACAGTTAATGTAGAAAAATGGCATTTCTTCTCGACATAAAGTGTGATTGTGTGAATTCAGCTGAGTTCTGTGAGTAATCTAAATGAACTTAGTGTGTTTTTGCACTAACTATGGATTAGAAATGTGGCAAACCTCTGTATGCTTGGGAGCCCCACTGCTACAGTAGCAGAAGAAAAATAGACCATGACCAGCTCTGCAATAGCCTGCGATCCCACAGGTGCTTGTGAACAGCACAGCTTAGCCAGTTCCTTTGACATAGAAAAATCTTGTATACGTATCTTAGAGTTGTAATACATGGCCGAGGAACCACCAGAAAATGTTTGGAACAGTAAACCTAATAATGAGCTGAACAAGCCCAGAAGCTAACGAGAAAACTGGACAGCTAGCGTTTTTCAGCTATCACTGCATCATAAAACAGCTTTTGTTAAAATGGGCGGTGGCCAACTGCTAAAACCACACTGTTTGAGGCAGTTCAGATCTTAGCCAAGTTACATCACCTGCTGTTACCATATTATGATGATAAAAAATAATGAGTAGTATTGGTTATAATATTGACAATATTGCTGCTAGTACTGAAGATAGTAGTAGTAATAAATTAAAATTTTCATATGAGGTGTCCCTGTGTATTTCACCAATTTTTTCCCCTTTATGGTAAAAAGACTCTGACATCACTGCCCCCCCTCTGTGACCTCTTAACAATCTCCGGGACATCATGTCCATCAGTACACCACTCCTCTTCGTCTTCATCACTCCTCATCACCACTCATACTGTCATCTTCCTCGTCAGTACTCCTTCATTATCTTTTCATTAAAAATTATTGTAAAAGCTTAAAATAACTAACTTTCTTACGCCAAGTTCAAACTCCATATCTAGAACTGAGGAGCATGCCCAGAGTACTGAGTCTAAGGAAGCAAACTGAACGTTTACATAAAATCAAAATTTTGACTACGAACAAGCTATTCAACAGACATTGTCAGACTTTGAGAAAGTCGATTTGGTACGATTTCAGTCAGACTAGCATGTTTACATGTTTTAAAAGTCCAGCTTTAGTCAGTCTAACACAATTTACCTTTCTCTGCCATCATGTATTCTTTGTTACTGAGTTGGCAGCACTGGTCTAGTCAGTGACAGCACTGTACCAGATACTAGGTGTTCCAGCTTCCTGTAAAATTACTCAGAGAAGAAAGTGGTTGACTATCAGTGTTGTATGCTGGTACTAAATGTTTAACTGCTTTACTTTTAAGGCTACAGCGTGAACAGCCTCCGCCATGTCCCGTTTTTTTGCCACTGGGTCCGACAGCGAGTCGGAAGAGTCCTCATCCGCCGATGAAATCGCCCCGAAAGCCACCGGGACTACATTCAACAAACAGTCAGTATTTACTTATTCATGTTCTTCATATAAATGCGTTGTTTGGTTTTTGTTTTTCCTTTTCCTAGATTTTTTTTTTTTTTTCAGTATTTTTATTTTATCTTTTGCAGAGCCTTGTTGTTGAGTGATGATGAAGAAGACACCAAAAGAGTGGTGCGTAGCGCCAAGGACAAGAGGTGAGAAGGGGCACGGTGTGTATGCACACAAGGCCATCTTGAGGGTCTAAGAACCCCAGTTACAAAATGCATTATAATTATAATTTTATAGAGTACCAACAAAACAGTCTCTCAGTTAGATGCTGTTTATGTTTCGGACAGGGGAATTTAATAGTGTCTGCCCAGTAGATTTATACTCTCCAGGACTCGCAGGAGGACTCGGCTGATATCTGTGATATTATATTCTCTGGTCTCCTTTTAAAATGCCTCAGAGGCCATAAAAAAGCTCAGGGCAGACTGTAAATGAGCATCTGGTGGTAGCTGGTTGGAGTGTCGGGTATGGGCCCGGAGTGCCGGCTCAAGAAGTTGCACAGTTCCATCAGAAGAGCTCTTGATGTAGCTGATTGCACAAGCTGTCATTTTTTCCCGGTCACAGTAAATATGCCATTGTGCCAATCTTGAAAGAATTGGTCTACGATTGCCCTGTAAATAGCGTTATTAATTAATAAATAAGCCATATGGTTCCAGTGAACATAATTGATATGTAATGAAGTAATATTTATTTGCATGGTGCTTTGTGAGATAATGAAAATCATAATTTAAAACGTTTAATATGTTAAAACATTTCAGTCTTTTACATTGTTATGGATTAGAAAAACTGAAGAAAATGTAAAAAAGTGAAATGGTAGCAATTTCACAACTTTAACACAGATATGTGCATAAGAGTGCTCCTTGGTGTAAACTGTTCGTAGCTAAGAACAAATCCCAGATAAGAAAAGTGCATAAGAATGAATCTCTTCGAAAGGCCCAGTGCTCCTCAGTGAAAAATTGCAAATGTCATCTACACTATGTAATATCAAAAGATTCCAAGAATCTGGAGAAATCTCTGCCAAAGGACAAGGCTGAAAATCACTGCTGGATACCTGTGATCTTCAGGCCCTCAGGTAGAACTGCATTAGAAAGAGGCCTGATTCTGTCATGGAAATTGCTGCATGAGCTCGGGAACATTTCCAGAAATCACTGTCTGTAATAGTAGTAAACTAAGTACAATCTCGTTTATGATTTATTGCCTGATCAATGATGTATAAAACGATGAGCAAATTTTTATTTATTTATTTATTACCCCCCAACCCCCATCAGGTTTGAGGAGCTGACAAACTTGATCAAGACCATCCGCAATGCCATGAAGATTCGCGACATGGCCAAGTGTCTGGAGGAGTTTGAGCAGTTATGTCGAGCGTTCCTCAAGAGCAAAGCAATTGTGGATAAAGAAGGAGTTCCACAGTTCTACATCCGCCTGCTTGCTGACTTGGAGGATTACCTCAACCAAGTATGCATGATAAAAAGAGAGAAGAAAACGTTACACAGTTAAAATAAAACCAGTGTCTTTTTAGATCAGCTTTAATTTCACATAATGTCCTTGGGGAAATTTTATTTTGCGACTTGTACAGATGCATGTTGTTTATTGTTGCAGCTGTGGGAGGACAAGGAGGGCAAGAAGAAGATGAACAAGAACAACGCTAAAGCCCTGAGCACACTGCGCCAGAAAATCCGCAAGTACAACCGTGACTTCGAGACAGATATCGCCACCTACAAGGAGGTCAGTTCTCAACGTTTCAAGTGCTTATCATTTTAAAATGATAAACATGCTTGAATTGAGTTTTGGATAAATCCGTTTTGTGCTTATGGTTTTCTTGTAAGAAATGCCACATTTAAAGGTTGTCCCCGAATTACAAAATTTGACCCATGAATAAATGCCAAACTCAAACTTCTCATGATTTTTATACATTTGTCAAGTAATATTACATTTTGTTTTATGAACCATACTTCAGCAAAGTGATATCATTTTGGTCCTGAACACAACACTAGTGTACTGTAGTAATTAATACAGTATTACATGTACACTTAATGAAATCTAAAGGCCTAAAATAAATTAGATCTAATCTGCGTTAGCAGTAACAGCCTGTGCTTTGTTCTGGTCTCATGCTTGTTGAATATTTTTAACTATAAGCAGTAAGAAACCATGATTTCCTAAGGTCCTCTCATCCTTGCCTTTAGAACCCTGAGCAGTCTGCTGATGAAGAGGAAGAGAAAGAGGAAGCTGGATCTGGTATGTCATTTATCTGTTATCTATGTGTTTGGCCAGCATGTGTTAGAGATGAAGCCAGCCTGGTCGGCGTCCTGAACTATGGAGAATCTGCTAATTTACCTCAGCAGTCTGCTTAAAGTGTAGCATTCTCTTTGATCTTAATTTATTACATGACTCTTTTGCATTTCAATTCTGATTTCGATTCATTCCTCAAATATGCCTCCCTTACATATGACCACCACAAACCCAGGAGGGGAGAAAGTGTGCAAATGCTTCCTCTGAGCCACAAGATGTCTGCCACCCGCATCTTTTAGAACTGCGGCGCATGCATATTCAAGGGCAGGGTAACACACTGAGGTAAAGCGCGATCCGCCCCTTTATATTTATGAGCTCACAGATGCCCATGACTGGCTGGTGATCACTTTAAGTGACACGGAAGCGAGTGTATGCTCCCCTCAAAAATGAATAGGTGTAAAGTACATCCGGCCTGTTTTTTTTAAATTAAGAGCCATGGAAATTCAGCTTTTTACATAGGCACTTGGCTGTGGCAAGAAATTCTATCCTCCTCTCCTAGGCTGAGGAGTGTGATTCCACAATAGTTGTAACACACTCAGGTCCCCCTTTTTAAAAAGTGGAGCTATAACCCTGGTTTTCCAATCCAGAGGTGCGGCCGCTGATGACCACGCGATGTTGCAGGGACGTGTCAACCAAGACAAGTCGTACAATATCCAGAGCCTTGAGGTATTCAGGGCAGATCTTGTAGACCTCCAGAGCCCACAGGCTCTTCCTCTTCCACAAAAAGTTTCTTCACCACCACAGTAGTGTTGATCTCTGTGCCTTTGGAGAACATTTTGGGCTTCTCCTTGACCAGCGGCACTCCTCCCCTTACCTTCTTCCAGCCTCCTTCTAAGCTGTTTGTCACCGTCCAGGGTCCTGAAAAAACAAAACACACTTTTTAGTTCTCTACTCTAGTAGAAGAAACAGTGTGTTAATGGGCTCGAGGAGGTCCTCGAAGTATTCCTTCCACCTCCCGACAACATTCCCAGTTGAGGTGAGCAGCTCCCCACTTCCACTGTAAACAGTGTTTGTGGAGTACTGCTTCCCCTCCTGAGTCGTCGGATGGTGGTCCAGAACCTTTTTGAGGCCAACTGAAAGTCTTTTTCCAGGCCCTCACCGAACTCCTACCACATCCAAGATTTTGCATCGACAACAGCCCGGGCTGCAGAACATTTTGGCCTAAATAAAATTGACTTTCTGTAAATTTCATCACTTGTTAAAATATGCAGAATCATTTTCCAAACCAGTTTCTCAAAGTGGATTTAACACCGTGTGTGTGTGTGTGTGTGTGTGTGTGTGTGTGTGTGTGTGTGTGTGTGTGTGTGTGTGTGTGTGTGTGTGTGTGCGCAGGCTCCTTCTCAGACAGTGATGAAGAGAAGGCAGGGGAAGGTGTCACAGCAAACAGTTTTATGAAGAGAAAGCCTGCAGCTGAGCCAGTTCCTGAAGCCAGCAAGTTCCTCAAGGGTGCAACTGCTGTGAGCCAATTATATTTTTCTATACCAGAAAACATGTACAAAAGCATCATAGAGCCAAAAGTAAAAATCACTTGTATCAGAGGGTTAGTGTGAACACCTGCCATCACTGCCTTTTATTATATTTTGGGTTAACATTACCATGGTTAAGAACTCATTGATATTTATTGCTTTGAATTCTTGTTAAAGTTGCTTGCTAATCCAGAACAATTTCATTGTAACCATTACTGATAGAGGGAGGGGGCAGAAGGGACTGACAGTACAATGGATCAGTGGCCTAGTCTATAGCAGCATCATTATTATATGCACATATAAATATGTACCATGTCTTTTTACTATGCAATTATTTACTGCAGTGAATTCATTAAATAAATCTCTAAACTCAAAATACATTTCACACAGCTAATAGATTAAATTAATTAAATCTTACAGATTGAATAAAGAATTATTTACAATAGTGGCACAAAAATAAACTAAACATTTGTGCGTATTGTCAAACGTCTCTTGCTCTGTACTACTTTTTCTGTAGAGCTGTTGTATAAAAGCAGTATCACTATTAGCAACAGCTATGGCCATATTCAGTATAACTGCACTTTTGCTTGTGATATTGCTCATCACCACTAACATAATGAGCCGGTGACCAGGAGATCTTTAGAGAGTCTTCAGCTTTTTAGCTGCCGCAGTACTCAACTGTGGTGTCGACTGACTGTTCTGTGCTATAGGATGATGAATCTGAGAGCAGCGACGATGATGATGAAGACTGGGGCAGTGACTCCATGGACAGCAGCAGTGAAAGTGATGACAATGAAGGCAACACCACATCCCTGGCTACGGCTTTCCTCAAAAAGTATGTTTCATTTGCATCTGATTGGCTTCTTCTGTAAGGACTGTTTGAGTGTTCACTACATTATTATTTTTGCTGTAACAGGTCTGTTGCTAAAGTAGAGAAGTAAAGGTGTGTTTTGTTTTTTCAGGACCCAGGACGGTGACAAACAGCTTAGCGAGCGCAAAAAGGAGGAGAGGAAGAGGAGGTCCAAAAAGAAGGAGCGCATCGATGAGGAGGGTGAGGAAGGTGAGGAGGAGGGCGGAGACGCAGACGAAGGAGGCTGGAAAAAGGTGAGGGGAGGAGTGCCGCTGGTCAAGGAGAAGCCCAAGATGTTCGCCAAAGGCACAGAGATCAACACTACTGTGGTGGTGAAGAAACTCAACGAGATCCTGCAGGCACGAGGGAAGAAAGGAACTGACAGGTATCCATGCATTCAGTGTCACACAGCTGTATTTAACATGCTGTCTGATTTATCGTTGATGTAGCCAATGTGCCAACCAATATGTTGGCACAAAGGCAGTCTTTTCACACTATTGGAACCCATGCATTCCCCCAGCATATTTACTTTTGAGAAAGGAAAAATGGTGGGAAAAGTTTGTTTGTTTGTTTGTTTGTTTGTTTGTTAATCAAATAAATAAACAAACAAACAAACTCCAGTACGAAGTTTAATTTTTTAAAATAGCGTAAGCACTCATGTCCCGCGATTGCCGAAAGCAGGTAACCTTTGGGGTGGGGCATAGCTTGTTGAAGTAATCGTTTAAAAATTGTAGTAAAAAATTATTTAATAAGCGATGCTCAAAAGAAAGTAAAGTCAAAATTACAATTAATGAGCATACATAGGTGTATTTCAGGGGTATATTTAAATATAAACCAGCACGCAAGGCTTACATCACAACAGTGTGAAAGGTGAACCGCTAGTCATATTTACTTTGTGAAGGTTCAGTTAACACTTATTATCCAAACTTTTTTCACCTCTTTTATATCGAACTGATAACATTCAAACGAAACCCTGTCCTATTTTTTGTTTTATTTATTTATATATCATCCTGACCAAAAGTCCTGAATTTGGTTCTGAAAAGGAAATGTCAGTTTCCAGTGCTGCTGTATTTTAAGAACTGAGGTGTGTGTGTGTGTGTGTGTGTGTGTGTCAGAGCTGCTCAGATTGAGCTCCTCCATGCTCTTGCGGGCATTTCACAGGAGAACAACCTGGGTGAAGGCATCATGGTTAAGATCAAGTTCAACATCATCGCCTCTTTGTATGACTACAATCCCAACCTGGCAGCCTTTATGAAGGTGTGATTTTTTTTTTTTTTTTTTTTAATTATTATTATTTTTTTTTATTCTTTATTGTGTAGCATAGTTCTGCCTTAGGGTAGACATGAATATGGGTGCAATCTTCTATATGCACATAACTTTTGCTTCTTTCTTCTTCTATCTATTCCTTTCTCAGCCGGAAATGTGGAAGAAGTGTCTGGACTGCATCGATGAGCTGCTGGACATCCTGTTTGGCAACAATAACATCTTCATTGGCGAGAACATCGTTGAAGACAGTGAGAACCTGGCCATCTCCGACCAGGTCAGAATGCCCCTTCAGCTCACTGTGTCCTGAGAAAAACAATTGGAAGGTTTTTCACTCAAATTAACTGGCATAAATAAGTAATGAAAGGTGGGGCGAGGGACGGAATCTCCTGAAATTACTGTTGTCAGAAGTTTTGCTGGAGATTAGGTTAAGGCTTTATGTTCACAAGTGTTCCAGCTAGCTTTCCAAAAGATGCTGCTAATTATCTAGGGCAGTTTTTTTTCACAAATCTAGGGCAATTTTGCAATTTTTTTCTCCCAAACAAGTTCAAAACCAGGCATGGATTTGGTGCCTTCAAGAAAACAGCATTGCCAGTGGATGGTATGCTCAAATCACGGCTATCGTTTTATCGGTAAACTGAAGCTTTTTTGTAAACTTTTTTTTTTTTTTTTTTTTTTTTTTTTTTTTTTTTTTTTTTTTTTTTTTTAGAGTTTTAACTTAAGTAGGCCATCTTTCCAAAAAGGTTTTCGTTAAAAGCACTTTTATTTGTCAGTCTGCTACAATGCAGGCAAGAATAGTGTTGTTTGTTTGCCCCCACCCCCCCTGTTTGGGTCGTGGGGAGGCTGGTGCCCATCTCAGCTGACTCTGGGCGATGGCAGAGTACACCCTGGACCCCAGCCTACTCTGTACGAAAATCAGTATCACCATAGACAGGCTTTTGATAACCCAGTTAGCTGCACTGAGGGGGACACCTGTTGATAGTGGGGCTTGAATGCCCGACTTTGGGATCAGTAAGACAGCACCCTACCACAGGGTCACCACTGACCCACTGGGATTATGCTCTCAAGAAAGACATGGACAAGCTCGACCCAAGTTTATTCGGTTTTCTAAGGGGAGGGAAAGGGGAGTTATTTGTGCTATGTGGCACATCCAGCTCCTTGGGACATATCACCTTGTCAGTAAGAGTTGAGCAAAGGGATGTCCTTTTATATCAGGCAGGGGCATGTTAACCTAACATGCATTACATATTCCAAATCGCCGCATATGCTAGCAAATAGGCTAGCAAATAGATGGCCAATCTAGTAATGTACATCAATGGAAAAAGATGCTAGTGAACAACGCTTGAAAAGAGAATAAAATGTAAATAAATGTATTTAAAAAATTACACACTCGGGAAATTCCACTGATCTCAGACCTACCGATGCAGGCATCACATTTTAGGTGACCTTTTGGGACCCTGGTAGAATAAACTGGCTGGGTTTGTGGCGTCAACTTAAGGGCTATGTGATGTATTGTGGGTATTCCTCAGGGTACTTTTGTGTTGTGTTGCAGCCTTTCCGTGTTCGTGGTTGCATCCTGACCCTGGTCGAGAGAATGGATGAGGAGTTCACAAAGATCATGCAGAACACAGATCCCCATTCCCAGGGTGAGTGAAGATAATTACCAAAAAGATCACTTAAGAGTGTTTCGTCTATACTAATAAAGTTAATGTGAGTCTGTGGGGAAATACCAAGGAGCAATGTATCCAAATACGCTACAAAAGTTTACACCCAGTCATCGCTTTTCCAGAGTATGTGGACAACCTGAAAGACGAGGGACGGGTCTGTGGCATCATTGACCGCCTGCTGCAGTACCTGGAGAGCAAAGGCTCGACAGAGGAAGTGTGCCGTGTGTATCTGCGCCGCATCATGCACACATACTACAAGTTTGACTACAAAGCCCATCGTCGCAGTCTGGGTCTGCAGGGCGAAAGCAAAGTAAGCCACAGATTCACACTGCCATGGAACTTATACTTTAAGCAAAATAAGAGTTCTCTCTCTTTTTTTTTTTTTTTTTTTTTCCGGATTTGTGTGAAAATGTAATAAAATTGTATTTATGGGGAAATATTAAAAATTGTGTAGAGTCCATAAACTTTTGAGGAACACTGTGTATATTGCTGAGGGGCTTTTTTTGGTTTTTGGATACTTTAAATGTATTTTTTCTCTTTTTATTATTATTTTGCAGCCCTTGTAACGCAAACTTCATTTGTCCAATTCTTGGTCAAATTATGTCTTCAAAAAAGGATACATCATTTGAAAGCTTGTTTTATGGTCTCTTAGATGAGAATAAAATCTCTTTTGTGCTCTCTCTCTCTCTTTCTCTCTCTCTTTCTCGTACTGGAGGGTTACAATCCCTAGCATAAAAGTATCTATAGAATTTGCCTCATAATCAAACTAAACTTTATTTCCTCCTCTTCCCAGTCTGAGCAAGACCAGGAAGAGAGTGAAGGGGAGGACAGCGCCATCCTCATGGACCGCTTGTGCAAGTTCATCTACGCCAAGGACCGCACCGACCGCATCCGCACATGTGCTATTCTGTGCCATATCTACCACCATGCTCTGCACAGCCGCTGGTACCAGGCTCGTGACCTCATGCTTATGAGTCACTTGCAGGATAACATTCAGCATGCTGACCCTCCTGTCCAGGTATGCACACTGGTGCTAGAAGACAGGACAGCATGTTATTTGACATTAATTTTATGATTGCAAATTTGAACAACATTATCGCCACTTTATATTATTCATTTTATACTGAATACATAGAGTTGCTTCTGTTCTGCTAACACAAGTCTTTTTTTGACACTATACTGTATGTACTCACCTACAAGTAATCTACAGTCTGAAGACTAATTGTTTAACTATTCATTTTTGTTGCATAGATCCTTTACAACAGGACCATGGTGCAGCTGGGCATCTGTGCATTTCGCCAGGGCATGATTAAAGATGCTCACAATGCTCTGCTGGACATCCAGTCGAGTGGCAGGGCTAAGGAGCTGCTTGGCCAGGGTCTGCTCATGAGGAACATGCAGGAGAGAAACGCAGAGCAAGAGAAGATCGAGAAGAGGCGACAGGTATGAGTGTAGCAGCGGTCAATGCTGCGGATCGGTAATAAATAATTTAAAAGGGTAGAGATTTCATTAATCATATATTCACTGAGTAGCTGTTTTGGAATCATGCTGAGGAAAAACTTGATGAGATACTTTTGTAGGAACCTGGCTGACACTAGATAGTAAGATTATAAACAACGACGTATACAGTGAGGGAAAAAAAGTATGAAAATTTTAACTTTTCTCTTCAAAATTCTCCCAATTGCTTTTTTAGCAGAGCAAGGGATTCTCAACACAGCATCTCCAAACATCTTGGTTTTCTTTTGAATCCTTCCAGTATTACTTTGCATACAAAAAAAAAAAATTCCCATTAAAAACTACCAGGTCACACTTATTAGCCTCCTTAAGAACTAAGCTTTTTGTTGAGCCTTAGCATGAACCACTATTCACATGATGTACACTTTGTAATGCTCAAAAAACTGAGGGTTATCTCACAATGTGCATACAGTATAAAACCTTCAGTAACAGCTTGAGCTGGCACTTCAGAAACCAACATGCCAAAAACTAAAGAAATCAGTCTAAACTTGAGAACAAAGACTAGATAAGTCTCCAATAGAGTTGAGACGTGGACTGCAAGGTTGTAAACTTCTGCAGAAGAGGCACCTTCAAGGCAGACTGAATTATGCTGGAAAGTCAACCTGGAACTGGAAGTGTGTCCTTTGGTCAGATGAGATGTAACTAGAGCTCTTTGGCCATAGAGATTTTGCTTTATTTGGAGAAACAAGGGAGAGGCGTATAAACCAAAGGGCACCATTCCCACGGTGAAATATGCTGTGGGGATGCTTCAGTGCATCTGGGAATCTTGTCAAGGTGGAAGGAAGCATGAAGAAAGAAGGATATGTGAAGATCTTGAAATAAAACCTTAAACAGTCAGCAGCAAAACTGGGTTTGGCTTTGTCCTTCAACACAAAGACCACTAAAAACGTATGTTGCTCTTGGTGAGCTACCACCAAAAGACCAAAGTGAGCGTTATTAACTGACCTGCACAGAGCCCTGACTTGAATTCCATTGAAAATCTGAGGTGAACTGAAGAGCACTGTCACATGCCAGAAGACCGTCAGGTCTGGGATTCCTTGTGAGAAATGTCTGAGACTACAACAAATGACTGCAGAATATTGTCCAGCAAAAAGGATATACAAGTCACTGTTAGCATAAGAGGCTAATAATTTAGATTTTTGTGTTTGTTTGTTTGTTTTTCCTCTGTGTAAGCAATATAATATAATGCGAGCATCCAAAATAAAACTTTGTTGTTTAGAAATGCTGTATTAACTTCCTTGCTCTGTTAAAAAAAAAACACTTGGGGAAACTTTAGTCTTGTCTTATTGTGGAGTTCTTTTATAAATCGCTGTTTTCTGACCAGTCTGATTTGAGAAGTCAATAAAAATAGCCACAAACTTGTTATAACTTGCAGTAGGATGGTGTTAATAGTAAAAAATTGTGCATGATGTTTACTTAATCGCGTTTCATGTTCAGGTACCATTCCACATGCACATCAATCTGGAACTTCTGGAGTGTGTGTATTTGGTATCGGCCATGCTGCTGGAGATCCCCTACATGGCTGCACATGAGTTTGATGCCCGTCGGCGCATGATCAGCAAGCAGTTCCACCACCAGCTACGTGTGGGCGAGAGGCAGCCACTACTGGGTGAGTGCTCAAGTGCATATTGTCCTACTGCCGTGTTTGATTTTAATAGTCTCTATTGGCTTTGTTACCACAGTAATATGACCTTTTGTCTTTCTCCAGGCCCCCCTGAGAGTATGAGGGAGCACGTGGTAGCTGCTAGCAAAGCCATGAAGATGGGTGACTGGCGCACATGCCACTCTTTCATCATCAATGAGAAGATGAACAGCAAGGTGTGGGACTTGTTCCCCGAGGCACAGCGTGTACGGGAAATGCTCATCAGGTAAAGACCGTATTCATGATCAGTGTATTATGAAATATGCTTTTCTTGCATTATTTTTATTGATCGGTGTCTGAGGGTGGTGTTATAAGAGTAGTGTTTAAGTAAATAACTCTCCCCTGTGTTTCCTGATTACGGTCTGGAGAAAAGTATAAAAGGATAAGTTTTCTTTTCACCACCTTTTTAAAATCTGAGTGTTCAGTTGTCACATATTGTTAGTTTAATTATACATTTAATGTGTTTATTTTCCTTTCTGTGTGTGTGTTTTTTAAGTTAGTCTGTCTACCTGAGTTAGATTGTTTTTTATTTGTGGCATTGTATGAACCTTTATTTTTCTTGGGTTTCAGTTCTGTTATTAACAATAAGTCCTTTTTTTATTACTCCCCTTCGTCATGCAATTGAGCAATACATAACAACCAATCAGCATCATATCAGCAAAGCGGCAGCCTTATTCGGTTTCCTGCGGCATGGACAAAGGACAGCTTTCTAAATTATGATCCGTGTCTATGGTGCTTCGTTCAGGAGCTCCGCTATGAGCTGTGAATGTTCCCCTCCAATCCACACTATCATTATCAGGCCAATATTGTCCCAGAACACTTGATCAGGTATTAAACAGGAGGTGCATGCAGTGTCCTGTGACAACAGTAGTAGCCAGTTAGTCACATGAGAATTGGTTATCAGTATCAGCAGGTAGCCGGAGCTGTGCTAGCTAGTTGACAAACTTGTATACAGAAGACTATGTGATAAACTGAATCAAGCAATAAAACACTTTGGGCCAAGGCGTTTTAGGAAAATAATCAGTGAAATTCACTTGGAATGGCCTTTTGTCAGTTTAAAATATTTTTATGGAGTGGCTGTGAAGCAAGTTCCCTCCAGTCATCATTTGCATTGGTAGATGTAAACAGTCAAGCGTTTTAATGATTTATTTTCTAACTCAACAGGAAGATTCAGGAGGAGTCATTAAGGACCTACTTGTTTACCTACAGCAGTGTGTATGACTCGATCAGGTACTTCTACAGCGATGTGGGTATGCATGTAGATTGCTGACCATTTCGTGGTGGTGATGCTACATAACCTATGCACATGTGTTTGTTTTCACAGTATGGCAACTCTATCGGAGATGTTTGAGTTGGAGTTGCCCACAGTGCACAGCATTATCAGCAAGATGATCATCAACGAGGAGCTGATGGTAAAAGCCAGACTACAGGCTGTCATTGTGGATTTATTTTAGATGAAATAATTATTGATTATAGCTTTGTTGTTTCTCCACCAGGCATCTCTTGACCAGCCGACTCAGACAGTGGTGATGCACAGGACAGAGCCCACATGCCTGCAGAACATGGCCCTGCAGCTGGCCGAGAAGCTGGGCGGCTTGGTGGAGAATAATGAGCGTGTCTTTGACCTCAAACAGGGTGTCTATGGAGGCTACTTCAACAGAGGTGAGGAGCAAAGGATATATTTGTATTAAACAAGTTATCTCATCAGTATAAAGTTGAGGAGAATATTAAATGAATGCACTTGAAATATGAATAATGTAAGACATTGTCACTGTACAAAAGGTTCAAGGCTAGTAAAGAGACACGAAGGAATAACTGCATGGTTCACATGAGAGAGAGAGAGATATATATATATATATATATATATATAATATCTCTCTCTCTCTCTAAAACAGTAACATGAGAAACCAAACGATATGTGGCATTCTGGGAAATGCATCTTCTACACTTTACACTACATTGCTGTTCATGTCCTGGGAAATTCCTAGACCATTGAAAGTCTAATTCCTCATTCTGTTCATCAGATCAGAAAGGGGGTTACCAACAGAAGCAAGGCTACCAGAGAGGTAGGTGTATTCATAGAGTGATTCACACATGCTAGGGATGGAGATGGACATTTCAAGAAAAATACTATTCATACCATGTACACGTGATCTGATTGGCTGTGTAACGGGCTGTAGGCCCCCAGTATGAACCAGTCAGTTACTTTTTCTCGGCTTGCCAGCATGCAACCACAACATGAACTTCAAATAAACTCAATACCTTATTTCTTTCTTTCTTTCCTTCCTTCTTTCCTTCTTTCTTTCTTTCCTTCCTTCCTTTGCTGCTTATTCGAAAAAAGTGTCACTGCTGGTAGCTTCTAACCTGAGTGATGACTAGCGTTTAGCCAGGGAAAATTGTTGGGCTTTTGAAGCGGATGCAAATCTCAAGTCATGTCAAAAGTCAGTGCTAAAAAATTATTTTGGAGGATTTTACAAAAAAAAAAAAACTTCATCGGGGCAAGAGCATTGAATCACAGACACATTTTTTTTTTTTTGGAAAAGCATGAGACTGAGCATGGTGGCAGAGGATACTACACAGCTGGCAGATGACAGAGTATGGAACCTGAAAGCAGGGATTAAAACGTTTTGTGATGAGAAGGGCAAAGACATCCCAGAGATACACTCGTACAGTAATGCATGAACTGAATACCAAACTTCGTGGCTAGGGTCTATCTGCACGTGGAATGTATAGCCTGCTGAAGGCTTTTATAAGAAAGTTGCATTTCCATTTAAGTCAGCTGAAAGGTGTTGTTCTCACCCACATACCAACACTGAAAGAAGCCACAGTATCAAATGATTACCTCCGCAGGTAATGTAGCAATCCATGTCGGGCACGCAGCATGGCGAGTCTGTATTACTGCTAGAATATTTTTATTTCTATGCCAATATCCCTACGGTGTACTTTTGTCATGCTATCACACTTTCACTGCTTAATTGTAATATCTATTCTTAGCAATAGTATATCAAAACCATACAATTTACTCTGAGGAGATAAAGTTAAGTTTTAAGAATTAAGTTTATCCAATTGGCCCGGCCCTCTGCAATAGACCCAGTTTCTCATGTGGTTCCCTTGGAAAAAAATTAATTGCTCACCCATTTACATTTACAGCATTTGGCAGACATTCTTGTCCAGAGCGACTTACAATTATCATTTTTATATAACTGAGCAATTGAGGGTTAAGGGCCTTGCTCAAGGGCCCAACAGTGGTGATATTGGGGATTGAACCGCTGACCTTTGTATCAGTAACTCATCGCCTTTACCACTAAGCCACAACTGCCCCTCACCCCTGTGACTGAGCGAGACTGCAAAACAGAATGTACTGCATTTGGACTTTTATTTATCATTTAACTTAAACTTTCATCTTTACATCTTGACTCTTACTCAGTTTCTCTATTTATATATGATAAATAAAAATTTCCTATATAAACATTTTTCTTTGTTAAATAACAAAAGTTTAAAGTGATATTCACTGGCACCCTGCTGATCCAGCTTGGTCTGCGCAGCTACCAGCTGTTCAAAACGTAGGTAAATGGACATAGTTTTGCCATATTGCCATGGCATGAACAAACATTTGTTGACCAGTTTACTTAAATAGTCAGTTTGCTCGGTGTGAGTTTTGGGAGCTGGTCAGCTTAAACCAGATTGTTCTGGAGGGTGGACAACAAATGTTTATTTGTAATTTACCATAAGCATTATTTGTAACCTTATTGCTGTGTAATTTTCTTTAAAATTTTGTTTACAGTGTTACCTTAGTAGCAGTAATTCCATACCAGCATTTAGCTGTTTTGTACACCTCAGACTGAGATGAAGTTTTCAGCAATAAACTGATTAGTAATTTGCACCCTGGACTAAAAGTTAGGCATGATGTTACTTTATGCTCCTTTCATTTATGTCTGCACCAATCAATCACAGTGGCCCTTAACTTTTCTTCAACTTCTTTGTTCAGAGGTCAGGAGAATTCGACTTGGAGGAGAGTTTGCATTTAGCCTTGATATAGTGGACTGGGCAGTATGGTAGACTGTACATCTGGAAATCCAACAAAAAGGATTTTTCAGGGAATCCAGTAATGTATATTTTGTATAGATATAGTATATGCAGTACAGATTAATCTTGATTGCAAAGCTGAAAGTTTACATTTAAAACATATGATCACTTATCTTGGAGTAACAGATATAACTACCCATAATGATGTTACAGTATTTATTCAAGGGTTTACTTGGTAATGAGGAGTGTTGTGAGTGGTCAAGAGCATCAGGCCATCTCACAATGCAGTGCATGCATGATGCCTGTTGGTTGTGCACTGTATTGACTCTCACTGTGCCATCGTTGCTAACTGTATATTTTCACTTTCTCCCTCTCAGATCAGAAAGGTGGCTACCAGCAGAAACAAAACTACCAGCGAGGATCCTACAGGAGCCAGAACCAGGGCTCTTATTGAACTCAGCTAGAATGAATCTGTCATTCCACTCTCGCCTCTGTACACATACTTCCATTGTCTTCACTTCTACAAAGTCTCAGCATATTAACTACTTTTACTGTGGTGTAGTTTGGTAGCTGAAGCAAATGTCCATCCAGGTATTTAAAGTTACGCTTTAACAAGATTTGCTTCCCTGAGTTGATTTGAATGCATCAAGGATGGAAGTAGAATATGAGCAGACATGAAGCATTTTTTTTCTGTGATGCGCAATACACTCAAAGAAACATTAAATATTGTTCAGGTGAAAAACCTGCCTGCATGTTTGTGTGATAATTTCTGGTTTACGGTAATATACAAACTGTGGCTATTAACTAAAAACCGGTGCTTTAGTTCAGTTGTATTGGAGAAAACCAATATTTTAATTTTAGCTTTCAAAATATTTCGCTAACTGTTTTATTCAATTTCTCCAAATGTTTTAAAAGTGTGTGTGTGTGTGTATGTATATATATATATATATATATATGTATATATGTATGTGTGTGTGTATATATGTCCCTTTTGAAGGAAAAAAATTACTTCTTTATAATTTTTTTGGTGAAAATATCTTTCTGACAAGTTTATTGAAGTAAAACTATAGCCATATACCAGTTTTTCAGGAAAATTGAAAGGTGTCAAAAAAATTTTCTTTTTTGACTTTTGCACAGCATGACTGAACTTCAAACCAGGTGGAATGGTTTAGCGAGTGAAATGCTACTAATATTGAACATTAAAGGGGCTCAATTCACTTACCAGGCTTATTAATTAAACATGAAATACAGTATTATGTCATGAAAATAAAATGAAATCGACCACATATTGCTGAATCCACTTATTTACTCCTGTGTCCAAGTGTTCTATATTAGTAGCACTATAGATTATAAGTGTTCAGATTATTTTTATGCATGTGATTCTTAATAAAACTTTATATTTTGTTGTACTTTTGATCAAAGTTCTGTGTATAACAGTAAAACATTTTTCCACGTTTTCTTGCTGAGGCCTCTTAGATAATTACATACTACAAATATCAAGGAAAATGTAAGCCTTGTTTCTGTTATGTGTATCTGATAAAAATCTCAGCCAATATATTTAATATCTGATTTATAAATCCTCACATATCAGTATCGGTCTTAGAAATCCTACACTGATCAGGCTCAAGTAGATTTATTAACTAACCTTCGGTAGTTATTAGATGTTTGGGAGCTTGTGTGTGACAGATCGTTTCTGCACTGCGTTAGCTCGCTACGCTAATGACAGGACATCATTTTGTTGTGTGAATATAATCAGGTTGATCATCCTAACCGTGAGGTCATGTGGTCTAGTTTGCTCTTGACTGATTCAGTGCACTTTGATTTGCTCTGTTATTAACCCTCAGAGAGTGTGTGTGTGTGTGTGTGTGTGTGTGTGTGTGTAGGGTATAGAAAAGTTTGTCGTGGAGGACACGGAGGAGGCTCGTGCTCAGACAGATCGTTATTCCCGACCTCTCCACATCATCGAGGGGCCGCTCATGAATGGCATGAAGACAGTGGGAGATCTTTTTGGAGCTGGCAAGATGTTCCTGCCTCAGGTATCACACACTGTTATCCAAACACCACATGCATACACACACTCGTGGTTTTTATTGTAAATCTCATGCATCGTTAGTACACAGTAAAACGTTATACATTTATGATTGGGATGCAACAGGAAATCACTAAATGTCATTTTTACCCCCCATGTCCGTGCATCTGATAGTGTAGCTTTCAACAGGCTACGTGAATGTAATGAAGGTTTACTCATGAGATGCAACAGGTGGCTCGTCATCCCGTAGGTTGTCATGATAGCATGTCAGAAATCAAGTTTGTGTTGTGATTCACAATCTGAGTTTGAAAACCAAATCCCAGAGTCTCCGAATAACACCAGAGGCGTGTTCAAGCGGGACGGGCAACCCTACGTAAAAAAGCAATGCAGTCAGTTCAAGGTTGTGTACTTGAGTGTTGTGATAATATTCAATATGCCGATGAGACCGTGTTCATTTCCCGTCCATTTCGGGGGCTTGGCAGCAGAAAATCTTCTAATCCAAGAACGACATGGGACAAACCGAGATCATGTCACCTAAGGCATGTGCTATGGCGCCTCAAGGGGACTTGATTTACTCAGAGTGGTGCATGTTTGTATTCATCCAGTGATTAAATTCCATTTTCACAATAGAAGTCCCTCTAGACGTCATAGAACACTGCAAAAAAGGTGAAGCAACAGAACAAGTCTGATGTTTCTATGACAAGTCTAATAATGAGGCCAAATCTTCTGAAATTATAGAATTTACTATGATGTGACTGATGTTATTGATAAGGTGGGTTGGAGCGGTGGCTGAGTGGTCTAGTGCTTGTGGTGATAAACATATCATTTAATACATAGTCTGATTTATTCATTATTTAGAAGTAAAGTGCTGTTCTCACTGTCCTCTATTTTTCTAACTGTTGAATGCACACTGTACACAGCGCCTGCGCTCCTGTGTGTTGCCTGGACAAGGTTCGCGACTATCAACCTGGAGATCGCAATTTTGAGTCCAGCTTGATGCCGCAGCTATCCGTGCCCAGGAGTCCACGGGAGCTAATTAGCCCGAGCTCTCACAGTAGGGACGGATGGCATACACTCATCTCCATGTCACTTACAGCGATTACACGCCGATCGTGTGTGTCTGTGAGCGCTCTTGTGCAAGTGGGCGGATAGTGCTTTCCCTCCGAGTGTGTAAAGCACTCCTGTTGCCGTATCGTAAAGATGCAGGTAGCAGTCTTTTGTGTCAAGAAGGGGGCATGTGCATGCTTACGCCCGTCCCTGTTCGCTGGTGGTCAGATGTGATAGGAGGGCAATACGTGACGGGTGGGTATTGGATACGATTAAATTAAGGAGGGGAAAGAGGTTTACACAGCGTTTTTGAACTCACCTCAGGGCATCTCCGAGCTCTCAAGTCTTATTTAATAAGATCCTATTAGATACTGTAGAAATGTCAGAGCGTTTGTGCTCCCAGGTGGTGGTGTTAAGCGTTTTAATTTAGATTGATTAAAACCTGTAATTCCTTCCCTCGTGAGATTTCGGCTCATTATCTTTTAGGAGCTGGAGGGGGTTTAGTAGACACAATGGATTGCCCTTTGTTTATTTATTTATTTTCCTCCCTTATGATTCACAGCACTGTAAAACCACACATGAGTAGGGCTGGGAATTGCCAGGGACCGTCCAATACGAGGTCACGATGTCTAGGTGTGATTTGTGTTGCGGTTCTTCAACTGTCGTGATTCTATAAATATCCTGATACGTTATTATAAATGTGCATCCTTGAACCACGTCGGAGAAAGCTGAGAATAGACTCTGAAGCTATATTTAAGAGCGGCTCATCTACATCCCTCATGAGTCATTAAGTGTAAGCTTCTCGTTACACCAAGAGCGGCATTTAAACAGTACAGAATATACTTTGTGTACAGTGAATAATAGATCGTCACTGCTGGGTTGTGATGCGTTTTCTAACCGCAGTGTATTTATATTCAGGTGATAAAGTCAGCCCGAGTGATGAAGAAAGCCGTGGCCCATCTGATTCCTTTTATGGAGAAAGAGAGGGAGGAGATGATGGCTGAATCTGGAGTGACGGATGACTTGGTGAGTCACTGTGTTTTTTTTTTTGTTTTTTTTTACTGTTCCGTAACTTATTTCCTTTCCTTCAGTCCGTGTTAATAGATTACCCAAAACATTTTTGGGGGATTTGACTGTGTGTGTTTTTCAGGATCCTTATCAGGGCACGATCGTTCTGGCCACGGTAAAGGGAGATGTCCATGACATCGGCAAGAACATTGTGGGTGTTGTGTTGGGATGCAACAACTTTCGGTACGTAGGTTCGCAAAACAGAAATGTGTTGAGGCGCACAGTGAATGTACAGGGATGCATGCAGGGAGAGTTTTCTCACCCGTGAGTTAGATCTCTTGTAAGCGTACTCAGAGGATGAAGGGATGGATGGATGGATAGCTATATGAATTAATGTATACTAGATAGATGGATGGATAACTAGGTGCTAGAGGGATGAGTAGATTAATGGATAGGTGGGTAGAGAAATAAACAGAGATGGATTCATAGATACTGGATTGATAGAGACTTCATAGATAGATGGGTAGGAAGAGTGATAATTAGATACTGGATGGATGGATGGATAGATGAATGCATCGGTGGTTGGATATTGGATGGAAAGATGGATAATTGATGGACACTGCAAAGATGGGTTGGGGGATATTGGTGTAGATGGATGGATGTTGGATGGATTCATGGATATGGGAATAGACAAGCATGATTAAATGAATAGATAGATACTTGGTAAATGGTGGATGGATGTAGAGGTGATGAATGGAAAAGTATAGATAGATAGATAGATAGATAGATAGATAAGCAGATACTAGGTATTTGGATGGATGGATGGATAGATAAATTGCTACTAGAAAGATGTATAAATAAATATAAGGATAATTGGATACTTGGTAGATGAATGGATAAATAGACATTCGATGGATGGATGGATGGATGGATAGATAGAGAGATGGCCACTTCATACATCCAGAAGGATGTTTAAGCATCCAGTAGCTTGGTGTGACACAAAGATAATAGTAATGTATTCAATACATACAATAATATTAAAGCTGGGGTTAGTAACTTTTTAGCTCCGCAGACAAATGAAATGTTCTTTACACCCTGACGGCGAATCAGTAACTTCTGAGATCTGAAAAAGGTCCAAAAAGAAATCCGTCGTTTGTGGTCACTGTACTGTAAAAACGCCAGCTTGCGGTCTGCTGGGGAATATCCAATCAAATGCTTGTGTCTCCCTGCTTCGTACATGACTCATCCATGCACCAACCAGCAGTCAGAGGGGAGCCTGTGTGTATGGAGGGAGGGTGTGGCCGGTTTAGCCTGAGCCCTGAAGACATGCTCCTTGCTTCCCATATTACCAACCCCAGCTTTAACCTGTATGAAGCAACTGCACTGTACTCAAACAAAGGTCCTAGGATAGTAAGTGTGTGTGTTCTCTCCCTGTAGGGTGATTGATTTGGGAGTGATGACTCCATGTGATCAGATCCTGAAGACAGCCGTTGACAAGAAAGCAGGTAGATATATTTTAGTTTCAATGAACTAGAGCAGTTTTCCTTCCTGTTAGAATGTCCCAGAACAAATCAGTGCGCTTCTAATCTGTGTGTGTGTAGATATCATAGGTTTGTCGGGCCTCATCACACCGTCTCTTGACGAGATGATTTACGTAGCGAAGGAGATGGAACGTCTGGGCATGAAAACCCCTCTGTTGATCGGAGGAGCCACAACTTCAAAGTCAGTCCTGATCGTCAGTCATAAATCAGCATTTAAATCGTCCGTGACAGGATCTAATGGGGTGTGTGTGTGTGTGTGTGCGCGTGTGTGTGTGAGAACAGGACTCACACAGCAGTGAAGATTGCCCCTCGATACACCGCTCCTGTAGTTCACGTTCTTGATGCGTCTCGTAGCGTTGTCGTGGTAAGCTTTTCTTTCCTTCACTTATTAAATTTAAAAATTGTGCCGTGCTCCTTGTTTCAAATGAGTACAGGTGTGTAGAGCACACAAATAGGAAAAAGTTATTAGATAAAACTGTATTATATTCCTGTTTTTGATTTTAAGTTCCCCAGTCATCATTTACTGAGTTTGTATCTGTTGTTATTGGAAAATCCAATATTTTTTAAATCAAAAAAAAATTTCCATGCAACGTTTTCATTGTAATGAAGTAAATGTTTTTAATTAATATAATTTTATTTATTATTATTTATAAATTTTAATATATAAAATCATTTTTATCAAATGGCCAGGTGGGGATGCTAAAATATTCTGATTGGAATTGCAGTCTGAACATGAGTGGGTGTGCACCTCCCCGAAACAAATTACTTACAGTAAAATAAGTAAATTGTTATGAGGTGCTGTGCAACAGGTTACTTTAAAGATGTGCAAAATTAGAATAGAACCTTGTTCTAACTGTCACATGGCCTGTGAGTACGGCTGGACATCAACAACATCATATCTCAATATATTTTAGCTAACCTGAGATATGTGACATCTAATTGTTTTTACATGCACAGGAAATTAAATGTTAATTAAAATCCTTCAATAAAAGAAAATAATGTGTTTTTTTTCCCCTATATAATGAAATACTCACTGCTATGCAGATACGAACAGAAAAGTTACAGAGGAAAAATAACAAAAGGCAGAGTCGCTCTTTAAAAAGTGGTTTCCCATTAAGGTAGATGGTTCTTTTTACCAAATAAGGAGTTTCCTCCTGTATGTAACCCTGGGTTTACACTGGGGCCACGATGTCTACGATCCCCATGATTAAAAAAGAGCGTAGAGATCCACGATTTATGACCATGATTTGAGCACGATTGGGGTATAAAAAGGAAGGCAGGGTGCATCCAAGAGAAGAAATGTGAAGATATCTTGCTTCCAAGTCCATCAAGATCCCCTACGGAGGCGTATCGTGGTCTGTTATACTTTGTGAAGCTCTACTGCACTCTACTATGATTCCCACATTCTATCAGGATTGGTGTCAAATCGCAATACATCGTAATAATCATGGTAAAATTTTTGACAAACATTTTCACGATCACCACCATTCTACCAAGTTCCCTCAAGATCATCACGATTCCTCGAAGTTCCCTCAAGATCATCACGATTCCTCGAAGTTCCCTCGAGATCATCACGATTCCACCAAGTTCCCTCGAGATCATCACGATTCCACCAAGTTCCCTCGAGATCA
>JAQMYF010000021.1:17646072-17662394 GCA_030014195.1 Neosilurus mollespiculum
CTTTTACATGCCTCTCACCATAGACAGTGAGAGACATGGCCGGCATTTGATAACCCAGTTAGCTGCACTGGGGGATGTACTATTGTATTTACACTAAGATTACAAAGAAATTGCTATTACAGTATGTGTGAAACTTCATAGTTAGTTCATTCAGAAACAATAATAATTTCTCGCAGGTTGTCTAAAGTGAGTTTTTTCACACATTCCCGTGGCAGGGCAATCCATTAAAACCCCTTGATACACAGCTTCTCTGAGGTCTTGGGGCATTTCGGATACCCTCTGCTTTCGGTTTATTGGACAAATGCTTCACAAACATTTCACCCCTGGAAGCCGAGCTTCTACAGGACTCGATTAGGAATAGGCGGGTCAGGTTGCTGGGTTGATGATTGGAGGAACGGTTGAAATGTTTGGAAATTCTTTTTTGATTGATGGCTGCACCAAAGCTTTTCAAGTTCAGTTGGACATGGATTTTAGCTGCTTGTAGTTTCTTCATGCAAACGATATAGCTTACTATTTTCATTGGTACATATCTCATTGTAGATAAAAACATGAAAATGTAGCATTCTTGAGTTCTTTTTTGTTTTAGTTTAGTAATGTTCCTTCACTTAATAAAGTTCACTAGATAGCTGTGTGTGATGGCAAACAATGCAATTAAACAGCAGGGCATATCAATGGCCAAGATTGGGTTCATTCAAAAATGAGGTTAAATTTCAGTTTAAAATAAGTTTTTTGACCTGAGCACCTGAGCTGGAGAAGGTACTGCTAGTATTTTAATGAAACCATCTCAAGGTGTTTGGTTAAAACAGGGTTTTGGGGATCTGGTTAACTTTCACAGGGCATACATAAGCACTGATATATAAATATTCATGATGCAGTAATTGACAAATTTTATGATGTAGTGCTAGCCCTGTTTAACAGACCACCAGCTGCCACTGCCACCTGTTCATGTTTTTTACACCAGCTCATGTAATCACATGATACAACTACTAATAATAGGATCGATATTGTGGGCTGGACATAAAACGTTGACAGCCTGTACTTTATATGTGTATGTATTTAGTTTCCAAACTAAATAATGACCTACTGCAAGTAAGACAATATTGATGCCAAAAACCCAGTGAGTGCTTAGCTCGCTTATGTATACAATATACTGTATTAACTGCCTTATTGAATATTGTGACAATGTTTAGGTTAAGCTGACTTCCTTACTGAAGAAGCAACACTATGATCTTGACCTCTTAGTTAGAGCAATGGATGGAGAGGTACAAATGTTTGGAAGTTTATTCATATATTTTTTCATTCCATATTTACAAGAAAGCCAATAAACATTTGATTAATGTTGCATTTTTGTGGAACCTTCTTTCTCCAACCAGGCGATTACATTTCCTGGACTTGTTGAAAGTGAAAACACACATTTGCTAGTCGGACTCAACAGACTAAACCAAATTGGAGAGGTACCAAACACCAAAGAACTTAATGTGCCTTCAAATATTAATAATAAATATGACAAAAGTAATTTCTGTTAATAGGCAAGTGTTAACAAAGTCAGAGTTCTAGTGGATGCCGAGTACACATACATGAATCCTGCGCTCTCTCTCATCACTATGGCCATGATGAAGAAGTTCAATCGAGATAGCTCCTGGATCTGGAACACATACCAGTGCTATCTGAAGGTTAGTTGTGAGTTGATTAGAAAGAGTTATATATATATATATATTTATTATTATTATTATTATTATTATTAGGTTTAGGGGAACTTTTCACACTGCTGTGTGTGTGTGTGTGTGTGTGTGTGTGTATATATATATATTTCAGTAATTCAAAACTAATATATTATATAGACTCATTATATGCAAAGTGAAATATTTCAAGCCTTTATTTGTTATAATTTTGATGATTATGGCTTACATTTATATATACATGTCTGGATTCCCTCCACATTCACCATGGTCTTGACTAAGCTACTAAGGATGAGTGAATGAATGATGGTCTCCAATCTCTTAACAGGAGTCCAGAGAACTCCTATTTGATGCTATTCGTCTTTCTGTGGACTATTCTTTCTGTCTTGGCGTTAAACTTGTCCGAGGTGCATATATGGACAAGGAGAGGAAGCTGGCTATCAAGGAAGGACGAGCTGACCCCATTCACCAGTCCTGGGAGCACACCAATGATAGGTAAATGGATCATACTCTCAGAATATTAAATGATCAAATGTCCTGCATTCTGGCTTCTGTTTTCATACCTCAACTTTGAATGCAGCTACAACAGGTCTCTGGAAGTACTGCTTAACCTGATTTCGCAACAGCCTGACCGCTACAAGATGATTATAGCAACTCACAATGAAGAATCTGTTAGAAAGGCAGTGACATGGTATGGTATAAAATACACACATTTATAAATATTATAAGGCTGTGCATGATGTCTTTTTGGTAGTGTGATTAACTGTTGTTGTCATCATAATCTCTTACTCCTATAGAAGAGTACTAATACTGTCTGGTTTCTTTTTTAGTGGTATCCATTTCATTTTCTGAACGGCTTTATCCTTTTTTTTAATAATGGTCACGGGCAGACTGGAGCCCATCACATTATTATTATTATTATTATTATCATTATTATTAGTATTGACATTGTTATTATTATTATTAATATTATTATTATTATGTAATCTTACAGTAGTAGTAGTTAGACTCTGTGCCATTTTCCTCTTGCTATTCAAGAGATTTAAATGAAACTTGGTAGGTATATTGGTGTGTGGATTCTGAACTTGACATATATAAGTTATGTCACATGAAGACACCATGACGTCAAATGTATTTTCATGCCATTTCTAAACCTGGAAGTGCCTCAACCTGACTCTTAATTTGACCTTTGACTTTAGGGAGTATTGGATAACCAGTTGCAAGTCAGTTAAATGGCAACTTATTCCTTTTTTTTCTGTAAAAATGTATAATATTTGGGAAGACTAGTCTCCAAAGTGAGCATCACAAACTGATTTGGGGGATAGGTAACCTGACCTATTTTGGCTGAGCCACGTGTCCTTTAAATTTTGATGTTTGGAAATTTTAGACATTTATTGCCATAACTTGTAAATGGTTTAAGATAGTTCATCCTTTCATTCATTTTCTGAGCCGCTTAATCCTAATTAGGGTCGCGGGGAGGCTGGCGCCCATCTCAGCTGTCTCTGGGTGCATTACACCCTGCACAGCTTGCCAGGCCATCGCAGGGCAGAAACACGTTGTCGGCAATGCAGCCTACTCTTGCCGAAAATCAGCAAGGGTTCTTTTACATGCTTCTCACCACAGACAGTGAGAGACATGGCCTGCATTTGATAACCCTGTTAGCTGCACTGGGGGGTGCAGCAGTGACAACACACCAGTGACAACCCGTTGATAGTGGGGCATGAACCCCTGACCTTTGGATCTTTAATCCAGCACCCTACCACCGGGCCACAGCTGACATAACCAGAAGCATAACTTCATAATTAGTGATCATCTATAAATCACTATGGCTATAACATAAACAGTGCAGGGGGTGAAACCCTAAACGAAAACAATGGAGGGGGACTAGCCCCTTGCTCCTGCTCCTACACTCACAAACCGTGAAGATGACTCTCCAGTGCTGGTGATGTCAGCTCTTTTACTAAAATTATTTAGGACTACACTCACCATTTCAGTTATAAGATAACCAACTAGACTTCATATTAAACTATGCTGAAGTTTCTGCTACACAGTACTGCTATACAGTATTTTACCTGAGAGTTAATAAGCCTATTTATGTGAGTTCTGTCTGTGTGTGTGTGTTCCAGAGAGAAAAGCTGGAGACTGAGTAAACTGTCTGTCTGAATTAGTCTGTAAGCCAATTTCAGAGAACCCCAGGCCAAAGAGTGGCGACAGTGTGATAATACAGTCCGCAATCGGCATTAAAAAAAAAAGAAAAAAAACAAACAAACAATAAACAGTGCAAGATAGATCAATATTACTACTGGGTATGAATAGGAAATCATGCATGATCTTGGCATCAACAGTTTTTTACATAACCAGAAGTGTTGCATCATAATGCCTTCAGTAACATTTTATGAAGTAAACAGTAAAAGATGTATGCATGATCTGTCAACTGCCACCAATATTTTTTACATAACCAGAAGTACATATTATAATGACGTCATCAATCTTTCACACTAACTGTAACATATAAACAGTGTCAAGTGACCTACATGACATGGGAAGAAATACCAGGATTGCTTAAGAAATATTGTGGAGCTAGTTGAATTTGTTCTTAACTGACTAACCTTGAACTTGGCTTTAAAAAATACAATTGCAGGAAAAATATAATGAATCTATTTTTCAGGATGACAGAGTTAGGGATTGCTCGAGATCAGGGTTCAGTGTGTTTCGGTCAGCTTCTGGGGATGTGTGATCATGTGTCTCTAACTCTGGGTAAATATCATCATTTATCTCTAAATTACCCCTAAGTTACCATAGAAACAATAACATATAAGAGTTAACACATTAATATAAACCTGTAATTTAAATTACGTCTGGCATTTCTGTCAGAATCATATTACCAATCAGATGGGACAGTTATTCTTTAAACGCTGGTGCTAATATTGTAGTTAAGCTATTACATTTCTGATATCTCTGTTGAGATTTTATATTTCTGACTATTTGACTTTCCTACAGCTCAGCAGGGCTTCTCAGTGTACAAATCCGTGCCTTATGGCTCAGTGGATGACACTCTGCCATATCTGGTTCGGCGGGCTCAAGAGAACCGCACCGTGTTGCAGGGGATCCGCAAAGAGAGAGACCTGCTGAGGCAAGAGCTACATCGTAGAGTCCGAGAGAAGCTCACTCGTGCCAAGTAGAAAGAGGGAGATAGAGGAAAAACAACAAATCGGAGAATATCTGTAATATAAATGCTTTGGTGTTGGCCTAAGTAATTTCTTAAATTGAAGTAAAACCAAATAAAGAAATGAATAAGTGTTAATGATTAAACTAATAAAAAAAGAAAGCAAGGAAGAACATGATTTTATGATAAATGCAACAATTACCAATTATTCACTTGATGCTTGGACGATGTAGCTGACTATACAGTAATACCCACCAAGTTTGAGGCAAATAATAGTTTTAGTATATACTAAACAAGAACATAAGAAAAGCAAGTTAAAACAAGATTTTTCTATTTATATTATTACGTTTTGTTCTTTAATTCTTTTTAAAGTACAGCAGTGCCAGGTGAGCTCTGCGCACACATGCGTATGACAGACTTCGAGCAATGTGAACTTGAAAAGTATCTATGAAATGTTATTTAAATATAATATTCATATTTCATTCAGAGATTTAGTTCTACATAAAAACAAGAAAAGTTTGCTTCATAACGGTTTTAATAAGTGCTTTTTTAACTTTAAAAATGAAAAGGCCATAATGTGTAGCTTTTTGCGTTTTTTTTTTTGTTTGTTTGTTTGTCTGTATGTTTTTTTTGTTTGTTTGTTTGTTTGTTTTGTTTTGTTTTGTTTTTTGGGGGCAGCATGTTTTGTTTTGTTTTTTTATTTCTAGGATTTGATAATCAGTGGCCATAGCACACCTTTAGTGTTTTCCCAGCATTTTGATTCCACTTATCCATTTGGGATAATGTCTATTAAACGTGAGATAGCAAACCAATCAGATTGCACCATTCCCATGTACTATATACTAATTTGTTTTATTAAAGTCACAGAAAACATACGGTTAACGCACACTTGGGGAGCACTGATAACGCTGAGCTCAAACCACCAGGCCCTCCCCTGTGTAATAGGGGGCGACTTTGGGACTGAAAGGTCGCTGGTACGATTCCCGAACCAGCAGGAAAAATGTGTGGCTGTGGGGGTAATGAGCTGCACCTTCTTTTCCTCCACCTTCATGGCTGAACTTGAGCCCAAACTGCTCTCCCAATGTGTGTGGCAGCCCACTGCTCCGAGTGTGATTGTGCTCACTTTGGAGGGGTTAAATGCAGAGGCAATGATTTCCCTTGCATGAATATTACAGTATAGCAAAATCTAAAAGCAAAAAATACAGACAAGCTGTCGCTGTAAATTTAGTCTGAACCCTTTGTTATTTTTATGGTCATGGTTGGCATAACCAAGTTTTTGAAAAAGTGATCGTTTCTCCAGGTCTGCACTTAAACAATTATATTTTCAATCTCTTTAATCAAGAAAGATTTCAGGGGTTTTTTTTGTGTGTGTTTCATTAGCTTGCAGGCTTCTGGATGTTTTTTCCCCCATCAAAGATAATTAACTTCACCTAATTTGTTTACTTAGCTTTTCACTTTTTCTCAAGGCACTACATCAACAAATGGAGAGAAAGGGCGAAGAGTAATCATCGCCTGCTCTTTATTGACTTTCAGCACTACAGTCAGTACACTCCCACTCAAAACCTGTTCTTGAGCAAATGGGCATGTATTGTATTACTCTGCAGGATGACAAGTATACTAATGATGAATGATGGGGGGATGTGTGTGTGCAACAATTCAATGTTCATTTAAAGCCTTCACTGAGTAAATAACACCAAAGGAACAAATGAAACTAGGAACTACAGAAACAGTACACTAGAGCTGTAAATGGAAATCCATGGCAACTGTGGACATTTATGACAGCCATCAACAGAATTTTCAGTACCTCATGCGAGTGATCTTTACAGCCACCTCCTCTTCACACCCCAGGGTAGAGAACAGAAACTCTTCTGAAAGTCAAAGAAGACAACAGTGGCAGAATGTGATGTTCTTAAAATATGCAACTCCTCATATGAACCAAGGTGCATAATACTGAGTATTGTGTAGCCTTTTTTAAGAGTTAAGCCAAATTGTAATTTAAGGGATAATAAAGGACTTTTAATGAAATATACATCAGTAACCTTGGTATACTAAAATGTGTCAATATTTGTAACAAATCAGTCTTTGAAGTGTGAGAGCGTCATTGAAAATTCTTATGATTTTGCATTCTTATCAAATTTTCTACAATATTTTCAATTACAAAATGTATTATAAGTAATAGCTCATGTATAAAGATCTATCTTAAAATACTCACATGAGTCTTAGACTTTTGAAACTTGGTATCCCCTAAAAGCAAAGTGTCTAGTCTCACACCAAGAAGGGTCGAGGTTGGAGTATTTCTTCATGGAATTTGCATGTTCTTGCCATGTTTGTGTGGGTTTTCTCTGGGTACTCTGGTTTTCTCCCACGATCCAAAGACATACACATGAATGGCTGCTCTAAATTAGTCTTTGGTGTGAATGTGAGTGTGAATGATTGTTTGTGTCTGTGTTAGTCCCGCAATTGAATTTTGACGTGATCAGGGTGCACCTTGCTTCTTGCCCAAAATCAGCTGGGATTGGCTCCAGCTTCCCCTGTGACCCTGACAGATAAACAGTATGTCATCAGTATTAACAAAGTAAGAAATTGGATGACCTTTTGTCTGAAGACCATACTTTTAAAAAAAAAATGTAAATTTAGTTTTGAACATGTAATTTAAGATACAAAATAAAGCATTCTTACCCCCCTATCACACTGTCTCATATGTTGCCACATAAGCATTGAAATGAGGCGTATTTTGTCGAAACTTAAAGTCCTGTGACATGCACGGCGTATGTGTCTCAATTCTGTTGCATTCCTGTAGTTTATCTGGGGTTCAATGGACAGAGTTATGGCATATTGATTCATTATCGCATGCATGGCATATGATGCGTTGCTGTGGTGAAACTGTTTTGTGGGCGTAGCGTTTAGTTCTTACATGTGACATTGCTGCTGTGTAACTTGGAGGGTTGGGCACGTGTGTGGGTATGGAAATAAATGTTATGTTGCTTAAGTTTGCTAAAACAATGCCATGACGAGCAAAGGCTAACAGCAAAGAACCACCCCATAAAGTCTTCTCCAGCACATCCCAAAAACATTCAATAGGGTTAAGGTCAGGACTCTGCGGTGCCAAAACTGTGACAATGATTCCTCATGCTGCCTGAACCACTCTTTCATTATTTGAGTCCCCATTTTATATCCGTGCCAGCAGGTAAGAAAAAGTCAATGATGTGATAACCTGCTCATTCAGTACATTCAGCTCATCAACTAACTTCATTTTATTGCCACATTAATATTGCTGAGCCTCAAGACTGAATGTGTGTGTGTGTGTGTGTTTGTGTGTGTGTGTGTGTGTGTGTGTGTGTGTGTGTTCAGTTTGGTTGAGGTCATGGCTCTGTGCAGGACAATGGATGTTAGGAGAAAAAAATTGCTATAGGTAGCTGTAGCCTTTTTTTTTGTGTGTGAAAAATTACACGTCTCAAGAGTAAATCTGGTAACAGTTTGGAACCTGTTATTAGCTAAATGCTTGCGTGGGGTTCCTCCGGGTACTCCAGATTGCAACCCATGCACATTAATTGGTTGTTCCAAATTGCACCTAGGTGTGATTGTCAATGGTTGTGTGTGTGTTGGCCCTGCGATGGTCTGGCAAGGTATACAGGGTATACCGAATCTTCGCCCGGTGTCGGCTGAGATAGGCTCCAGCCTCCCAACGACCCTAAAAGGATTAAATGGTTCAGCAAATAAGTGAGATGACAGTGAGAATGCCTATGCCAACCAATAATAATTCCACCAAAATTCGCACTGCCCTGTTTTAGCTTAGCCATAGCTGGCTGTCTTTTGTTATCCCTAGCTTTTTACAAGAAATATGTAATTAGGCTAGCTCCAATAGCACACTGACATCCACAGGAAAAGCAAAAATTGCCATATGGATCATTTGTAGAGGTGCAATGATTGCAAATTCTGGGAGATTTTCGAATATTTCCATAAGTGTGACCTGCAGATGCTGATTTTTGCTGATTCCTCTAAGTCTCTCATGGACATAATTACCATCGCCGGATCCATAGAGACCATACGCATACACAATATGATGGGACCAGCTCTGAATTGGAAAAATATGAGAATGATCACGCCGGTCGAATCCAATTATTTCGGTGCACCTCTGATCATTTGCCATCTAAAACACGAAATTCTTTGAAATACAAATGACTAACACCCGTGTGCAGGACACGAGTTCCACTCATATCATATGTTCATGGAACTTTCAATCTTCACAGGGTCACTGGCAAACTTTGGAACATATTTGGGTGACTTATTTCCCATGAAGAGAAAGTGTAATGCTGCAGCATACAAAGCATTTCTGTAGAGTTGTGTGCTCTGTGACAACAATTTGGCTAAGAACCACAAATGGACGTGATGATCTGATGTCCACATATTTTTGGCCATGTAAGATATAATGAGAAGTGGAACATTTGTTCTAGATATTACTTGAAAACACCCACAGCACTTTTCTATGGGATGCCAATGGAAAGGTCCCATTTACAGAAACATTCACACAGTGTTTTATTTTGAGAACTCAGAGGAACACCCTGAAGCTCTGTTTAGAACAATAATTTACTTTTCAGGGGAATTTGTAAGATGTCACAAACTTACAAGGGTTTTAAGAGTGTTTCGAATGTAATAATGAAAGATTGTCTCAGTGTCTTTTATATGAAAGAATTAGAATGAAATAGACTTGGATATCAAATGACTTTTCTTAGATGAAGTTATAAAAGTGCATTTATAATAGAAATACATTAACAGATTATTTGAATTCCTCCAGTCATAGAATGAACAATAAGAAAACATTAAACACACTTTATTTTCTAGATTTAGTATTTTAAAATGCTGCTAAAATAGGTCAAAATTATACATTTGATCAATCTATTCTGGATACAAAAATAAAAACAAAATCAATCACAGACATTTTTAAAATTCTAGCCTGTCATCTGTTGATGTCAGCATAAATTCCTTTATCTCATTTATAACATTAATTGTCACTTGTCAAAACGTAGGCCTTCCTCCAAGGTAGGACCCCTGGCTGTTAGCATGGACATGTTGGGGCTGCCTGTAAATGTTTCTGAGCTGCAGATGAAAGGATGATCGTGGGTCCTGACACAGGCGGAGAGGATAAGAAGGAAATGGGTTATAAAGGGAAGTAGCAGGAGAGGGTAGAGTGTTATCTAATGAAGGGAGAAGGGGAGGGTGCAATACAACATCGGAAAGGTAGGGGGCAGTTGGGTTCAGCTGAGAAAAGGACCCTATTTCTGATGGAGCTACTGGAGGATATGCACTAGAAGTAGCAGGGTATGATCCTGGGGGGATGGGGTGGTTTTGAAGGGCTGAATGTGGAAGAAGTGAAGCTGTAGATCCTGGCATAGGAGCAAAGGACTGTGATAAGGTTTGTGATGAGGTTGCAGACTGGGGAGGTATATGAGGGCAGGTGGAGTTTGGGAATGATTGGGGCATAGTTGGCTGGGCCTGGGCTACATTTGACAGAGCTGGAACAACCTGGGCAGACACCATATTTGGCATTGTCATGTTCTGAAGAGGAGGGGGACCATTTGGAATGGAAGAGGGTAAGGAATAAAATATGTGAGAGGTTTGAGTTGTGTTAGAAATGGACCCAGGAACAATGTGTGTAGGCAGAGATACAGGCAGAGGAGGACGTGAAGACGCAGGGACTGGATTCATCATGGGATTGCTAAAGACTTGTGAATGGGTTCCATTTAGAGAACTCGAAGACATTTGAAAGAAAGGCCCAGTTGCTGAATTCGGTGTGTTTTGGAAAGATGAAGGATTTGTGTGAGAAGTTGCCAATGATTGGAAATTGTAAGGTGCTAGGGTTTGTACAGGCAAATAATTTGAAGAACTTGTATTGCTGGGTACTTGGGGGAACTGAAAAGCACTGGAATTGCTTTCCTGATCTGATGGGGTATTTAGAGGAGTAGAGGTAGATTCCGCCACAGAATTAAAGGGGAAAGCTGGTGGGATTTGATTTGAATCTGGTCCATTTGGATGTGCCACTGGAGGAAATGGAAAGGCAGTTTGGGATAGGATTGGGGTTGGGGAAGTGTTGGAATCTGAATTGTTGGAGGATTGCACTGGTGGGAAGGGGAAGGCCGTTGGGATGGAGTCTTGGGAAGCAGATGGTGTAGAATTGGAGGAAGCCAAACCATCTGTAGCCTGGGTCTGAGCTGAATCAACAGAAAGACCAGTAGCACAGTTGGAGATGGATTGACAAGGAGGTTGAGAAAGAGAATGGAAGGGTGGATTTGTAGGTGTATGAGGACTTAAGTCTTGGGGTGGAAGAATGGAGTGATAAGAGGAAGAGGGCAATTGAGGAGAAGAGGATGGATGACACATGGAGCTATGTGCAGAGTCCTGGGGTGTGGCAGAGGAAGAGTTAATTGGAGAAGAGGAATCCAGGGTAGGATAGTGAGATGGAACTATGGAAGAATAATCTTGAACAGAAGTTGGAATGGAATGAGACGATGGTAAATCAGGCTGAGTGGGGGACAAAGATGAATAAAGGGATGTAGGCTGTGATAGAGGGACTGGTACATGACATGAGGATGTAACTGAAGAAGGTGCAAATGTGGTATATGAGGAAAGGCTGAGCATCTGTGAAGACCTGTAAAAAAATGAAATAGAGTTGAAAGTTTTACTTTTCACAGGTTGTGTTTTAATTCACAAGATTCATTAAAAAAGTTTTATAGTAGCTTATAAATATATTTATGTGTGTGTTGTGTGTGTGTGTGTGTGTGTAAAATGGATGTCTTGTATATTCTGTAGGTATAAGACTTACCCATCAAGCAATCCACTGTTCACCTCATTATTTATGGTTGACAGAGGTTGTTTCTCAACTGAATTTGGAACTTCTGAAATCTCAGGCATCTGGCTGATCTGAGAACTCAGAAATGCTTGACCAGAGCTATGCTGCTGCACTGTCTGCTCTGGCAAAGATGTCACATCAGAGCAGAAGCCTGAATCAGACAAAGACAGAGTGGTGCCTTCTAGTCCCAAGGGCTGTGGTAACACCTCAGTGGAATCACATGGGTCACATGATTCTGGTGGAAATACAAAAAAACCCCACTCAGTTACAAAAATAAGTAATCAGTCTTATCAAATGTATTTTTATATAAATAAAAACATCATAAAATGAGTTTGGTTACCTATATCTAAAGGTTCCTCTTGAATTGGTTGGCTTAATTTTCTCTTTTGCCTTGCCTTCCTTTGTCTGAAAGGAAAAAGTATGATTAATAGTGACATGGTTTTCCATGTCCAAACATGTTCTTGTACAAGCAATGCTGTCTATTGACAGGCATTAACTTACTTCTTGCTGTTCATGCCAGTGTCCCTGAAACCTTTGGCAAATGGATTGGAATTGATCTTCAGCTCAGTTATCTAAGAAAACACCAAAGAAACCCAAACTCTTTTCATAGTTTACATTGTAATGTAAAAGTGAGTTGAACCTCTTCCTGTGTTTTGTATTGACTGTGTATAATGAATTTACACACCCAGTATAAAGACTGTCATTCTTTAAATATTAATTTATTTATACCTTGTTGTTCTGGTATGCTGTAACAGTGATGAACTGGGTCTCGGGAAAGGTGAAGGTGTGTTGAGCTCCACCCCACATCATCACATCTCTGGTTTCAACCACATGCACTCGTGCTTGGTACTTGTGCAGGGAGTGAAGAATGATCTATTGGACAGAAATTTCAAAGAAAGCTACAAATCATTTTCGCAATTGCCTAGTTTCAAAAATAAATAAATACAAATATATATATATTTTTTCTACCTACTAAGAATTAGATTCACAGATAAAATGTACAGATAATATGATGAGCATGTATATACTCACATATCCTTGTCCATCCAATGTGTTGTTGGTGAGTTTGGCTCGGTGGAAAGATATGGTTCGGTTCTGCCAGTGTTCACCAGTTGCAGGAGAGTCTGGGTGGATGAACACTCTGTCTGGAAGTCGAGCTTCAGCTCCTCCCACCACCTGCCAACTGTCATCTTGGAAACGATAGCGAAAGGAGTCTACAGGTATGATGTCAAGCAGAAGGATGTAACGCAGACATGGATTCAAGCCAGAAACTTTCACTTTTAGCTGAGGAAACATCCGTCTGATGGAGAAAAATGAATATGTTACAGTAGAACTTTGTAACTAGGGTTTTCACAAAATCCCACAAAGATTCAGGGATTTTGCAAAACAGTTACACCGTTAAAAACAATGCATTCTTTCATCTTTCGTAAACACTATATCCTGGTCATAGTTGTGGTTGATCCAGACCTTATAGTAGAAACACTAGGGACAAGGTTTTACACAAAATATTTCAAACACATAACAATGCCAAGTACATTATTTCAGTGTGAAAGTACAAAGAGAGGGTGGCATGGTGGTGTAATGTTTAGCATGTCTGCCTTACAGCAAGAAGGTCCTGGGTTTGAGTCCTGGGCTCTGCAAAGGCATTTCTTTGAAATCCGGGTACACAAATTTTCCTCCACAGTCCAAAGACATGCTCATTAGGATAATTGGTACCCTGTGTGAGTGTGAATGGTTGTGTGTTTGTTGGCCCTGCAGTGCACTGGTGAGTTGTTTAGGGTGTACCTAAGGCAGGGTACATCCTGAACAGCTCGCCAGTCCATCGCAGGGCCAACACACACATAACCATTCACACTCACATTCACACCTAGGGCCAATATAGAGTGTGAATTATAACCATATTACCTGGAGAGAAACCACAAAAGCATGGGGAGGACATGCAAGCTCCACTCAGAAACACCCGAGCCTGGGACTCAAACCCAAGGCCTTCTTGCTGTGAGACAGACATGCTAACTACTAAAACACTCTGGTTTTTAACAAAGTCTATTTTCCATACTGCTTCACTTAATTTTACTCTATTAACTAATTTAACAGCCTTCATGTCAATTAATACATTAAATAAAAAATAAATAAATGCATTACCTGCCCTTCTTGGTGATGATCATCTCTGTGCCAACGGTGCTAAACTGTTTCCATAGCGATGCATTATCCAGCTCTATCTTTATAACATCTTCAGTTTTCCCAAAGTTATCTTTTTTCGTCGGGGGCGGGGGAAGCAGACGGGGAGGCAAGTTTCGGGCTGCCATGTCGCATGATGTCGGGTACAGGGGCATGTGGGCTGCTGGCTCTCTATCTGTAGGTCAGAACAATGACAATATATCATGTATAAGACACAAGCCAAGGGTGTAAAATATGTAAAATGGTAATAACTCTAGAATCTGACACAGATAATTTTTGTTTATCAGTCATATCAGCTAATTTCACATTTCAGGTGATCCTTCTAACTAATTTAATAAAAACCTGCTACACTGAATGAAGATCAGTAAATTGTTTTGAATTACAGCTTTCAGGACATTTTACGCTTCTTCGTGCAGCTCATTAATCTAATTAATAGGCTAAAACCCACTCAAAAAGGATCATTCAGCTCATAAGGTAGTTATCATAATTATATTACATGTGATTTAATAATTTGTTTTTTACTGCCTATCCTGTTTGAATTAATATTTCAGTTCAACACACACACAAGGTTCTGCATAGATGAAATACATGGGACTGTGTTTTAATCGAAATTTGATCATTGGATTCTGAATATTTCATCGATCCTTCGATTTTATGGCTACAAAAACAAATCCAAAACACTCTCTTACCTCTATAGCAGCAGTCTCCAAGTCTTTGTGCTGCAAGGGCTAAAGTGGGATACATCTCTACTCCCAACATCCTCTTGCTCGTCTTTATTATCCTTGAGAACTTTAATAAATCCTCTCAAGTGTCAAATCTTCCAACTTATCTTGAATTTCTCAACATGTCTTCTACTTAAGGTATCTTATTCTCTTGGTCTGGTCTTTCTTCTTTTAAGAGCCAGTGGCTCTGTAGCTCTGTGTTATATAGGTGAGTATGTATTAGCATATGGACCAAATGGCAAGGTTTTCACACTCCCTCCTTATTTCTTCAGTCTTTATTAGGAATGTAAGGACCACACTCCTGTCCTTTGCATACTGTTTAACCAAACAAGCATGTACACTTTCATTGGCTCATGCATGCCTACTTCTATGAAGGAATACTTGGGGATTAACAAAACAAACAAACAACAACAAAATAAAGTAATTAATTATATAAAGTTATGTTGCATTTTAAGCATATTCCATAATGGTAATTAATAGTAATAGTAATAGTTATTTAGTCATGGGTAGCTTTAGCACATAGTGGAAATGTTAGTAATAGATATTTTATTACTATAGATTATATAGATTGACTTGTGAGAAATTAATTCATTAATTCATTGCAAACCACAGAATAGAATGTATAGAAATTTTAGTATTAAAATCTATGTAGGTACCTTGCTGACAAAGTAGAAATTATTTGTTCTTTCACACTATAAAGTACTACAAAGTGACCCATTCAATCCCCAACCTCGATAACTAAATACGAAAGCTAATAGGCCTATAAATAGTATTATTTTAAATGCAAATAAAATGTGTTCTATGAACTGAAATATTGAAAGTAAAAAAAAGTAAAGCAACAACAAAAACAAACACAATGTTATAATAGATTATGGCCATTATTTTAATCTGTACTGAGGGGGTTTACGCAATAGTGAAGTTACTTTTGTTGGTTGAAGCTACTGGAAGATTTACTGTTCGGTGTACATGGCAATCAGGGAAGTGTTTAACAGAATACTGAATACTGTGTTAGGCAATTAAATGAGCAAAATGTAAACATATAGATTTAGCATATAAGGGTATTGAATATCTGAAAATAAAATGAAATGAAATACAAGTTTTAACATTATTTGGGACTCCCTTCTTTCTTTCCTTCTCTCCATTGGAGGTATAGAGGGCGGGGTTTTCAGGTGGAAGCATGTGGCACAGTTTGGTCTTATTGCTGCAGTTTGGTCTTCTAGGTAAACAGTGCAGCTCAGACATGATGGTTCCACACGTCTCACTAAGAGTCTTACAATAACACTGAGCTGTAGAATAACAACCAGTAAGGTGCTGAATGAAATAACAACTTCCCACAGCCATTAAGCCTTTTTTAATAGTTTCATCTGTTTAGTCAGGTGAATAGTCTGGAGAAAATTGTAGGTCAGTTGTGCTACACACCAATGAACTGGCCTTTCGATTCTTTTTTGTCCTGACAGATAACAATCATAGTGCAGCCAAAACTATTTGCTTTGTGTAATACTTCAGAAGATTTGGATTAAGTATTACATTTTCTTCAGAGGATGCATTCCTTTCTCAATCTATTTCTAATGGTATTTCTCATCTTGGAAGCCCCTCGCTCCTGCTGATGAAGATCCGTATGGGCCTTGATCTGCACTCAGTGACTGTAAAGACGACTTTTCACTGCTGGTGATATAGACTCTCTTGCTGCAGTTATCTAGGACTTACAGTTGTGGTATAACCAACCGGAC
>JAQMYF010000021.1:17672176-17684208 GCA_030014195.1 Neosilurus mollespiculum
TTCATATATATACACACACCCTACTCACTCTATATATATATATATATATATATATATATATATATATATATATATATGAAACTCACAATTCTCCATCAGGGCAACACGGCACGGGACAGGACCGGAGAATTGCCCTGCTGGAGGACGTCTTTAAGAAATTTCCCCAAATGCCAATCAACATTGAGATTAAACAAAACAATGACTTGCTGATACAAAAGGTATTTCATTGTGCCTGAGCAATTACCAGTAGATGACTGTAATCTCTGTAATTATAGCTATAATAACTCAGCTGTGTTATTTAGGTCTCCTCTCTGGTCAGAAAGTATGACAGGGAGAGCATCACGGTCTGGGCCTCTGATGACTCTCAGATCATGAACAAATGCAGGAAACAGGTACATCACCACATCACATGTCCGTGATAAAGATAAAGCTACGATTATGTCTGAAATGGCAAAGTCATGTGTCAAAAAATGATCTACCGTATCATTACTTCTTTTTTTAATTTAGCACAACACACAAAACACAATGCAACTAAACTGTAAATCAATCACACGCTGGCCTGACGTATGAACTGTTCATAATTAACTTTTTGAAGGATTTTGCATTCTATGTACTGACTTATAAAACTGCATGCACAGAATCCCTTTATGCCATACAGCTTCACCTTCAGACGAGGAATCCTTCTCGTAGCACTCTACTACACAGGTCTGCTGCCCTTCTGCCCACTGGGAGAAAGTCTACTGCAGTTCTACCTACCCAGAGTAATTAACAGGTAAGGAAAGTTCTGTTAAAAACTCAGAAATAGAAATATAGGTTGGCCTGCTTGTAAGAAAAAAATTAATGGACACGCAGGACATATACGTGTGCCTGCATGATGGTGTGATAACATATAAACAAAAGCATTTCACTACCCAGGTAACAAAAAAAAGTTACATTTTTTAAAAGTGTACCCCACCGAGTCCTGGAAATTATTTGTTTTTGGAAAGTCAAGGTCAAAGTTCAATGTCACAGTGAGGTCATAAAGTATTATTCCTTAATATGGGGTGATTATGTTTGAGATGTTCATAAGAAAGTCTCATACACACACCATCACATGCAAGACAAAACATCCTATCTCAGCAGTTTTGGGCAGCAAGTGGAACTCGAAATCAGCCAGAAGAAAACTGAAGTATTGACTCTTAACATCCAAACCCTGAACAAGTCAATGGAGAGAACCTAGCATCCACAGACCATTTCACCAACCTTGCAAATATAGTTAGACATGAAGGATGAGCAGGCAGTGTCATCAAGAACTGTCTCAGCAAGACCAGAAACACCTTGAGAATGTTTGACAATGTGTGGAGGTCACCCCCGTACAGCATCAAGACCAAGCTGGTTCTATACCAGAGCTGTGTGTTGTCCGTTGTCCACCTTTCTCTATGGCTCAGAATGCTGGAGGGTGACAGACGGCAACATCAACAAGCTAATCAACATTCCACAAAAGTGACTTGAGAGGAATCCTGCATATACAGTGGCCTGAAACCACTTCCAACTCAACAAATTCTAGCCCAATGCCAGCAAGAAAACATGGAAACCATCATCATGAGGAGGAGGCGGAAATGGATTGGACATCTCATGATAAAAGAGCAGGACAACATCACCAGCACAGCCCTCTAGTGGACACCAGGGGGGAGATGTAAAAGAGGAAGACCCAAGAACACATGCTGGCAGTCAGTAGAGAATGAGCCGAAGACCCTGAAGCACACCTAGGGGACAGTGCAGAGGCTGGCCCAGGACAGACAGGAGTGGCAAATCCTTTGTCGCTGCAGTACATGCCGGCAGGCATAAGACGCATGAAAGAATGTTCATAAGATGGCCACTAGGGTAGACATTTCATAATTCTGGCAAGTTATACTGAAACCTGAGGTCTTAAAGGTCAAACACAAAAACCCCCAACAACATGTTTTTGTATAAATATTACCATAGTATATCTGATCTATCATTATTTACAATAATACCCTTTAAAAATCACAAAGGTCTAACTAGTATGGCCTTGAACTTGTCTTTACCTATAAATATAAAAATAAATAAATACAGATTTTTTTTTTTTTCACTGTAATTCACAAGTTGGTGCTCCATGTAACATCAAATAATCAGATCCAGGAGCACCATCATTATCATGCTTTAAATTATAAAATAAAAAAAAAAAAAATAAAAAAAATCTAGTTTTGGTTTGTTTTTCCTTCTGTTACTGTGTCGTACATACACTAGCCCTAAGGTTAGAAGGGAGTCTTGCCCACTACAAGACACTAGCTTCCTCCCCAAGGCCTGTTTCCTCAGAGCAGTCGATTAAATCGCATTTGTTAAAAATAAATAAATGCCCAGTTTATGAAAATAAATAAAAATATGGGTTAAAGCCCCATTATCAATGGGTTGTCACTGCTGTCCCCCCAGTGCAGCTGACTGGGTTATCAAAGGCCGGCCATGTCTTCAGAAAATGAATGAATGTTCTTAACATCAACTACTTTCATTCTGAACTGTGTTACTTTTCATGGAATAACTAAAATGACATGAACAAATGACGGGATAACAAATGGTGGGATAAACAGCTTGGGGAGTTTCGGCAGCCGACATAACACTGAGGCTTCTTCTCCCGGTCAGAGGGAGACGCAGGCCTATTTCCTTGAAGCAGATTGACAAAGTCTCATTTGGTAAAAAATTTTTAAAAAATCAGAAAAATATGTCCTTAGCATGAACTACTCTCATTCTGAATTTTGTTGCTTTTTGTGAAATGGATAAACAGATCCGTTGGTCGGCTAGCGTTAGATTTTTGCCGACTCAGAGCACATAGAACTCACCTGACCAAGTCTGTCGTGGTTAAAATACGTAATGACAATTATTATTCATTCATTCATTCATTTTCTTAATCCTAATTAGGGTTGGGGGAGGCTGGCACCCATCTCAGCCAACTGGTGAGGGCAGAGTACACCCTGGACAGCTTGTCAGGGCAGAAACACGCTGACGACAGTGCAGCCTACTCTTTACGAAAGTCAGCAATGGTTCTTTTACATGCCTCATGGCCAGCCTTTGATAACCCAGTCAGCTGCACTGGGGGACAGCAGTGACAACCCATTGATAGTGGGGCTTGAACCCCTGACCTTGGGATCAGTAATCCAGCACCCAACCACCGGGCCACCACTGCCCAATAATTATTAATAAGAAAAATATCATCAATACTATACACTATAACAATCAAGCATGTGCCTGTGTGAGAGTGGCCTACCTAGATTCTCCTGCGTTTCTTCACTGCTTGGTTTTCTCTTTTCCTCTTGGTTGTAATCGGATCAAAAATAGACAGGACGGATCCATCTTTAAGCCTTCTATGAAAAAAAAACAAAAATGGCAGGTCTTGTGGGGTGTTACTGGTATGCAATTTGAAGTACCTTCCACAGGACCCCAGTGAACTGGAATAGTGTAATGTGTGCCCAAGGAACATGGATGCGTGTGGGGAGTGAAGGCTAGAAGAGCTACTGTTGCACAAACTGCTGTTAATATGATTCTATGATAGAAAGTAGTCAAAATACAAAAGAGTATTGCAGCTTGCTGTGTATGAGGCTTCCTCACTGCAGACCAGTCAGGTGGTGTTAATGTTATGACTGGATGTTGTAGTGTACACATATGCAAAAGATTTGTACATTTTGCTGTACAAACATGCAGACTGTATCTCCTTTTACAGGGGATATATTCCAGAAGAGTCTTTTCTTAAGAACAGATTCGTGGTCTCCCTCATTGAAAAGTAAGTCATAAATGTAGTCTGTTCTGGTTAGTCTATATGGAATCTCAGTACATGCCCCTCTTAGTGTCGGTGTGGGTTTCTTATGGGTTGAATGAATTTAAAAAAGGTTTTTTTTTTTTCCCCCTTCTCTAGGCTGACTATGAGAAAGTCACTGCTGGAGCACTTGGTAAAGCGAGGCATGCAGGTGTGTTAGTCAGTTTCTTTCCTCAGGGGTCAGGATTAAATCGTAGAGCCATGGTATTCTTAGTAATCTTTGTTCTTAATCCGTGCTCCTTCCTCCTCAGGTTCAGCTGTTTGTGTGTAACAAGGAAACGGACATGGCTTTGGCTTTCGCACTCGGCGCTACAGGAGTGATGTCTGATTATCCCACCATCCTATCAGACTACCTACAAAAACATCCTGAGGTTTAAGTTTCTTAATGCAAAGATGTGACAGACCAGAAAATAGCAACAAGATTCCACTGTTGCAGTTTCATCATGTTTATTCCTTTTAAAACATTTCGAAATTCAGAAATCCATTTTTAAAGCCGAATCACGCGTAAGCAATATAGCCGCGATGTCGTTTTCGGTTGGTTTCGGCCGAAAAATGCCGCCATTATGCGTGAAATTAGTGGTCTCTTCGAAACCTTCAAATATCTTCGATTATTATATTGGTGGGTTTGAAAATTTCTAATTTCGCACCAAATTTGAGCAGGTCCAAAGTCTTTCAACAAGACTGCGCACACGTATCATTTACCTCGAATTCGACCGACCTTTTCTGAAAATGTGCGAATTTTAGTTAGAATTTATTCAATTGCCTTCGAAATAAAATTCGCTTGTACTTTCGGACAAGATCGCTTACGTGTGAGTCAGCTTTTAATCTCAATAGGAGCAAAGATTCATACATCAAAAACATAACATCAGTGTACTGAGTGTGAGATAATGAGATCACACGGCCTGCAGTGGGTCTTTGTCTTTTTGTGAGATGATAACGGTAACAGATTCTGGTAGATGTGCAGACAGCCGGCCCTTAAACACGGAGAGAAAACCCCTTTCACTGTTACTGTGTTCACTCAGAATCACACTCGTGCCTTTAGAAACAGCGTCCAGCACCTCGTGATGAGACATCTCACCTGGAGAAAATAAAAGCACGTTCATAGAGTCCTTAAAGGAAACCTTAGGAATTTTTAACCTGGACTCTATTTTTCATGTTTTTGGGTACAAATTTTTACTAGGGGCAAAAACTGGTCCAGTGTTTTGTTGGTACATTGGAAAAACACACGTGTCAAAATATACTGCTTGTTTCCCCACTGACGGACTTTATTATTAGAATCTAATAACATTTTTTATGTACTACTAATAAAGGTAAAATAAGACTTTTGCAAATAATACTGCTTTATTTATCAGTTACTGCATCTGAATAGGACCAGTGGAACCCAATAGCATATTGTGAGTCTTAATGATATAAAAATAAACTTACATTCCTCGTCCTAAAATTACTAGTAAGGATATTGCACAGATTAAATTAAATTAATAAATGAAAAATATTTAAATGCTCAAACAACATTCTGATAGATTTTTTTGTTTAATACTAATGAAGCATATGGAAACTCAATCCTATCTTCAGGTCCAAAAATTAATTAATTAATGGATTGATTGATTGATTGATTGATTTATTGATTGATTAATTAAGTAGTCAATTAATCAATTAATTAATTACTAATTATTATAATAATAATCAGTATTAAAATTACAATTTGGGTGGAGAGCACTCATGTTACAAATTTATTTCTTCAAAGTAAGACCTTCATAACACTATTTTATGGTTAAACCAGAATTTAACATGTTTTTGCTATTAACTTTAGCACATGGACTCCTTTACTTATATTACTGTTTTGAAAGTTATTCTTAAGTACATGTTATCCACACTGTAGTATAATAGTTGGAGAAAAAGATGATGATCAATGAGCGGATAAAATAAATCTGCTAAAAATTAACAACATACAAACAGACCACACTCCGTGAAAGAACTTGTTTCTGGTTTGTTTCTTCAAAAGAACAAACAAATCGCACACGGATTTTGGCTTTAAAATCAGTCATCGTTCTGGCAACCCAGGAAGTGGAATCAAGTACAGATCCCCAAATATATTATATTAAAGATATTTTTAAAAATATATTGATTTAGAATCTGTATTAAAGAGGAGCTCCTTGTGAGTTGGATTTCTTAATTATAACATTTGTTTTCCTGAAAAACCAGAAGCACAAAATTATGAACAGGCAATTATTTCTACTCTTAAACACACACACACACACACACACACACACACACTCTAGATTTGCAGTTTACATTGTTACATAATTATCTGCACAACATGTTTTTGTTCTATTATTTTTACAATCTTCTAGATGATTTCACATTTAAATATTAATTGACTTTGATTTCTTATGATTTTATTTTCATAAACATTTTGTATTCCTCATTTTAGATCACATAAATAAATGCACTTTAACATAAAACAGTTGTGTGTCTGTGCATGGGTGTTTGTGTGCTTGTTTTTATATCCTACTTAGGACCAATTTAGGGACATTGTGATGGTCCTTGTGAGGAAAAAGTGGGGGGTATTTTATGAAACGAGTCTAACTTACCGGGGGTTACTTAGTGAATTCGGAGTTAACACCCCTGGACTTCCTACACAAAATTCACCCAGCGATATGTAGGTAAAATAAGAAGAAATCTGTAAGTGGAAGTGGTGTTAACTCATCAAAATCTGTGATTCTCACATTAACTCATCAGATAAAGTGAATCTGTGTTCACTTTAAAGGGAGAGAGTCTGAATGCAAACCCAGCTTTGAAATATTCACGCAAGCTCTGTATTTTTTTATAAGAGGAATGTGTAGAAGGATGTCATGAGCTGAAAACAACTCCTACAGCAAAGTACAACACTGTGGGGGGCAAATAAAAGAACACGGTTGTATTAAATAAAGACAAGAGGCATGTTATCAACGCATTACCGATTCATAGTAAATTGTTCTTTTTGAATGTTCTTTATTTTATCTGATGGATTCCTATTTTAAAAAACATTGAAATTAAAATATAAAAATTCTAATAAGTGAAAACTTATTAGTCAGGAAATTTAATACGAGCTGATACATAGGGTTTCATGATGCATAGATTTCTAAAATTAACCCATTAGTCACTGAACAAAATGAAAATTAGTGCTGAAAGTGAATTTATAATATATTTATATTATATAGCACATACTTGTATATGTAATAATAAAAAAAACTATAAATATAATGATATATATATATATATATATATATATATAGAGAGAGGTGTGTGTGTGTGTGTGTGTGTGTGTACCGGTGATGTAGAGGTCTGCTTTCACGCCCTGCAGGACTGAAGCGCCTGAGCCAGCACACACAGCAACACTCTTCACCACAGAATCTTGGGAAATATTGACAACAAAACACACAGTGTTCAAGTGAAATGAAGACAGCAGCAAGCAAACATCCCTAGTATTGTTAGGTAGTAACAGATCAGTAAAGAGACTGAGCCTAACTTTTATGGTACTTGGATTACAATGTTGGATTACTATGTTACACACACACGCGAGAAAAAAAAAAAAAAAAAAAAAAAAAAAAAAAAAAAAAAAGCCCTACCCACTGAGTTTTGACTGATGGTACACTTAGCCTGTGTCCTAGTGAACCAGTATCAGAATATATTCACTGATAGTGACTTTAAAGCACTTCTGTAAGTCGCTCTGGATAAGGGAATCTGCTAAATGCTGCAAATTTAAATCAAGCCTTGCGCTATAGCTTCAGTTTTTTACAGAAAAGAGAATGAAACGGTTGTTTGAAATTTAACAGCACACTATATCTCTGTTCACCCTTTATCCACTTGTAAGAAAATAAATAAATAAATAAAAAAATTCAACATGGTCAAGACAAATATATTAAAGGTTTGACTGTCAATGGCACTAATCTTATGAAAACAGCAAAAGTGGGGGGAAAGTGTTCTGTGTGAGATATAAGCGAGAATAGAGTAAACATGATCAGTAAGCCTGAGATGGAGGAGTAACAGATTTCTGCCAAAAGGTGACAAGAAACTGCAATGGTATAATGTGACGCAGAGAGTGACCAGTGCGCAGAACGTAAGAGAGCCTATATATAAAGCTCTAAATAAAAAGAATTCCTACTAAAAGAGTATTTTCATTTCAGGTTTTAATCTTGCCTGTACTGTCTTGCTCACACACTTTCCCCCTTACAAGGACAATTAAAAAAATCATCATTACCTAATGTTTTCTGATTTCCCAGAGCCAGTCTAAGGTAAGGCAGACCGAGGTGTTTCTTCATTCTCTGAACTGCCACAGCAATGGATATCGGCTCCTCCAACACGGCATGACGTCCCTGACCGCAGCCTAGTAAAGGGAGCTACAGAAATACACAGACTTCTCATTCCACTGGAGCCTGATAAAATGTACATTAGCATTGGATGCTATACTGCTTATGATTGGGGTTTTTTTCTATATATTTATATATTATAAATATAAATATCATGTGAACATATGCTGCAAGCTTATTGTGTCTCTCAATGCATTCATGTTTGGCTAGTTCCGTGAACCCAGTTAGAATACGATCTACCTTCTCGCCTCTGCACATTCTACATGTTGGGTCATTTATTGTTCTTCTTGTTCTTGTTTTATGCCGTTTCGTTGGTAAGGCTTGGTCTTGAGCTGCAACTATGAGTCCCTCTGTTTCTCCCCTTAGCACAGTACTTCTCAACCATTTATGTGTTGCTTCTCTATCTACATCAGCATTCTGGATACTTTTTACATACTGCCCATGTAATGCTTTTTCTTCCCAGGCCTTAGCTCCTCTTTTATTAATTATTATTTCAGTTTTTACTCTATCTTTAATGATTCTTATCTTGTCTTTTGTCGTTGTCTCGTTTATTTTAATATTCTCTCTTTGCATTTGTAGTTATCCGAGTATTTTCTCTCTTATCATCATCATCATCATCATCATCATTGTTGCAAGTAAAATATCTTCCTATCCAAAAATGAATATAAAATACTGATTATTTAGTATAATCTGCTTGATATAAATATTTAGGTACTGCCTAAAAGCAGAGCTCCAAAAATGTTTGCATGTGTAAGTTTACAGAATTTGTATTCTTCTAATATGCACACATGAGCGCCCAAGTGTTCTGAGACTGAAAACCAGGATCATATCAAGCAACAGTATTTCTTGAATAGAAAATGCACACAGTATGTGAGGTTTAAATACAGCTCTTTTACCTGCTGGACCTGTGTGATGTTGAGAGTCTGACTGGCTGTGGGGTTTCCTTGTATAGCCCAAACAGCAGGGATCAGCTGAGAGCTCGAACAGTTTAGGATCACCTGCTGTGCCTCTTGCTCAGTCCTGAAAAGTGATGGTGTGCAAAAATATCAGGGCTGCCACAGAACCATGGTTGGAACCTGTCATGGAACTTAACACCACAGTCATTCGGGCATACAATACAGAAAAAAAGCAATATTAGTCGTAGTCAATTCCCACCCATCAAGTATGCCTCCCTCTCATGTGAGCTGTTCACGGTGTAAACCCCCTCCTTCACCCAGAGTTGGCCAAGATAGACCCCAGCCTCCCTAGTCTATTGCAGGGCCAACACAGACACACAACCATTTACACACACTCACACTCATGCCTAGGAGCAATCTAGAATATCCAATTAGCCTAATGTGCATGTCTGTGGACCGTGGAAGGAAACCGGAGTACCCCGAGGAAACCCACACAAGCACAAGGAGAATGTGCAAACTGCACACTGAAACACCCTCACCAACCACGGGGCTCAAACCCAGGGCCTTCTTGCTGTGAGTACTAACCGCAAGTGCGGATGCAAATCAAAACCAATACTATTTACAATCAAATGCCCTCATACCGAAGAATGTTGCACTGAAAGGTTTCACTATTTTCTGTTTTTCTTAAATCCTTCAATGTACTATTAAGCTCCTCTTCATTTTTGACTGTGAACTCCAATCTGTGCTTCTGGGAGGCACTACAGTGAGCCTGGCTAAGCACTGACACTTGTCCGTTACCTGTAAATAATAAATACATTTTGTGATTAGTAAAAATGACAATGAAAAAACAAAGAATAATAAAGTGATCTGACTGGCATTAGAAAAAACAAAAGAGCAACCAACCTACGCCTTCTATCAACCAGTCATTAAGGCCGTCTTTCACACTATCCCATGACGTATGCGGAGAGAAAACAGCTATTCCATTTTCTATAGCTCTGATGGCCAACTGCTGTTTCCAGTCCTTCTGAACAAGTCGTTTGAAAGGCCGGAAAAGAGGTGGGTGGTATGAAATGATGAGCTCACATGCCATCGCTTCAGCTTCATCCATAACGTCAGCAGTCAAATCATTGGTGAGGAGGATTGTCTTGACTGGACGCTGTTTGCTTGGTTCAACCAATAGCCCGACGTTATCCCAAGATTCAGCCAACGAGAGCGGAGCAAGCTGCTCAAGAACTTCCAGAACTGCCTTTAAATCCATGGGAGGAAGAGAACGAGAGAAAGAACGAGAGAGAGCGACAAAAGGGGGAGTCCAAACAGAATGACAAAGAGAAGAACGCAACACGGAATGAAGAACAGAGTTTGCTTTCAGGATGGGGTGTTTTCTTTCAAGTGCAGATTTTAAAAAGAGATTAAACTGAGACGGGCTGCTTCTCAATCCGAAGGATCTTGAGATGTTCATAGACCGAGTAAACATGAGAGAAGGTCCCTCTGTGAAGGAAAAAAGAAACAATGATGACATTAAATGGGGAGCACTAATGTACAGACACAACGTAAAGACGCTCAGGACAGTTAATAATAATCATAATGTTTTAAAGTCCCATACATCCAAATATCACCCTCATACATGCTTTAATGGTCCTCAAGAGCATCTGTACTAAAGTTTTCCAGTATAGCCCCTCCCCCATCCTCAGTTTTATTACCTGTTTTTTTTTTTGTTTTGTTTTTTAACTTTCTTTAATCTGTGAAAGGAAAACATTCAACCAATCAGGGCGCTGTTTCTACAGAGATTACACTTGCACTTGACAGTTGAAGGAAGATGGCAGATTTATACATTTATTCTGTTAGCAGCACTAGTTGGCAAGGGTAACAAAAATTATAAAGACAACAATTTTAAAAACTAACACACTGACATCCTGAAATATGACTCATTTTATTCAAAATTCATAAAAAAAAAGTTTATTATGAAATACGTAAGTTCATTATCCTAAAATATTCATCTATCATTATGAAAAAGGATTCATTATTATGAACTATTACTCGAACGCTCACATGATCATGTTGCATTCAAAGTGTTTTTTTTTACTTATTTTGCATTCTTTATTTACCAATATCCAATAAACGTAAATCGACACTGGTGGTCGTTCCATGTTAGATGCTGTGATGGTTCAAGTTTTTTTTTTTCAAGTTCAAGAAGCTTTATTGTGATTTCAACCACATATAGCTGACGCAGTATATAGTGAAATGAAACAACGTTTCTCCAGGACCAGGTGCTACATAAACATACAACAGAAAGACCAAATTCGAAAAAAAAAAAACAACAACAATATCACAGAGCTAGGAACAAGATTTCTGTCCTGGCCACATAAAGTGCAAAGTGTGCAATTATGTGCAAACAGTGCAAAGACAATACAGTGCAAAAACAGTCCAAAAAAAACCAAAACAAACACAAGAATGAGACACCTAGTGCCAAAAGAACGAAAAAGACAAGATGGAATAAAAAAAAAATGAAATGATGTACAGAGTAGCAGCGAATGTGAGACTGGTTTAGTTCTGTTTGAAATAGTTTTTTTTTCTAAAGATTTTTGGAACTGCATGGCTGCTGTTCTATAGACAAACAGAGTTTCAGGGTTTAATTCATGTTAAATGTTGATGTAAAATACTGCTCATCCAGGGTGTACAGCTTCAGTCACTTTACCTACATTTAGCTTTAAAAAAAGCATCGAAAGCCACCTCATTTCTCTCACTTAAAAAAAAAAATACCAGTGTACCGATTTCCTAAGGTGTCTTCACTACAAAAATAAACCAAGACAAATCATTAGTCTTAAAATGTAATGGACACTATTTTTTTTTTTCCATATATTTTATGTGCTCCAGGAATATGGAATACCGCACCCGTTGCTATGGGCCGTTCAGTCTCTGTATTGCCAGAGCCAGAGCTTGGTCCGCATTGGTAACAACATGTCGAATTCGTTTCCAGTG
>JAQMYF010000021.1:17710792-17722650 GCA_030014195.1 Neosilurus mollespiculum
AACCAGGCTCAGGAGGGAACCCATCCTCATTTGGGTGAAGCCATAAAATACAAACCATATAAGAAAATTTCATTACATTGGAGGAAGTGGCTAGGGAAAGAGACCTCACTGCTTAGGCTGCTGCCCCCGCGACCCGGATTAAGCAGAAGGAGATGAAGATGAGAATGAAGGTCAGTTTCTGGTCCAATGCAGTCTAGTCTCTGTTCATACATGAAGTTGGAGACTCTTGTATTGTGAATAATTGAGGAACAACAACAACAACAACAACAACAACAAAAAACATGGTTGAAGAAATGCAATCGATGAATATCCTGAGTTCCCCCACTGTAGAAACAGTTACCTCCAAATAAAGTGCATACCACAGACCCAGTGCTTGAAGTCAAATGATACGAACACAAGTTAACCTAATAAACTAACTAATAACAAAATAATAATAAAAGAATAAGTCTCAGGAGACTCATATAGTGCAATTTAACACCTCCATGCACATGGCTCAGCAAATGCAGCCTATATGGGTACTGGTTTTAATTTATATTTTATTTTTCTTTTATACTGTATTAGTCCTGCAAGGGAAATTTTGGCTTCTGCATTTAACCCATCCAAACTACGCACACACACACACGTAAACAGTGAGTACATACCCACACTCGGAGCAGCAGGCTGCCACACATTGTGGTGCCCGGAGAGCAGTTGGGGGTTAGGGGCCTTGCTCAAGGGCACTTCAACCAGGAGGGAAGGTGCTGCTCACTCCTCCTGCCACCTCACATTTTTCCTGCTGGTTCAGGAATCGAATCTCAAACCTGCTTCTCTAACCATTAGGCTACAGCTGCCCCCCGTGGCCTAATTATACATTTGCTCACCTTTGAATATGGTATATACTATGTAGATGTGACCCAATTAGCAAAGAAATTCTCATTTGAAGATTCTTAAGATGTGTAACAATGTGTAAATGTTGATATATTAATGAAATATTCAGTAAAAACAAACAAAGAAACATTCATTAATTTTCTGAACCACTTAATACTAATTCGGGTCGTGGGGAGGCTGGCGCCCATCTCAACCAACTCTGGGTGAGGGCAGAGTACACCCTGTACAGCTCTCCAGGCTATCGCGGGGCCGAAATACGCTGACGGCAATGCAGCTACTCTTTACCAAAATCAGCAATGGTTCTTTTACACGCCTCTCACCACAGACAGTGAGAGACATGGCCGGCCTTTGATAACCCAGTCAGCTGCACTGGGGGGAAACGAACAAACAAACAAACAAACAAATAAATAGTCCTGCGATGGCCTGGTGAGCTGTCCAGGGTTTAGTCTGCGACCCTAATTAGGATTAAGCAGTTCAGAAAAGGAGTGAAGGAATGAATGAAAATAAAATGAAGCACACGTGTGGAACTACATTTCCCAGAGTTCCGTGCTGCGGATATCACGATTCACTTCCTGGTTACGTTTAAACTGTCAAAAGAAACAGTGAAGTGTTGATATGGTTTTGAATAATATACGGTAAGATGCTTTTATTTACACTATTTCATTAATTTGACGAAAAATATACGCTTTATTAGCTAAAAGTCTTGATAACTAACGTTTTTGTGTAACAATTTGTAAAATTTCTGCTTGTTATCGCACGTAGCTCGTTGTTTGTTTACATGCACTTAGTCATTTGTATGTAATGGTCAAACATATATTTTACTTCTCACTGTCATTAGTTTGCATTTGCTATAAAATCACAATAAAAGTTAGCACTTATAAGATACTCTAACCAATAAATCATACAGAAGGATGTTGTACTGTGTGATAAACCTCATATTATTTATACAGGAGATCAGAAATGTTATTTTACTCACTCATTTCAGGTTAATTCTCCATATTCTAACACTATCTGATATATCTATTTCCTCCACTGTACCTCACGCCACTTCCTCTTTCATTCATTCTTTCAGCTTTCGTCTTTAATCCTGATCAGGGTTGTGGTGGATCTTCAGTTCAGGTCTTTGTTTATAGTGGTGTTAACAATGTGTATTGCCTCAAAGCAGCTTTACAGAAATATTCACTGTAAATCCAGGTATACATTTTAAATCGATAAATATAAGTAAGAGGTGGGTGATGATGGCAAGGAAAACAACCTGAGATGGCGTCAGGTAGAAATCTTGAGAGGAGCCCGACTCGGAAGGGAACCTATCGTGATCTGGGTAATTCTGGATCGTGTATGATTATAGAAAATGTTAAAGTTAAAGCGTCTAAAAGTTAGAGAGTAAAACATGCGGTTGTTTACGGGCACATATGAGCAACGTAGGAGTAATCAGAGCATCGAATTAATTTCTGAATGTTAATACGTTTTTGGGCAGTACGGTTGTGTAGTCTTTAGCAAACCTGCCTCACAGCAAGAAGGTCCTGGGTTCGAGTGTGTTTGCATGTTCTCCATGGGCTTGTGTGGGTTTCCTCCAGGTACTCCAGTTTCCTCTCACAGTCCAAGTACATGCACATTAGGCTAATTGGCTATTCCGAATTGCCTCTTGGTCTGAGTGTGAATGTTTGCGCGTGTGTTGGCCCTGCAATGGACTGGTGAGCTGTTCGGCATGTACCACACCATCGCCCAGTGTCAGCTGAGAAAAGCTCCAGCCTTCCCGAAACCCTAGTAAGATGAAGCAGTTCAGAGAATGAATGAATGAATGAATGAGTCACAGTTTTAGCTTTAAATTTGTTGTACTAAACTGATCCTGTTCATTATTAATGGAGTTCAGTGATTCAGTCACTTAAATTGCAAGCTCTATAGTTTCTGTGTAATACCATCCTCAGAAATCTCATGGTGATATTTTTGACCATCCTCAACAGCCGGGAGTGATTTTTCAATGACGAAAAATCCAATCAGGCATAGGACATCAGGCAGGAATTTGAGCTTATCCACACTGGATGTGAGGCAGGAATACATCCTGGATGGGATGCCTGTCCATCACAGCGCACCATGCAGACACACAGTTACATTTAAGGGTAATTTAATATCACTAAATCACTGATCAGCATGCTTAGGAAGGAGGAAACCAGAGAATGTGGAAGAGACTGATACGGTGAGACCACACAACACAGACAGTAACCTGAACTTCAAAAAGTCTTCATTAACTGGGGTAGAGTTAAATATGGGTACATCACTAAGCCATAAAATCCAAGCAGCGGCTCGCGCCTCCATAGAGAAACAAACGCTGCAGCAGCACAGAGCAGTTTTACAAGTGGTCTTAGGCACACTACAGTATCCAGGTGGAAATTTCCCTCCCAAGAAAGAGTGTGGTTTGGGAACTAATGCATTAAGTTTGAAGCATGATTGGTATCATAATGAACCATGTAGGTCTAAATTCACAGCTGTGGAAGTATGTCAGGATCAGGAGCAGATCATTTAGGTCTACTCTTGTCCTCTAGTGGTTTAAAAGTTTATACATGAATACAATGGCAATCCAGAAGATCCTCATCACAATATCCCATTTTACCAAACCTGTCTTTTTATCTCGTGTTTTTCTGTAGCACCATGAGTGGGCTTGAAAGTGGATGAGACAGCCACACCGAGACACCTGGCTTCATTCAGTGATGGAGGATTTTAGAAGAACCTACCAGCGGCTGTGTAATGAATCAGGTGTGGAGCCTCAGGAGTCGGTCCTGGCTCAGCTGCAGGAGGTTCGACCTGCAGCCAGTGGTAGCAAACTGGACCTGAGCGGCCAAAGCCTGACAGTGGAGTCCTGCTCTGTGCTTGGCAAGACACTTCAAAAAGACACCCTTTTCACCGAGCTCATCCTCAGTGACTGCATGCTTAGTGAAGAAGGTGAGCGATAATGAAGTGAAGATGCTGTGAACTGGGTGTAATCACTAATGCAAATAATCCTTAATAATGCAGTCTAATAGTACTAGATGAGCTCATAGGGCTAGCTATTTGTAAATAATATAATAAATATAATATATATTTAATGATATAATAAAATAAAAATCTGTGTTACTGTAGAAATCATGCTGTGTGATACAGTTGAAGGCAACGTTTGTACCCCGTTTGGCTTTTCGCAAAAAAATAAATAAATAAATAAATATAAACAATATTTTAATATGAAAATATCAGTGCACCTTGCATAATTTAGATGAACCCAAGATAGATGCCAAGACACTCTGTTTTTGTGTGTCAGTATCTGCGGCCTGAGCGAAAATCCATTGGCATGGACCATGACTTGGATGGTTGTCTCATGTCCATGCCACTACAGGAAGCCCAATAAGGCTGCTGCATCACCAATTAAAAAAAGCAGATTTATTATTAATAACAAAAGTGAAATCCAAAAAATTGTGGCTCATACACCACCATTGCTTAAACTCGCACAGAAAAACATGCAATTTAACTCAAGTAGGAAGATGAACTTTTGCTGAGCAAAACAACACGAAACATGAACTTGTTACACGGATAATTAAACTAACTTAACAGATGTTATTAGTGAACGTGGAAATCAGCTGGTGAACTGTTCTTCACTTTTCTTAATTTCGTTCCAGACCGTAGTTGGGAAATGCAGAGGAGATTTATTTCTTTCTTTCCTCTATGGCTGAAAGGAAATAAATAAATAATGGCTGAAAGGGATCTCGATACCCCTCTAACACTAGAAATGAAAAACTGGAATCCACGTGTTGCTAATTCTCTTCAGGCTTGAAGCCTGTTACGTGGTAGGATAATAATACAGATTTACCTTGCTTTTGGCCTAACCAGCTGTTGAATTTCTTCAGCCTGATGTAAGACAAAACTGATCAGCTCAGTAAACAAGAAATAGACTAAGCGTAACTGTGTTTCTTGGATGTAAACATTCCCACCAGACTTAAAGCTTTGGATCACTCAGTAAACTGTCTCCTGGACCCTAGGTGTTGACTTCTTTATCGTTTCTGTGGGACGCAGGCTGTGCTATCTGCCTCAGGGCTTGTTTCGCCTGTCAGAGAAGGAGTACTGAAATGCTCATTCCTGATGGCCCAGTTTCTTCATGATAAAGCTTCAAGTGCTCGGATCACTGTCTGGTGGATCCACTGAGTTGGACTGCTAAGACGTCGCTTGTTTTCGAAGGGTTCTATTTCCTCATAATTATGAAAAGTACTTTCTTTCTCGGCTCCCATTGTTTTGGGCTGGGCTGGACTTGATTTTAATTCATTCATTTACAGAATTGTTTCACTAGGATGTTTACAACTGAAGTTAGGACCGTCATTCCACACATTTAGCCTATTAGCATTGGACTAGATGCTAATAGCACTGATTTTATTCTGGCTCTGTATTTCTTTTGCTGGTGAAATTTTTGTGTTATTGCTATTTCATCTGACTGAAAGGGATGATGGGGATGAACTGTATGCTGACATCAAGATAACGTTGGGTCAGACCAATTTTAAGGCAACAACTATTTAGCATATTCATTATAATTTCAGCCAGTCAAAAAGTCTGAATAAATACTAGGCAGGGTAAGATGCTAATGACGTTATTGCAGGCTAGTTTGCATGTAAAATATTGTGCAGCGCTGAAGATGCGTTAATACTGAGTACATTTATTTCTTTACAGCAATTAACTGGAATAACTGCAATATTTGCCCAGATGACATGACTCGTCTAGTCTAAAATGCTAAAGATGATAGCCTTGTAGAGGTCCATGATGTCACTACTCTACTAATTGTTTAGTGGGTTAAAAAAATCTGAATCTGAATTCTTGTTTGAAAAGCTGAAATAGTGGTTTTTCCTCCAGTGTGCACTAAAAGATGCATTTTGTTTTTTTTAAGGAGCTGGTGTCATTAGAGTTACTTTACATAATTTGGAGACAGAAACATCTGGTCGTATATGTTTTCCGATTGATTTGGTTTATTCGTATATTGATTTTCAAAGTTTTCTTTATTGTCTTGCATTTAAATATCTCACAACTGGGTAATTTGTAAATTATTTGCAGCTGTCTGTTTTGGCGAGGACACTTTTAATAAAGAGTTTTAATCTGGAGTCCTTCCTGGTTAAATAAATGTTAAATACAAATAAGTATTTACTCCCTGTCAAACATTTTAGTGTTCCAATGTGGGCTTACTGCTAGTTGTAAGGACGTGCAAACTTTTGCATTCAACCGTGTATTGCATGAGGCGCATTTGATTCCCTCGGGCATTATGTGTGCAAGTGTTGTGTTTAAACTCCATGCCACCTTCACTCTCAATCACAGGAACCAAACTTCTCCTGAAAGGGCTGTGTGCCAACACCACAGTAAAAGTCCTGGATCTTAAGGTAAGGATTGGATTCTAAAAATGTAATAGTTCTCAATCTATGTATATTTGATTTTCAGGGAGCCTAAACACACCTTAAAAGAGATATTTAAAGAAGAGGGAGTTCATGCTAAATGTAATGGATATTCCTGACCTTTAAACAGCTGATAAAGGTCTAATCTTAAAAAAAGGGCTATTTGTGCTATTAGGGGAACAACTTAAGAGGTGCAGGAGCAGAAGCTTTGGGGAAATTGTTGGTGAGAAGCAAGACATTGCAAAGGTGGGTGTAAATTTGTGTATTGAGCTGAACGTTCTTTAATTCTTAACAGTGTCCTATCCCAGTCTCTTCAGGACTGCACTTCTTTTAGTTTATTTCATATGTCAGCTAAAAGTCGTTTTTCGTTTCTATTTTGTGTGAATTATTTTTTTGTGTAACTTCATGTTGTGGTACTTCCTGTGTGCCGGCGGGGGGGAGTGAGCTGCACTTTCTCTTCCTCCACCTTCATGGCTGAAGTGCCCTCATCATTTTATGTACAGACTCGTGTTGGAGTGGAATGCTTTAGGGATGTGGGAAGAAGGCTTTTCTTTTTTCTGTGAAGGTCTCGCTTCGAATACATCCCTTATCCAGCTAGACCTGCGCAACAACCAGATCAACCACCAGGGAGCGACTGAGATTGCACTGGCCTTAAAAAGGAACTCAGTCCTACGAGAACTTGGTGGGCGTTGGCCAGTAGATACAGTGATGATTCTCTCTCTCTCTCTCTCTCTCTCTCTCTCTCTCTGTCTCTCTCTCTCTCTCTCTCTCTCTCGAATGGTTTCAGTACATTTTTCTACATAAAAATATGGAGCTAGTATCTTCTGGAATGCTTTTCTCATTGTATGATAAAATTGAAACTTATAAACTAATGGGTTTTTGTTGTTTTTTTTTTTTTCTTTGGATTGCATGTTGTATGGGTGCTGGATAGATCTACGGTGGAATAACATTGGCCTTCTGGGTGGCCGTGCTTTGCTAGAAGCTCTACATCAGAACCGAACTCTACTCCACCTCCAGATGGCTGGCAATAACATCCCAAGTGACATCCTCAAAGCCATCGGTAAGATACCAGCAACTTTGTTGATATAATGCAGCAAAAAAATCCTAAGTGAATTCAAATGTCAACAAATCACTAACTCCCAAATGATTAACTTCCAAGTTGCTAACTCCCGAGTGACTTATTCCCAAATGACTTACTTCCAAGTTGCTCACTCTCAAAATATATACTAACTCAAAAAAAAAACAAAACATTACTAAAACCCAAATTACTAATTCCTAAGTTACTAATATCCAAATTACTGACTCCCATATTATTCATTCATTCATTCATTTTCTGAACCGCTCATTCCTAATTAGGGTCGCGGGGAAGGCTGGTGCCCATCTCAGCCGACTCTGGCCGAGGGCAGAGTACGCCCTGGACAGCTCGCCAGGCCATCGCAGGACTCCCATATTACTAATTCCCTAATTTCGAACACTTTAATTTCTCTTTAGGGATCAATAATTGTCTGATAATTCAGGAGCCAATGAGAGTAAAACCACACATACTTACTTCTTTATAGATTATTTACAATGTCTGCTCTCCAAGTTTACTCTTACACTCTGCATTTTCTTTACATTTCAGCATTTGTTGCTATAATTTTTTATTTTTTTTTGCAATGCATTTCATAGATGATTCAGGATATACATTTCGATTTGAATCTTTACTTTTTAGAGCAGTCTATGGATCACAATGCAGATAAGCATTCAACCCTGCGAGACAGCCACAGTAAGACTCAGGTGCTCAGCAAGGAGATCCAGATTCTGAAAGAGGAGAAAAACCGACAGGTCAGTGCTGTGGAGAGAAAGAGCTCTTAACTGTCTATTTTTACTTTTTAGGATAAATTAATAATCTTTTCTCTTTTGTGCAGTTTCTAAATCTGATGGAGACCATTGATAAGCAGAGGGATGAGATGGGGAGGAGTAGCAGGTCAGTTACTGCCTTTAAGGCGTGTCTTGAGCAAAGTATACCCTATGCATGGTCAACTTCATGGTTTTGAAAAACATCACTATTTAACACAATTAAGTATTCTCTTGCCAAAACAAAACTGTAATTACTCATTTCTCAATTTTCCAATGTTCCACAAATAGCAGGGTACAATAGTGTTCGAACAATGCCAAAGTTTCACTGAACGTGCTCCTGTGACTGATCAGCAGGTAGTGAAGCGGGTGGGAGGTATTGTTCAGTATTGTCTTTATTTTGGCTAACATTCTCCTCTTCGACACTACCGTCAGAGAGTCCAGCTCCATCCTCACAACGTTACTGACCTTGCGGTTCAGTTTGTTCAGTCTGATGCCATCTGCAACCCTCAGCCTGCTGCCCCAGCATGCAACAGCATAGAGGATAGCGCTGGCCACAACGGACTCATAAAACATCCTAAGCAGTGTTCGGCAGATATTAAATGACCTAAGCCGCTTCAAAAAATAGAGACGGCTCTGGCCCTTCTTGTAATGAGTGGTAGAGTTCTTAACCCAGTCCAGTTTATTATCAATATGAACTCCAAGGTATTTGTAATCCTCTACCATTTCCACATCGACTCCCTGGATGGAAACAGCTGGTGTTTTGAATCTCCTAAAATCCACAATCAGTTCCTTGATCTTTGTCACATTAAGCTGCAGATGATTCTGCTCACACCATGTGACGAAGGAATCCACATCAGCTCGATATTCCGTCTCATCACCTCCACTGATACATCCGACTACAGCAGAGTCATCAGAAAACTTCTGAAGATGGCAGGTCTCTGTGCAGTAGCTGAAGTCCGTTGTGTAAGTGAAGAGAAAAGGGGAGAGGACGGTCCCTTGTGGTGCTCCGGTGTTGCTGACCACCGTGTCCGACACGCAGTGCTGCAGGCGCACATACTGTGGTCTTCCGGTGAGGTAGTTCACAATCCAGGACACAAGAGAGGCATCCACCTGTATCCACAAGAGAGAAACTTATCTGTGCAAAGTTCTGCATGATCTCACTATGGGTTCCTCTGGATTTTCCAGTTTCCTCTCATTTCCCAAAACATGCTGATGCTGGAACATGTAAAGTCATCTGATGTATTTCTTTACTTTTTTTTATTATTAAACTAATAGACTTTTCTTGCGTCTGCTTCAGAAATTCGTCAGTACGCTTGGGGCAGCTACAAGAAGCTCTGAACGAACGAAAATCAGCCGTGAATTCCCTTACAGCAAAGTGAGCACACACTCTAACTATGTCTACACTTACTGGGTAGATCAGAAAAAACAGATATTAATATCTTAAAATGTTCTCCTTACACGCTATCATTATTCTCCAAATGTTCTCTGTCCACACACCAGTGATGAAATCTCCTTTTTTTCCCTTACCTGTCCGCAGGTAATACTACTTATTATGAACTTTTCATGTCGTGTCAAAAATCGCCACTCCCTGTAGGGTTTAAACCACCGTAGTGGTTGTTTCACTGCGTATCTTAAGGGCACGGCAAATATAAAGTTGGAGCAGTGCATGTACATTGTGGAGTATGATGGTCTTTAATTGAAGATAGATTAGAAATTTGACAGCGAGCACAGCACTGAGTGCATTTTGCTCGTATTTTTTTTTTTTTTTTGCTGTCTCAAGCATAAACTTTCACCAGCATCATGGCAAAGGTACGCCGTTTTGTGAAACTCCATTTTCCCTACAATATGAACCTGAAAGTACAAGTAATAAAGTATAAGTATCGTTTTTATTAAAGGAAAACACTGTTTGTTGTGGACTGAGATAATTAATTATTTAATACTAAATAATTAGGCATTGTCCGATTTGTCCAGGTTAGTGTGAACATTTCGTTTGTACACAGTCTATTTTATAAATCTTTATTTTTGGTTTTTAATAACGAATTATATATTTGAAGGGTTTTTTTTTGCTCATATTCTCTGAACAGCATCTTCTTGATATGTAATCACTGATGGATTTATATGTTTATTTATCAATTATTTATTTATCCATCTTTTACTTTGCAGGTTACAAATGACTGAAGCTGCTCTGACTCTCTCTGAGCAGAAGGTTAATAATCTGGCAGATCTACTGACAAAAACTCAAGCGGAGAGGACTGAACTCATGGACAGGCAATCCAGAGAGATTAAGAAACATCAAGAGGTGGGACAGTTTTGCTAAATCTAAGAATTTTTTGCCAGATTACTTCTTATTGTGTAGAATTGTTTATACTAATTAGTCAGAAGGTACATTTTTAAGTAACCGCAGTTCTGACAGTATTTCTAAGAGTATTTTTAATTATATCAATATATTTATTCATTCATTTGCTGAACCGCTTAACCCTATTAGGTTCGTGACTCTGGGTGAAGGCGGGTACACCCTGAACAGCTCACCAGTCCATTGCAAGGTCATCACATACACAACCATTCACACTCACACCTAGGGGCAATTTGGAACAGGCAATTCGCCTAATGTGCATGTCTTTGGACTTTGGGAGGAAACCGGCTTGCCTGGAGGAAACCCATCGAAACACAGGGAGAACATGCAAACTCCACACAGAAACGCCCTCGCCAAGCCCAGGACCCGAACCCAGGACCCTCATGCTGTCAGATGAACGTTCTGATCACTACACGGCCATGTCACCCAGTGGTGATGCAGCTGATTTAAAATGTAACTGGTAACAGGAATGAATTATAGTTCTTTAAGCTCGTTCCCAAGTTTATTTCAGTTGTAGGGAATGTACTATGAAACCACACTGTGACTTGCTTTTATTGGAAAATAATAACAATAACTCTGTTTTGTGTCTGGATGCATCGCACCACATAACACCACACTCGGCTGTGCTTTATTCATCATTTCATATGTTGTTGTTAACACTGATCTTTGATTTTTAGGACAGTGTTCATCGAGAGGCAAAGCTTTTGAGGGAAGTGAACAGTGTGACTGAAAAGAATCATCAAATGAAGAATAAGGTAGAGATCTTGGGGGGCAGCACTGAGTTTTGAATCCCATTAGGTACTGAGTAGAGATGGTAAGATTTACAGATTCAGAAGGGCATGATGTGAGTGGCCCAAAGAAAAAAAAAAAAAACATGCATTTGATACAATCAGAGGATTTAGTAATAATTTTAAGTAGAGGCCCTGTGCATTTTTTTATTTAGAAATGTGACCAATAATTATACATTAATATAAATTCCACGTGTTTCTTAAGAGTACTGTTAACTCTCTGGCATTACAGGCATGACTCTAACACCATTTCAGAAAAAAAAAATCTTTAGTTTACCTGTTTAACATTTCATTGATATAATTCCTTGCTTGTGAAAGATATTACTGTTCATAGAAAAACTAAATTTCATTGCTGCTTAAAGGTTAGATATTATACCCATTTTTAGACCTTTATTTTAATTTTGCACACCATTGGATCACCAAGTACGATTCCTAATAAAAAACACAGTTCTTTAGGATGCTGCTTCCCCACCTCGACCTGAAATACTGATTTTGCGTGCGCTGGATGGCCTGTTTAGACTTAGAGACTTAGACTTACACTTAGACTTAACTTTATTGATCCCTTTGGGATGACTCCCTCAGGGAAATTGAAATTTCCAGCAGCACATAAGAAAA
>JAQMYF010000021.1:17742910-17753223 GCA_030014195.1 Neosilurus mollespiculum
GATAAGATTAGATAGGATTAGATAGATATAGATAAGATTAGATAGATAGATATAGATTAGATAGATAAGATTAGATAGGATTAGATAGATATAGATAAGATTAGATAGATAGATATAGATTAGATAGATAAGATTAGATATAGATAAGATTAGATAGATATAGATTAGATAGGATTAGATAGATATAGATTAGATAGATAGATATAGATTAGATAGGATTAGATAGATAGATATAGATTAGATAGATAAGATTAGATAGGATTAGATAGATATAGATATAGATTAGATAGATAGATATAGATTAGATAGGATTAGATAGATAGATATAGCTTAGATAGATATAGATTAGATAGATATAGATAAGATTAGATAGATAGAGACAGATAGACTGTTTTAAATCTTATTTATGCAGAAATATAGAAAAATCTAAAGGGTTCACAAACTTTCAAGCACCACTGTATATGAAGAGGCAGTTTACGTCTATTTTAGTACTAGCTAAACTGAGGATTGATTACTGGTTAAAATCAAATTCAACCTGAAAGCATGTCACAGAAGCCAATAATTCAAATGACCTCTTGAGTGATGACTGCATAATAAATTTTATACGAATAGAAAAAACTAAAAAAATCCAAAGGTTATTGGAAATTTAATTATATATACACACACACACACACACACACACAGTGGGGAAAATAAGTATTGAGCACATCAACATTTTTTCCTTTAAATATATTTCTAATGGGGCTATTGACATGAAATGTTCACCAGATGTTGGTAGCAACCCAAGTAATCCACACACACATTGCTCTATGCAATGCAAATGCTTTGGTGTTTTTTTTGTTTGTTTGTTTGTTTGTTTTGTTTTTACTTGGCTAACCAAATTCTTTTGGCCATAAAAATGTGTGTATACATTTGTTAGCATGGTTGAAAAAAGTTGCTAGAATTCTCACCAATCCTCTATAATTGACAATTGTCCATGGGTCACATGACCTGGCAGCTATCTTTCATTGAATATTCAAATTTATTTGTCCTGTGCAAAATCATACACAGCACAATATGTAGTGAAATGCTTGTTAGCAAAAACAGCATCATCTGAACGGCTGGGCTGATTTGCACGAAATTTAAAACGCCTCATCTTGAGTGTATTCTGAACTTAAATAGCAAAGGAAATGCTGCTAGCTCAAAAAGGCCGTCACAAGACAATGAAGCTGTCATTTAATAATGAATATTCCGATAAGCCAATAAGTTCACCATGGCATCAATCATTCTGGAATTTCTTGTACATTGTGACAATGACTTATGGAGAGGATATTTCAAAATGAAAAGCAATCCTTCAAAAAACACAGATTCCATAAGCTTTCCAAAAATCTGTAATAAATGGACATAAACACAAAATAAAACAACAGCATGGTTTATTTGCATTAAAAAGGAAAGACAGGATAAGACTCAAACAACAACGGTATTTGGTGGCAGCTCTTCAATGCTTAATCCTCTTCTGTTCACATATCAACAACATTTCTGTCACGGCTAACACTGAAACTAATAACGCAGTCTGGTTTTTTGGCAAGTTCACATAAATCACTGACCCGCAGTGAAAAGCCACCTCATAATATTTTAAATAAAAAAAAACAAAAACATATTTTGGCAGGTTTTTTTTTTTTTTTTTTTTTTTGTTAGTGTTAAGGCATCTTTTAGTTAATTTTTAGACAATTATAAAAAGCCTTCACTCACTTATCACATTCAAATGTACTTTGAATATCCTTCAGGGTTGCATTGTGGTTGGCACATCCACCTCACAGCAAGAAGATCCCGGGTTCGAGTCCCGGGCTGGACGAAGGTGTTTCGGAGTTGTCTCTCCATGCTTGTGTGGGTTTCCTCAGGGTACTCCAGTTTTTTCCCACAGGCCAAAGCCATGCACACTAGGCTAATAGGCTGTTCCAAATTGCCCCTAGGTGTGATTGGTTGTGTGTGGGCCCTCTGATGGACTGATGAGCTATTCAAGGTGTACTCTGCCTTCATACAGAGTCGGCTGAGATAGGCTCCAGCCTCTCCACGACCCTTGGAGGATTAAGCGGTTCGGCAAATAAATGAATGAATCAGTGATATCCTTCACCTTAAATTTTAGTTCTCCAGGAGCTTCTGGACTGAATTCATGTAACTAGATCTGCAGCTGGAATGCAGTGGAGTCTTACTTAAACACATCCTCACGACTTCTATTTTAGTTTAGGAACTGTCTATCCACCCAGACAGATATTTACTTCTGCATTCATGTTTACAAGAACAGCTTCATTCAACATTTTAAAGCCTTGAACTGACAGAAACTGGAGGGTCAAAAATACAAGCACAAGACCCAAAACAAAACAAAAAAAAAAATCAGACCCACATGATCCGAGACTAACTTGCAGTTTCTCAGTCTCCAAATCAGACATTGAGACATCAAAATAAATTAGCATTTCAAAAGAAAAAAAAAATAATAGTCTGTACCAAATGTAGCAAGCCTGACAGAGTAATTAAGTTTGCTAGATGGTTGCATCAATGCCTGAAAGCAGCCTCGGAGAAGACGACATAGCAGCAAGCTATTATCTACATATCATTTGTTTGTTTTGTCTCCAGAAGAATGCGCTGAGATCAGTGATGACTGCTGTGGAGACACCATTCAGTCTCAGGATAAAGTAAGCAGTGAACAGTCTTAAACCTAAAAGGAGAAAGAACACAATCAGCATGTGGTCTGAGCATGAAAAATAAACCCAAACATGGTGAATGGTTACAACATTCTCAATAAACTTGTTACCGTGAAGGATCCTCAGTCAAGGAGAATGTTCCAGCAACAGGCACCACATTCCTCCTGTTCTCAAAACCACCATAGCTCAGGGTGACCTACAGCAAAAAAAATATATATGTATACACTGTGTATACAGTGAGGAAGAACATGCTGAAAGATTTCACAGGTTCATGGAATACTCAAGCAGGCCTCACACGGATGACAGTTCTGATAGTGATTCAGCGCATTTCCAAACCGTGTTGGACCGCAGTGACATCGTCTTGACACCGTGCTGGTGTTCGCCATTGACCATTGAAAATGTTTGAAATTTCACGGCGGTTCTCAAAATGCTGTATCACCGTCTGGCTGCAGTGGTGTCTCCTTTCACAGCCCTTTTCTGAACTGCATTGAATACAACCTCATTACAACCTTAATCACGCCGTGTTTTCCACCTACTGCTCACAACTGTTTTGCCACACCACTGTCATTTTAAACTGAACTGACCCGCCTTAAAACCCAGCCCAGTGTGAGGCCTGCGTAAGAGTTAGATTTATTTGTAATCTAAAGAGGATCGTGTTGTCTGCAAATAGAAAGTCTAAAATGAAAAGTTACTAATATCTATATAAACAGATCCAGAATGAATCCTGTGAGTAATGTGTACAGTATTATCAATATGATAAACAGTAGAATGTAAATGTAGTGCAAAATGCAAATGTATAAGGACAGACCATTTATAAAGGTAGACCGCGCAACGAGTGAATTTCAGCGAAGCTCGTCAGGCGAGTCGAGTGCCGGCAACTAGTATACATACATACATACAGTGTCAACCTTAACTTTAGGGTTTTTTTTCAAAATTTTCATGATTTCATGAATGTCTAAATAAAACTTAATTCAATTCAAATTCAAATTTTATTTGTCACATACAAATTATACACAGTACAATATGTAGTGAAATGCTTAGTACGACTGTCCAAAATAATTAATTAATTACTCTCTGAAGCAGGTATAAACCTATTGTGTCACATAAGTATTAATATTTATATTATACATTCGCCTTTCCGACACTACCGTCTGAGAGTCCAGCTCCATCCCCACAATGTTACTGGCCTTGCGGATCAGTCTGTTTGTGTCTGCAGCCGTCAGCCTACTGCCCCAGCATGTAACAGCATAGAGGATGGCGCTGGCCACAACAGACTCATTAAGCATCCTGAGCAGCGATTGGTAGATGGTAAACGACCTTAGCCACCTCAAAAAATAGAGATGGCTCTGGCCCTTTTTGTAAAGTGCAGTAGAGTTCTTAATCCAGTCCAGTTTATTATCAATATGAACTCCAAGGTATTTGAAATCCTCCACCATTTCCACATTGACTACCTGGATGGAAAAAGGGGCCGCTGGTGTTTTGGATCTCCTAAAATCCACAATCAGTTCCCTCGTCTTTGTCACATTAAGCTGCAGATGATTCTGCTTACAACATGTGACGAAAAAATCCACAGCAGCCCGATATTCCGTCTCATCACCTCCACTGATACATCCAGCAGAAAACTTCTGAAGGTGGCAGGTCTCTGTGCAGTAGCTGAAGTCAGTTGTGTAGAGGGTGAAGAGAAAAGGGGAGAGGACGGTCCCTTGTGGTGCTCTGGTGCTGCAGACCACCGTGTCTGACACGCAGTGCTGCAGGTGCATATACTGTGGTCTTCCGGTCAGGTAGTCCACAATCCAGGACACAAGAGAGGCATCCACCTGCATAGCTGTCAGCTTCTCACCCAGGAGGTTCGGCCTGATGGTATTAAATGCGCTGGAAAAGTAAAAAAACATGACCCTCACAGTGCTCGCCGGCTGGTCCAGGTGGGTGTAGACACGGTTAAGCAGGTAGATGATGGCGTCCAAGGCGAGGCTGGTAAGCGAACTGAAGGGGGTCCATATGTGATCTAAACCATGGATTGGAGTTGATCCAGTATGAGTCTCTTGAGGGTCTTCATGACATGCAAAGTCAATCCCTTAACAACCCCCCCCCACACACACACCCAATGTTCCCTCTACGCTGCGCACTTGTGCAATCGCACACTGCTCCCGTGTTTTTCGCGCACAGTAAGTGTATGCAGCACATAAAATAAAATCCAACCTGAATAGTAAATAAAATAAACGCATATTTTATTCTGTACCATTTTGCAATGCAACTCAGTGACAAGCGCTAACAACAGAGAAAACAATGACGCACACTGTCGAGCCAATCAATGGGGTTCACACATATTTACTCACGCAGCCAATCAATGTCATTAACAGCACATTATGTGTACGTGCTGCTATGGTGCGGCGGAGTTAAGAGAGGTAAATGCTGCTAATGCTAACGCCTTATTATGGCAAAACGCACGAGCAGTGGCACATTCATTCACCAAGCCAGAGTAAAAAAGAAATTTTTTTAACTTTTAAGATGGAATGGCTGTCGTCGGAGTATGTGCGGACAGAAGAACAAGAGGTGAAGCTGGGAGAGATTTTTTCTTTGGTGAGTGAGAAAGGGCTGCTCTGCAAAACATGCTGCGAAGCCAAAGTATCAAGCGAGTTTCCCGAGGGAAAAGTGTGGAATGAAAGGAAGTTGGACTACCTCAAGTGTCCCATAAAGCAGACTGTGATGTAAGGGCACTGCTTTGCAAGAGCAAAGATTGAGAAGTTGCGTTCCCAATACTTGAAGGATGAGAAGGATGTTCAGTGGAGTGACCGTGTCAAAGAGGTGTGGAGGACCTCATCAGCTGATGGCAGAAATACTGGTGAGATTACTCTTTTTATTAATAAGCTCTGTGGTCACTTGGATGCTCGTTTTCCAGAGGAAAAATTAAAGGAGTTGTCTGAGTTGTCTTGAGATCGAAGCACTGAGCTCAGACATTACTACACTGGCAAAGAAGTACGAGGCCATTCTCCACCACCCACATTCTACGGAGGCCGTTAACAGTAAACATGCTGAATTCAAGTACATGGTGAAGCGAAAACTAAAACAAGGGTCACTCAGCACATTCTCAGATATGGTGGCTGCAGCACTTAGATGTGAGGAGTTAAAGGAGATCTCATAGCTTGTGGATATTTGTGCTACATTTCAAGCATCCAGTGCAGGTTGTGAAAGAGGCTTTAGTTTAATGAATCATATCAAAACAGAATCCCGAAACCATCTTGAAGTGGCACTTTTGGATCAGCTGATGTGCATAAAGTCAAAGCGAGAAGCAGACGGGGCCATCAAGCTGGACAAAATCTACAACCACTGGAGAAGTGAGAAGGACAGACGGGAAAAATAAGGTGAAATTTTAGTCACCTATCAGATTTGTGCTTTTTCTAGTGTCATTTATTAAGAATTTTCATTTATGGATATTAATCATTAAATGCTGTTACTAGATTATGAGTTGTAGAAATGCTAATAAAAAACTGTGTAATTATATATTTTACAGACAACGAGTTACAGGAATTTACACTGTATCACATGCTTGTGCTACAGCACACATCTCATTGTGCAAAATGTGAATGTTTTAATGTGAACAAAATTTGATCTCTTCAAGGTGTACATGTCTCAATTCTTCCAAAGCAGGACCCTCCCGAGACCAGAGGACCCTCACCCTCACCCAGACCAGAGCAGGACCCTCACCCAGACCAGAGCAGGACCCTCACCCAGACCAGAGCAGAACCCTCACCCAGACCAGAGCAGAACCCTCACCCAGACCAGAGCAGGACCCTCACCCAGACCAGAGCAGGACCCTCACCCTCACCCAGACCAGAGCAGGACCCTCACCCAGACCAGAGCAGAACCCTCACCCAGACCAGAGGACCCTCACCCTCACCCAGACCAGAGCAGGACCCTCACCCTGACATACAACATACTACACGGCTCATGAAAAACAAGATTTTTGTTATTTTCATTGTAAGTGGGCCAAATCACTTATATTAAAAGTAATCTAGTAGAAAATAACTGCCATAATTTGATTCTTTTAATAAGCCATGTAACTTGTTATGATCTCCGGTTTTGGACAGGTGTGATACTGGTGTGGCCACAGTGTGCACATCTGATGCAGCTCACAGAAGTCCAAGGAATTCTCAGGGAGTTTGTGTGTATGTATCAGACACATGAAAAATCGGGGGGAACAGTGAACATAACCCCGAACGGCTCACTGGGAGCCACAATGTGTGCAACCCACTGCTCCTAGTGTGTGTGCTCACTTTGAATGGGCTCAATGCAGAGGCAATAATTTCACCTGCAGAATTAATACAGTATATTAAAAAAAAAAAAAAAAAAAGAATGCTCACTTGAATTCCGCACATGCACAAAGCACAGTAAACACATGCCGGCAAGTGAACATTCAAAGCTGCAACATACACATGTCAAAGTATGTTTTTGTTGTTTTCTTTGAAAACATGCCAAAATAATTACTATAAAAGAAAAATAGCAACTACAGCCACCATATTTGTGCTCACTATATTTGGAAATGGCTCTTACCGATAAATTCCTCAATCATCCCAACACTATTTCGTACATCAATACTCCTTCCTGCAAAGTCAGTCCGTCTCTTTTTAAGTCAAAGTGACCATTCAGTATCCAGTATACAATGTTCACACTGTAGTATTGGCATCTACTGTATTGATCATATCATGACCCTGCTCTCTTTATCCATAGTTACGAGTGTAAAATCAAGCCTGGCAGTGTGAGAATGAAGAGAGACAGACACCTGTTTGAGGACGTCGGCAGCAGACATCCTCTGGAGGTTCTCCAGATGTGAGTGGAAGAGGTTGGTGCGTATCAGAGGAACTTCCAGTAGTGCTTCGATGATGTAACCGATGGTGCAATCGTCCGGGAGACGGATCTTCTCCGCCGTAGTGATGAAGTTCCCCAGACTGTGACAACCAAACATCACACTGCATTGGTACGCTAATAATATCAAAGATGCTTGGCCACTTAAATAGGAACGCCTGCTGATTCATGGAGCCTGTTGTCACCTGCAGGAGTGGAACCTGATTATGTGGCAGCTGTTTGGCTGTAGTCTACAGAATTCTGAGATGCTTTTCTGCTCACCATGAGCTTTGCCAAGTTATAATTTATTAAGTTATATACTGTTTGATTATACCAGTCTAGCTGTTCATTTCGGAGCGCTCTCATCAAGAAGATAATTCTGGATGCAGGACTGTCGCTCGCTGAATGCTGTGGGGTTTTTTTTTGTTTTTCTGTGTAAACTGCAGCCGTGCATGGAAATCCCAACCATTTCTGACCTAAAGAAAAGCAGCCCATCAGGCAGCATGAAATGGTTAACTGCATTGTGATGTTTCATGGGAAAGTTAGCTGAAGCTCTGCAAGTATCTGCAAGGTTTTATGCACTGCACTGCTGCCATATGATTGGCTGATGATAAATCAAAAGAGCAGGTGTTCCTAATAAAGTGGCCAGTGAGTGTGCATGCACACACAACAATGATTACTTGGAGGAACGTTTATTAAAACATTATATTCTTGAATACCTTGCCCATGGACTCATCTTGAGTGCCAGGCCTCGGCTGATACAGAAGCCAGCACCTCCAGTCGCAAACCAGAACTTGACAGATGTCTGGAAAATCAACATGCCCACAGTTACACATGCTGCTCCATAGCCGAGGTATGTATGTTCCAAGTGTCCTTCTAGTTGTTTCTATTTTTAATTCAACTATAATGCAAAACACAACTGTGAGGAACAACTTTAATATTTTTATTATCTTCTTACTTCCACAGACTTTCTTCTCGTAACAACACATCTAAAATTTCTGGAGTAAAATGTTTCCTTTCTACATGGTTCTACATATAAAAGAACTTAAATCACATAATTATTAGTACACACTACAGTACACAGGAATGGCACAATTTGATTGGTTCACTATCTGGAGGTGCATGCTATCTAAGGTGAGGTGGATGTCGCTGAATATTTAAGTTAGTGACATCCACTGTGCCTTCGGTGCATAATTATTTTAATATGCACTACACGGGTTATTATGAGTTAGAACTGCTCACCGAGCCATCGCTCCTGACCCTCTCAGGAGCCTCTATGGGGTGATCGAGACTGGGCCGACCCAGGTACACATCCTGCGTTGGGGAATAGGATGAGAGAAGCTGCAGCAAACTTGGCAGGATGACATAGTTATCATCGTCCATGTGACAGAACCATCTAATGTGAAACAGAGACAATGAAGAAGAGATTAGAGACACAGTTTTAACCACAAATATGTTGTAAACAGTTACTACTAGATTTCAAGTATTTAGCGAGTGTCTTAAGGACCACGTAATGCTCAGCAGCACCCTTTCCTCTACCTCTATAGGTCTTAACATGGGGTCCATGTTAATCTACTTACAGCTGTAGAAATCACAACCCACTCTTAAAAATTATATTTACTGTTAAGCTTGTAGATTTATACACCTTTAAACAAGCTGATAAATAAATAAACCGTAACCTAATGTGATCTGTCAGAAGATGGTTAAGTTTGAGGACCTGAGCTATACTGTATATCATAATAAATAAGCTTGTTCAGTTTGTCTACAGTGCATTTACTGTAACACAGACATATCGGACATTGTGTTCAGAAACGTCTGTGATCAGATCGTACTGGCTTGCCTAACATAAGGTCAACTGATAACCAAGCATATCCATGGAGAAAAAAATGACATTAGCACTGACAATGAAGAATAACAATCTAAGAAACCATTCTGGTGCTTCCTGGATGTGTTTTATGTCCATGACCATCAATATGAAATGACCATTATCACACCTGAATAAGTCTAGAATTAACCTTAGCCAGCTGCCTCTTCAGTTTGCATGCTGACCTTAAGGATGGCTTCTTAGTCCACAGAAAGAGACCACCATGATTCCAGGCCTGTTTCTCCAAGTAGGCCAATAAAATTTGAAAAGAATCACATCCAAATACATAGGTGAGATGATTCTTAAGTGGTTTAGCTACCCAAATATACTATTGTATAAAGAAACAGTGAGCAAACTGCTTTTACATGTAAACTGTTAATGGTGTTAAGGCTCTGGATTACGAATCCAAAGTTTGGTGGTTCAAGCCCCAGTTCCACCAACCCACCACTGTTGGGTCCTTGCGCAAGGCCCTTAACCGTCAATTGCTCAGCTGTATAAAAAAGATAAATGTAAGTCACTCTGGGTAAAGGTGTCTGCCAAATGCCATAAATGTAAATGTTAATATTCTCAAATGTTACAAATTCCTATTTTCTCAAAACTATAAAAAGTGGAGTTTTCCACTTGATGCTGTCAACCCTCGATATATAACACATTGGTGTTCGATTCCCGTGCTCAGGGGTGTTTCTGTGTGAAGTCTGCGTGTTCTCCTCGGGCTTGCATGGGTTTCCTCAGGGTACTCCGGTTTCCTCCCACAGTCCAAAAACATGCACAGTAGGCTAAATGGCTGTTCCAAATCGGCCCTAAATGTGAAAGTGGTGTAAACGGTTGTGTGCGTGTAGGCCCTGCGATGGCCTTGCGAGCTGTCCAGGGTGCCATCCTCCTCGCAACCCTAATTAGGATTAAGCGGCTTAAGAAATGAATGAAAG
>JAQMYF010000021.1:17756248-17779506 GCA_030014195.1 Neosilurus mollespiculum
TATATACACACACACACACACATATATACACACACACACACACACACACACACATATACATATATATATATGTATACATATATTTTATTACAATGATTTCAAAACCCAACCTTTTCTGCGACTCGATGAACTTGTCGTACTCCACAGACATCTTGCAGCACAGCGCCTGTCGTGTGTGAGCAGCTGAGCAGTTGGTGTTGATGACATTGCCTCCTTGGATCGAAAAATAAATAAATAAATAAATAAACAAAGGAAGGAAAAACAGAAGATAGAGAGGAGTTACAATCTCAAGTGAAATTTTATTATGCTTTTATGGCTCTATGAGACATTTCCGTGATGGAGCCCTGGATTGTTATTCAATTATTAACAGGGTTTAAAAAAAAAAAAAAAAGGCAGTTGTGTGCTTCATGTATAGGTCACTACCTGCTTTCTGTTTCAGCTCCTTATCCTCACCATCAGTGAAAATGAATGTCTGAAAGAGACACAGCGATGATGTGTAAAGCATATTGGCTGCAGTTTTAGTGCTACAAAATATTCTTGCCCATCTCTCTTTGGTGTGCTCTCGGCCAGATATGACTAATGTTACTAGCATTTCCAACACCATTCGCCTCCAGCACTGTTTGAGCCTTGTGCAGGCTGATTATGTAAGAAATGTAATATAAAGCAGGTCACTGTTTCGTCTCCAAAAGCTGATTACTTTCCTGTAAAGTCGAAGGGAGGTGTGAGTACTTATTGGGCTGTTAAGTTCAAATATTAACAATCTCGCTCCAGAATCAATAACTGCACCTTTAAACCAATAAAACTGTTGTTTGACTCTTGTTTGTCCATAGAATACCCTAATCCTGGCATAACAATTATCTGTTATGCTGCAACCAATAAAAACAAGAATTGCTTATTATTACTTAAGTGACGCACAGAATACTGGATATAACACATCTATAAATCAATTCTTTGAATATATTCATATTGTTTTCTGACTGGTGGTGTAGTGGTTAGCACGTCTGCCTCACAGCAAGAAGGTCCTGGGCTCGAGGCCCGGGCTCAGCGAGGGCGTTTCTGTGTGGAGTTTGCATGTTCTCCTCATGCTTGCTAGCATTTAGCAACGAGACTGCGTTTTCCTGCTACGTCATCTTAAATCAGTCATGTGATTTGGACGCGCCGGGGCACCCAGCGACACTAGAAGGTTAGATTTTTGTTTTTTTTTTTTGCTCGAGTGCAGTATCGACGGCCGATTTACATGCCTAGCATCAATACAACCCCATGGTTTCACTAGGTATTGGAACTACGATCAGAGCTGCTGTTACAGCAAATTAACCAACACCGTCTGAACATTCAGAACAGCACGGTGGTACAACACTGAGATACAAAACAGTGGGGATTACGGAAGGCTTTGTGGTTTGTTGGCATTGGCTGAGCTACATTTTTAAGCCGTATCCTCCATCTTTAGTCCTAATAAGTCTCTTTAGCTGTTTATCCAAATAAAAGTGTCTGGCTTGCACAATCATGGTGATTTTCTTATGCCTTGTGGCAAAAAACTTCCTGAGCAAAATCCTCTTTCAGACTACTTTAGGAATTTAATACCAAAACCATTATGTAATGTTGTGCACTTCTTAAATTTAGAGCTCGCTTGGGATGAAACCTGACTTCAGAATTTTTTTTAAACAGACAGGATTATTAATTTGGCTTTACACAGTGAAATAAATTAAGTGACACCCCGAGGCTGGGCAAACTGTGAAAAGTCCCTGTGTGTTTGTTAAGCTAATGTGATTGAACTGGAACCAATGATTTGTTGTTAGGAGGCTGATTGTGAGACAAGTGTCCCTGGGCATTGCTGTTGCTCAACACTGACCACTAACGTAAACATGTGTGTAAAGCCAAGGTAGAGATTTCAAATTTGTCTCTGACAAGCCTTTTCTCTAGCTAAGCACCAACTGATTCGTCTGTGTCATTCAGCTCTTGATTCTTTGTTTATGAATCATGTATTCGGCAGGAGAAGATGTTCCCCTGCTGGGGTTTAATCCCGCAATCAATTCTGCATGAAAGCAAACATGCTGTCTTTTCAGCCTGAAATGTCCTTCTTGTCTTGTTTTTCAGTAACTCGCTCTCTACCAGGCAGGCTGCCAAAAAACAGCTGCCGGTCCTCCCCCTCTGGCACCTCACTGCACCTTTAAACTGCAAGTGAAACCATTTTATTCATTCAAATAAACAACAGCAGCACATAAAAATAAGAAAAAGTGTAAAAAAAAAAAATAAAAAAATCTGGTCCGGACTAGAACCAAATAAACTTTGTTTCTACTCTCAGCTCATGGAGTGTGTGTCTTACCTGCTCCTTGGCTTTTGACATCCAAGTCTGGAAAAGCAGCTCCAGACGTGATTTGTGATACTTCCTGGTTGTTTTGACGGCAATAAAAATGTCTGTCAGTCCGAGAGGCTCACTGGAGCGTGAGCTGAGGAAGTCAGGACCTACCATGCCCCTCTGCGACTTGCCACTAGGAAAGACTAGCCCGCTGACTCTGCTGTGCTTAGCGTGAGTAGCACCTTTGTAGCCTGTGGTGTTTTCTCTTCTATGAGGCAGAGGTCGGGGCAGCTCTCCTTGCCGCTGCGGCGTCTGAAGAGTTGGGATCAGCAGCAGGACGATGGCACACAGGGCCGAAGAGGCTAGGAAGCAACGCCTGTTTGTGCCAACTGGAGACAAATGCATTCTTCCTGAGCTCAGTGCCAGCTCAGCCACCTGGGCTCGGCCACTTCTGCTCTCCGGCGCCCATCTTCAACACAACAAGCTGCAGTCTGGACGAGAGAAAGATACAAAGCCAGAATGTTAAAAGTCACCATGACAGATTGATATGAAATAAATGCCTTGTGGAAGTATACTGTCAGAGCTGGCACTTCATCTGCTCACACGTGTACAAAGTCGTACTCAGAACCTCGGAAAGGTCCCCTCATCCCCCAGTCAAAGCAGCATCTTGTAATATTTCATCAGATGGGCAATTCCGGCATTATTCTCCATTGATGCAGTATAGGTTGACCAGAAGTTGGCCATTTTTGCTACGTCAAAGGCTTAGACCCTTACCTTAATTTTTCAAACAACTCCCTTTTCGGACAAATCGGTTCACGAGCAAAATTTCGGTGCCATAATTGCACTCGGTTGCAGCACAAATGCTCGGTTGTCAAACAACCTATCCGATAACAGCCAGCCGCGTGCGCACACAGCTCTTGCTTATGGAACGCCCGCCCTGAACTTTTCTCAGATTTTGGGGATATTTCTTGTGTTGTTTAATATTTCTTTTATATTTTTTCATCGATAAACCACTATGGGATCTGGGACTTCTATTGAAAGTGTAAAGGCAAAAAGTGAGAACAAATGACGGAGGTGAAGAAAGAAATCATATGAAAGTATGAAAATGGTGTTCGTGTTTGGTGAATGAAACTCTCTTTCTTATATAAAACTGTATTCTTTATTCAGTTGGTTCAGGTAATGAATAAAATTGTCTTTTCTTACTTAAAGAAGTTGGTATGTCATACTTTAATACGATTGTGGAGGTCAGGAACAGATTAATGTATGTTTTATTTATCTAATATTCTTAGATGACATCAGTTAAATAATAAAAGGGTAATTCCATGAAAAATGGGAAAATGGGGTGTGAGGTTTCATGTCTTTGACTCACTGCAGATGTTTAACCATAGTCCATGGACTTCAATGATGTTTTGTGGTTTATGTGATGTTTAGGATTGATTTTCGGGTTTGACCATGTTGTTATTACACGTACCTCCAGAAAGGTCAACCCAGAAATGCATGAAAGGCTGGAACTTGATGTGAAATCATCAGTAATTGAATAATTTCATCTTTTCCAAAGCAAATCAGTAAATTATTTCGAGTTTGTAAGTCATGCTAATGAATCAGATGTAACGTCCGTCACGTAACATCCATCTCATAGAATTTTCCACTAAACGAAGCCAGTGCTGTTAAGTGCCTCACTTATACCTCCCCCATATACCTCGAGTTCACTATCGTGTGTCGTTGTTAAGTTTTCAGAGAATTTTGCAATAAAGTTTGATGAGATTTTCATGAATCTTTTTCTTGTAACGTCCGTCACACTAATATTTTAGTTTTCATTAAAAAACAGAGGCGTCATTGGATATCTTTTCTTCTCTGCCTAAATTCCTTAAGACCTTAATGATGCCCATACACAAGATTAGGGACTTCTGGCTTCAACAGTTAGCGTGAAACTGAATGAAACGGCTCAGACACCTTACAGATGAAACGTCCGTCACTTTGAAATCCCCAAAAGCTTATGATTAAATATTTTTCCTCAGGGATCTCTTGTATGGAAAAAAAATGGTGTAATCTTTTTTCTTTCTACAGTTCTTTCATGATTCCTTATTGATTTTTAGGAATTGGCGTGGTAGCCAGTGATGGTTGCAGAGGCAGAGCTTTGTAGCCTGTAGAATAGTGGTTTTATAAGAAACAAACCTATCTAAACTATCTATCAATGTTCCAAGTTAAATGATGTCAAGATTAAACATCAAACAATAATCCATAACCTGAACAAAATTTAAATATAGGATTAAAACTACTTAGCAATGTAGTGTATTAGGTAATGGGTTTTTCTTTATATTGTATTACGGTTCTTGTCCTATAAGCGATCCATTTGAAATAAGTAGTTTTGGTACTCTCACTATGTTCACTTTATTACTGTAACTTAAAGTCACCCCTAAATGAAGTTAGAAAGTCACATGGCTTTGCCCAGTTATACTGAATATACAAGCATTTGTTTGGATTCACACCACTCAGTGACTAACATTAAACACATTGCGCCCACTAACAAAGTGAAGCGAATATCATTAATTATCTCATTATAGAGGAACCTGCCAAAGAGTGGGAGTCAGTTCTGCGTCATCGTTAGCCTCAAGATGATGTTTACTAGTATCATCACACCGGGTCCAGGGCTCACTGACACGTACAGGAGAAAGCAACTGGTTTCAGAAAGACATTGTGGCTGATTCCATTTTATTTCCAAGAGACAACACAGTATTTCATATACCTGGGAATGAAACAGGCTTCTTTAACTAAGGCATGATTATGAGATGCTAAGTCATAATTATTAGTAAGTCGTGATTATGAGATGCTAAGTCATGATTATGAGATGCTAAGTTGTTATGAGTTATTTAAGTCCTAATAATGAGATGCAAAGTCATAATCTTAGTAAGTCTTAATTATGAGATGCTACGCTATTATTATGAGTAAGTAAATCATGATCATATGATAAGATGCATGATTATGAGATGCTAATTCGTGATTACGAGCCGCTATGCTGTTATTGAATTATGTAAGTCCTAATAATGAGATGCAAAGTCATAATCATTAGTAAGTCATAATCATTAGTAAGTCGTGATTACGAGATCCTAAGTCGTGATTACGAGATGCTAAGTCATGATTACGAGATGCTAAGCTGTTATTGAGTTATTTAAGTCCTAATAATGAGATGCAAAGTCATAATCATTAGTAAGTCATAATCATTAGTAAGTCATGACTACAAGATGCTATGATGTTATTGAGTTATTTAAGTACTAATAATGAGATGCAGTCATAATCATTAGTAAGTCGTGATTACGAGATGCTAAGTCGTGATTACGAGATGCTAAGTCGTGATTACGAGATGCTAAGTCGTGATAAGTCGTGATTACGAGATGCTATGCTGTTATTGAGTTATTTAAGTACTAATAATGAGATGCAAAGTCATAATCATTAGTAAGTCATAATTATGAGATGCTAAGTCTTATGAGATGCTATGTTGTAATTATAAGATGCCAAGTCGTGATTACGAGATGCTAAGCTGTTATGAGTTATTAAGTCCTAATAATGAGACGCAAAGTCATAATCATTAGTAAGTCATAATCTTTAGTAAGTCATAATCTTTAGTAAGTGTTAATTATGAAATGCTATGCTGTTATTATGAGTTAGTGAATCATGATCATAAGATGCCAAGTCATGATTACGAGATGCTAAGTCGTGACTGAGTTAGTAAGTTGTAACTATGAGATGCTAGGTCGTAATCATGAGTTGTTAAGTCGTAATTAAGAGTTAGTAGCATCTTGTAGTGATGAATTATAAGCCGACCCTTTTCTTTTTGGTGGCAGAAATTGTCTTCCATGTCTAGTAGATTTACACAAATATTTTAAATGAAATAATGTTGTAAATAAACCGGAACAGTGTCTCTGTTACTGCTGAGCAAAACGACATCCTTCATCCTCCAGATGCATCACAGACTGCATTCATCAACATCCTCTGAAATAACAGCACACAAACAGCTCACTGTCCTCTAGGTGCAATCTTAATTACAGATCTAGTGCACTACACAGGGAGCAACACCACTTACTAGTACACACCTCCACAGGGCACCTATACAGGGACCGTGGAGCCGTTTGGGATTCAACCAAAGTCAAGTCTCCTTTTCAGTCGCTAACAAAGCTAGCAGCTACTACACACACACACACTGATCCAAAGTGACCGAGAGGAGGAAAGACAGAGAAGCTTAAAGAATTGCTATAAAATGTAAACCCTACCGTGGAGCAGCATGAGTTTGGGAGCACTCTCCTTTTTCACACCATCTGTTTTCATTCTCTCAACTTCACAAACATGTAGCAAAGAAATGTAAACACAAACTCCGGGGATATAAAATATATATAAATATAAACTTCCGGTTTCAAACCGCGACTGAAAAACAGCTAAGAAATAACCCAGCAGGCGGCTATAACAAACTTCTACCGTCCCCTTCCATTAACACTGCACCGAGTATCCACAAACAAGTCGTGCGTTCAACTTTCAGCCTGTTAAAGACCCTCTGAGCAGTCACAACTCTCCGTGCCACTTTACTCGGTAACAGTGGTAATGTAAGCCGGCACCTCTATTTACCGTAATCATTGTATGTGACCCGCATAGGCTCACTCAAGCGTGTTATGGAAACGCAGGCCATTGAAGCCGCGCGGTCGCCATATTGGTACTCCCTAGAAAACATCAAACTCATGCCTAACAATAGAACCTTTTATATCCACCATATAGCTTTCTCTAGTGCTAGAGTGGGGTGCGGTGGCATAGCGGTTAGGGTGCCGGGCACACGATAGAGAGATCATGGGTTTCAATCTCAATTGGACCCCCACCGTGTTAATACCCCTGGGCAAGGGTGGCGCAGGTGTGCCGCAGGTGTGCCTCTCTCCACCCAGCAGTATTAACGGGTACCAGTAAAAATACTGGGAAGGTAACCTGCGTCCCATCCTAGTCGTTTCACGCTACAGAAACCGGGAATAAGCACCGGCCTGATGAGCCACTTGGCTCGGGTGTAAAAGCCCAACAGACTTACCTATATAGCTTTTCTGACTGATTTGAAATACAGTTATTATATAACAGAATATATCTACTCCAGTTTACAAATTCATGACAGGACATGAATAGGAACTATTGTTATGACCTGAACGCAATGAGAACTGAACTGCATTTGTAAGCGTTACATGTGACACATTTGCCATATATTCAAATGTGAGTTTAAAGTACTCTCCATACATGAGGGCTGGTTTGTAAATTCCAGATGAATGACATTGCTTGTACACACATATAATTCTACCAATGGAAATAAACCACTAATAACATAGTATAAGTTCCCTACGCACTCATGATTTACATTTACTTGTACAGGAGGTCTCATACATCCAAAATTTTTCAACATACAGTACTAACAAAAATTTATATATAAGTAAGTATATAATATAATTACCCTCCAGTGTGTTCTGGGTCGGCCCCTGAGTCTCTTCCCGGTTGGACATGCCTGAAACACCACACCAGGGAGGCGTTCGGGAGGCATTCTAATCAGATGCCCAAGCCACCTCAACTGGCTCCTCTCAACGCGAAGGAGCAGCGGTTCTACTCCGAGCTCCTCCCGGATGACAGAACTTCTTACCTTATCTCTAAGGGAGAAACCTGCCACCCTGCGAAGGAGCTCATTTCAGCTGCTTGTATTCGCGATCTCGTTCTTTCTGTCACTACCCAAAGCTCGTGACCCTAGGTGAGGGTAGGAACGTAAATTGACTGGTAAACTGAGAAGATGAATGAATGAATGAATGAATAATATAATTTATTATTATTATTATTATTTTTATAATACGGCATAGTGCTTTGCATGTCCACCTGGGGATGGCTTTGTGTTCCGATAGCCCATTGGAAGCCCATGACAGCCCTACTCATATATGAAGGGCACCTTAAGTAAATCAGTTGGGCACCCTTCTCAGTTCAGCTGGGTTGGGTTTAAGGTCAGGGATGGGTTAGGGCTGTCGGATCAATGGACTGTAACTGTCGGACCAGACAGTCAACTGTCAGAATATAGGGCTGTAACCTGTCCACCTCACAGCAAGATCTTGGGTTTGAGCTGAGTTCGGAAAGGGCGTTTCTGTGTTGAGTTTACATGCTCTCCCCATGCTTGCGTGAGTTTTCTCTGGACACTCCGGTTTCTTGCCACAGTCTAAAGACATGCATATTAGGCTAATTGGCTGTTCCATATTGCCCCTAGGTGTGAATGGTTGTGTGCGTGTTGGCCCTGGCTAACATTAGTTTTAGATTCATTGGCACGATTGAGTTCATGATGAGTAGTTTAAGAGACAACTGCAGTGACCATATGGAGACTATATGGAGAAAATAATAAAGGAAAAAAAAACATGTAGTTATTTTCTACTATAGGGTACTATAGGGTACATGTCGAAGTACCAAGTGGCTTTAGAAGAGGAAGAAATACAAAGGATCCGACCTTGCTTAGAACATCCGATTAGAAAAGGCCAAGTAAACAGAGTTGTAGCTGTCTTTTCATAAGTATATAAAAAGCACATATCACATGATCTGGAGAGGTCTACTAATTACATTTGGGAAAATTAGCTTTACATGATGGATTTACAGATGGACAAATGAGTTTCTATTGGCAAGGACAAATATAAGTAAAGATAGGAGAGTTACTCAGGGAGGTTTACAGTGGAAAATGGAACACCACAAGGCCGTATAGTGAGCCCTTTGTTATTTAAGAACATAGAAAGCTCTATATACAACTGGAAGTTGCAAAATAGGTTACGCAGGACACTGCCATTATTATTATTACTCCCTAATAACTGTCAAATTATTCCTAACATATATAACTACAGCAGCATAAATTTTGTGACTGCTCTGATATGAGATTAATATATTAAAATATATTTATTCTAGTTTACAAAATCCATTCTTTGTATCAGCTTCATCATATTGAGCCCGTGAGCGTCTCCGGCTCAGTGTCTGTTCCATAATCCACCTGCAGGTGGCGGTAGTGCACCAAATTGTTCTTTGCCAACCGCCAAGAAACATCAAGAAGAAGAAGAAGGACAACAGAACTTTTGATTTGAGAGACATTCTACAAAAGGATTCAAGAGCTAAGTGTCAAAGGTTTCAAATACAGTATGAGACTAACTGATCTGACCAAGAGAATTAATTAATTTATTTGTTTATTGCGTTATGTGTAAATAAGTAATTATAATGCACACTCCACACCAGTTGGTGGCGGTAATGCACCAAATCACTGTTTGCTAACCGCTATAAAGCACAACAAAGAAGAACAAGAGCAGGAGAAGAAGAAAAAAAAACGATAAAGGAAAAATAGTAGTAAATTTGTACTATATCTATTTATAACGTATATAGTATGTTATAAATAATGGTGGAATCTTGCTGTGCTTTGGGATTCATGAGTCGTTTCACGAAGGAAGCAGCCACCACCTTCCACTTGTAATCACCAGAGTTCATAGCTAGCGATGTTTAGTTCTATTTTAAGACTTTTTGTTTGCATTTGAAACTATTTCGCCCCAAACTCTCCACAGACATGCATATTTAAGGTAGACCTCGTTTTCACCACTTTATTCTCTTGTGACCCACTTTTGGACGGGAAATGAATGCTGACTTCCGGTAGTGGCAGAAGTCGTGAAGCGTTTCATTCAACATGGTGAAGTCATGCTGTGCGATTGGCTGCACAAATCGTTTTTCTAGTGGAACAGATATAACATTTCATATGTAAGTAATATGCTCCTGTTTTCTATACGTTCGCATGAACACTTTCATATATATTTTAATCTCTCTGGACATGAGATCCAGAAAGTGTGCTGTAAACACTGTATTTTTACTGGATTAGAGGTGATTTATGTCCCCCAGATATTTTTGGATAAAGTTTTTCCTGTGTTTTATATGTGTGTGTGTGTGTGTGTGTGTGTGTGTGTGTGTGTGTGTGTGTGTGGGCAGCACAGTGGCGTAGTGGTGAAAATGTCCGTCTCACAGCAAGAAGGTTCTGGGTTTGAATCCCTGGGTATTTCCTCCGGGTATTGCGGTTTCCTCCCACAGTCCAGAGACATGCCCATTACACTAATTGGCTGTTCCAAACTGCCCGATCGTGTGTGTGTGTGTGTGTGTGTGTGTGTGTGTGCCACTGAGAGGTGACGCTCTGTAAGCGTGTGTCTGTGTCTGGTCACTGTGAGGTGAGGCTTTTGCCACTGCCGGAAGTCAGTGCATGTATGTGAGCCATGTCCCCAGCCTATAGCACCGGGCAAGCAGTCCACCTCCATATACAGCCACCTTGCTCATTGCCTGATCGTGGAATTATCTATGGTTATCAGGATGTAAGGGTAGGTAAGGTTGGGCTTTTGCACCCGAGCCTAGTGGCTCATCAGGCTGGTGCTTATCCCCGGGTTCTGTAGCGTGAAGCGACTAGGAGTTCAACTCCTCCTGGATGGGACGCTAAACCCAGTTATACTGCTGGGTAGACAGAGGCACACTTGTGGTTAACACTGTGCCTGGGGGTCTTAGCACGGTGGGGGTCCAACAGGGATTCGAACCCATGATCTCCCAATCGTGAGCCCGGCACCCTAACCACTATGCCACCGGCCCCAGAATGTGGTCAGACCCACTTCTTTAGGGATGATCTCAAACTGACATATATTTTAACATGGATGGATTTATTCCAGGAGTTAGGGTAGATAGAATCAGAACAGGAAGTGGGTGAATTTGTGGTTTGTTAAATGTAATTTAATAATAATAATAATATCTACGCGGGGGGGCAGTGGTGGCCTGGTGGCAAGGTGCTGGATTGCTGATCCCAAGGTCGGGGGTTCAAGCCCCACTATCGACGGGTTCTCACTGCTGTCCCCCCAGTGCAGCTAACTGGGTTATCAAAGTCCAGCCATGTCTCTCACTGTCTGTGGTAAAAGGCTGTGTGTCTCTCACTGGCATGTAAAAGAACCATTGTTGACTTTCATCAAGAGTAGGCTTCATAGCCATCAGCATGTTTCTGCCCTGCGATGGCCTGGCGAGCTGTCCAGGGTGTACCCTGCCCTTGCCCCGAGTCGGCTGAGATGGGCTCCAGCCTCCCCGCGACCCTAATTAGGATTAAACGGTTCAGAAAATAAATGAATGAATGAATATCTATACATATCGGTTTTTATGTAAGGATGTAGATAAACGAGTAATATACAGTAATTATTTCAAATAATGATCAATAAAACAATAATAGAATTTCCAACTTTGTTACAGATTTCCAAAAGAGCCATCATTACGTGAACAATGGATAAAGGCCATCAACCGTCTTGATTTTGTCACTAAAAAGCCTTGGCAGCCTTCACCCCATGATTACGTGTGCTCCGAACATTTTAACCCAGCTGACTTTATCCTGACACGGCACGCGCAACACAAACGGCTTAAAAAGGATGTCGTGCCTTCCATTATGTCCTGGAAAACAAGAGAAAAGGTAACACAAGTAACTGACTCTGTCAGTGTTATTGAATTTACCAGTCGGCTTTTTCCTTATTACAAAAGATCTCACTTCATTTGTGAATTTTATTCTTTCAGCCTCTTAATTTTGGCCTCTTTCCTTCAGGGCACGAGTAGGACGTCAACAGTCAGACAAGGAGCTTCAGCCATGCCAGAATGTCCTACCTCTGTCAATCCTTTTGGTGACCAGGAGTGTGCCGTTGACTTGACGACATCAAAGCGCAAGATCGAAGAAGCATCTGATCAGTTAGAAAATATCAGAAAGGGATTAAGAAATGGCAGGAAAAAAAAGAAAATATCTAAACTGTCAGTCAGTGCCCTGCTTCAAGAGGCAAGAGGCATGCATGCGCTGTCACTGGAAGCTTGTAATGTGTTGGACGCATATAAAGGTAAGGCTTGCCGATGAGGCCAATTTGGATTTATTCGTTTTTGCGTTAGCTGAAGAGTGTGTGTCGTGTTACTTCTGTCTAAGTTAAATAGTGTTATTTTTCAATCTAATTTGGAGGTATTTATTCACACAGATATCCCTGTTGACTTATTTTCCAAGCCTGCAAACAAGTACAGTGATGAACAGAAGCAGTTTGCATCGACTCTTTACATTTATGGACCAAAAGTGTACTCGTATCTGAAGGACAAGTTCGACCTCCCACCCCCATCAACACTTCAGCGGTAAATTAAGCTTTAACATGATCCAACTGACTGTTTTGTTTTCAAGATTTTTTTCTTTTTTTTTTGTGCTTTGTACATTTGATTTCATGCTGACAATCGTTTTACTTGGAATTTCAGATGTGGTTCTTGTTTCTACAGCCCTTAACATTGTTTTAAGAGAGTTGCAAGATTCAAAATTCTTCTACCTTTAAGACATGCGTGTCCGACCCTGTTCCTGGAGAGCTGAAACTTCGGCTCCAACCCTAATCATTAGGCTATTATGGCCTTTACTAGTTTTAAGCTGGGGGGCACAGTGGCGTAGTGGTTAGCACGTCTGTCTCACAGCAAAGTGAGAAGCAAGAAGGTCCTGGGTTCGAGTCTCATGCCTGGTGAGGGCGTTTATGTGTGGAGTTTGCATGTTCCTCCCCGTGCTTGTGTGGGTTTCTTCTGGGTACCCCGGTTTCCTCCCACAGTCCGAAGACATGAACATTAGGCTAATTGTGTGTGTTGGTGCTTTGATTGACTGGCGAGCTGTTCAGGGTGTATTCGGGCTTTGCTCAGAGCTCTTTGTGATAGGCTCCAGCCTCCACGTGACCTTAGTAGGATTAAACATTTTGGAAAAAGAATGAATGAATGATTTAAGAATAATACATTTTGTAAAATTTTTTTACATTAAATGCTTGAATGTAATTCAATAAATTGAAGAAATTTAAATTTGTCCACTGTCTGCAAATCCTTTATCTTATTTAATCTTGACTTATGCAAATATTAGTTGCACATGAAGTAGTTCTGATGTATAAAAATATTACATGGCTCACAGTTGCAATTTTTTTCTCCGCGTAATGGTTAGCATGTCCGCCTCACAGCGACAAGGCCCTGGGTTCCGTTCCGGGCTCGGCGAGGACGTTTCTGTGTAAAGGTTGCATGTTCGTCTCATGTTTGTGTGGGTTTCCTCTGGGTACTCCAGTTTCATCCCACAGTCCAGTGGCATGCACGTTATGCAAAACTGGTTGTTTTAAATTGCCCCGAGGTGTGAGTGTGAACGGTTGTGTGTGTTTTGGCCCTTTGCCCATAGTTGGCTTAGATAGGCTCCTGCCTCCCCACGATTTTAGTACTTACTAAGCAGTTTGGCAAATGAATGAATAATTGTTTTTTTTTTTTTATTTTGCAGATGGCTTGGAAACAGCTCCTCAAATCCTGGGATGTCTTCACAGGTGTTCGACATGTTGGCGAAGAAAAGACAAGAAGACCCCGCCAACTTTGGACTGTGCACTTTGATGATCGATGGAATGTCAATACGCAAGCAGGTGGATTGGGACCAGACGAGGAAGGAGGTGGTGGGTTTCGTGGATTTCGGCTCGGGGCCCTTGGAGAGTGAGGCTCGAGAGGCTCTCGTAATTCTTGTGGTCGGTTTGAGTGGATATTGGAAGGTACCAGTTGCGTACTTTCTAGTGAATGGTGTATCAGCTGAGGTGCAGTCACAGCTCATCCTCTCTGCTCTTAATAGTCTACATGACGTTCACATTAGGTGTGTCGCTGTTGTTATAGGTGGCCACCCTACTAATGTGAAAACGGCTGAAGCTCTAGGTTGCGCCATTGAACCCAACAAAATCAAATGTTCTTTCGCGCATCCTGCGGATTCCTCATCCCAGGTGTACATCTTTTTTGATGCATGCCATCTTCTGAAAAATTTGAGAGATTCGTTGTATGCACTTCAGGAAGTGAGTGAGCCATCCATAGGCACAGCTCGATGGAAGGACGTTGCTAGGCTGGAAAATCTCCAGGGACGTGAGGGCTTAAGAGACGCCAATAAATTAACCACTAGGCATGTAAACTTTCCAAAGCAAAAGATGAATGAAAACATGGCTACTCAAACATTGAGTGCTTCTGTTGCGAAATCCCTGGAATATGCGAGCCTCAGGAACTGCTCTGGTTTCGAAGATTGTCAAGGGTCGGTCCACTTCATCTCCCTCGTAGATCACCTCTTTGATGTGTTTAATGGTAGGACAGCTGCATGCAAAGGGTTTAAAGGACCTTTGCGTGCATGCGATCTGCCTAACACGGAATCCTTCCTTCTGGAGGCAAAGTCTGTTCTATTGAACCTGAAAGATATGGCAGGAAATAAGGTCTGTGTTGGGAAACGCAAAATTGCTGTATTGGGATTTGCGTTCAATATCGATAGCCTCCTTGGTTTAGCGAAAGAATTGTTGCTCGGTGATAATCCTCCACTCAAATTTTTGTTGACGTATAAGCTGTCACATGATCACCTGGAGCTGTTGTTTAGCTCCATCAGGCGGTACGGCGAGTGGATCTATAATCCCTCAGCTTCACAGTTTGCCAGTGCTTATAGTGCCTTGCTTGGTCGTGCTGGTGTTATCATTTCTAGTGATGTGAGGACTAACTATATTGCCCAGGATACCACTTCAGTCTTGAATGTTGATGCAGTGACTAATACTACCCATCAGCCAGTTCTCTCCTTCAGGGAACCTTTGTGTCACCATGACTGTATACCTAATGGCAGTCGCTTGAGTAGTTTTGTTGAGAGCATGGGGGAATACATTGCCGGATGGGTAGTGCGTCATGTTGCGACTAAAGTTTCGTGTCAGGAATGTTCAGAGGCACTTGTTCAGAAAGCAGGACTTCGAAGCCAGTCTGGTTTACTTGAACTTAAGAACAGTGGTGGCTTAGTCGTTCCGTCGGATGACGTGGTCCAAGTTTTGAACCACTGTGAGATTGTTCTCAGGTCTTCTCTTAATGTAAAACATGTCCAAAGTTCACAACGGGAGAAAGATGCAGTCACCAAGCTCATGGCTGGAGTGCCGTCTGGATCATTTTCCTCCTTAAATTCTCATTTTCTGGAAACTGCCAGAGGCATTGACACTCACTATTTCTCTTTGATTCAAATGTTGTGTGAGAAATACCTTAGCTTGAGGAGATATCATTCAGTGAACCCTACCAGCTTGACCGGGGAAAGTGTTTCTGTGGGCGGCACAATTGTGTAGGGGTTAGCACGTCCGCCTCACAGCAAGAGGCTTCAGAGTTCGAGCCCGGAGCTTGGTGATGGCGTTTCTGCGTGGAGTTCGCATGTTCTTCCCGTGCTTGCGTGAGTTTCCTCCAGGTACTCTGGTTTCCTCCCACAGTCCAAAGACATGTCCAACTCCAAAAGTCTAACGCACAGACTATTAGGCTAATTGTCTGTTCCAAATTGCTCCTCGGTGTGAGTGGGAATGGTTGTGTATGTTGCCCTGGGTTGAACTGATGAGCTGTCCAAAGTTGTCTGGGATAGGCTCCAGCCTCCTCGTGACCCTTTTCGGATTTTTCAGAAAATGGATGGATGGTATTTCTGTGCGAAAACCTTTTGACCAAAATAATTTCAGTGACAACGCTGTCCTGTAACTGTTTACATATGCTTAAGTGGCATGTTAGGATCTTAGGACTTTTAATTTAGCTAACCAAACTTTTAACTTTGTCCCAGTATATTTTTCAATAAGGTGATGCAGCTCATCTGTTTGTTGTTGGTATGTTTCGCTGGTTAAATCCTGGTGAGCGTTGTTCTGTAAAAATAGTTTGTTGTACTTTTTTATTAAATTCCCAATCCTTGCAGACCATAATTTATTAAAATGTTCACATTTTCTCACATTTTGCTGTTTGGTGAGAAGCATGGTGAACAAATTGCAGAAAATCTTTGTTTAGGGAGCTGTTATTTGCTTTTTGAGTATTTTTTTTTATTTTTATTTTTTTTTAAATCTACTGAAATACAATATTTCGTCTTCTATGGTACCTTATTACACTTATGAATTGTTTTGAAATGATCAAACAGCCGTACCATAAATGTTGTACTTATATTCATATGTGAGTGCTATGTCAACTCATGTCTATGATATCACATTGGAAATTATATCTAAGGGGATTACTAGCAAAATAAAACAAAGTAACACTTATTGGCTGATGGGTTTGAGTATTTTCCACAAAAGAACAAAAGAATTAAGTGTTAATTTTTGAATGGCGTTGAAAATATACCATATACTTTCAGTCTACATTTGGTCAGGGAACATTTTTCTGTTAAAATTGAGCAATATATTGAGCTCTTCTGCAAGTGACTGAGTGAATAATTATGGCAAGGTGTGTGGTTCTCCATGAATACATTTCAGTATAATGTAGCTTATTAATTACCCCCATTTAAGAGTTCTTACCCCTTTCAGACGTAAGATACACCCCTGGAAATTGAGACAATTATTTTCCCTTGTTATATATCAGACTTGGATTAATTTCTTTAGTTTGTGTCACACTGAGGCTGTGCTTTGAGATTCAAATGCATGCATGATCACTGTGTGCTGATGCTTTTTGCCGGTAGTAGAAGTCACTTTCTGTGTGCCATGACAGCCCCAGCCAATACTATTGAGCAAGTGGTGTAGCTCCATATACACGTCTATGGATGCAACAGCCTCAGGCTAAAGTTAGACTTAAGATCACGGTTAGCCAATCATATTACATGACTGAATGAAGGGCTAAGAACCACAGTGGTCTTAACCCCACTGTCATATTTTGACAGATGTAGATAAGGTCTATGCATGCCAGAATGGTACCTTCGTCTTCCTTATGACCTCGAATCATACCATGAGCATTATCCCTGGTTTTTATATATTGTGAAAGCTTTCCAGTAATTTTTCTCAAAAGCAGCTGTCTGTTGGTTACACCACTCTGGTTCTCAGCCCTTCAAATATCAACCACAAAATGTGAACCTGCTTACATGCCCAATATATTATTCATTCACTATGTATGGTTTAGCGAGTGAAGAAATAAAAAATACAGTGATGCAGTGATGATTATACACTTAACAACATGAAGATAAATCAGAAACCAAGTACTATTCAAGTATTTATTTCATGTAATATTGGATCATATTGATGAGAATAAGTAAACAAACAACAGTATACAGTAATACCAAAAATAACAGTCTCTTTTCTGAGGAAAAAAAAGTCAATATTTAGTGTGTCCCCCTTACAGCATTTAACCTTTGAGGCATAGTGTTCACATATTTTTTTAATTTCTTCACTCGCTAAACCATTCCACATGGTTTGAAGTTAATAATAATAATAATAATAATAATAATAAAATTTGCAACACCTTTCAATTTTTCTGAAAAATTGGTATTTTCAGCGTTTTTGTTCTGCGATGGCCTCGCGAGCTGTCCAGGGTGTACCCTGCCCTCGCCTAGAGTTGGCTGAGATGGGCACCAGCCTCCCCGCAACCCTAATTAGGATTAAGTGGTTCAGAAAATGAATGAATGAATGAATGAGTGTTTTTGTTTATTAGCCATACTTTTACCTCAATATACTTGTCGGAATTATTTTTTTGGTTCTCATAGCCTACAATAGCACTGTTCAATACATTTTCACCAAAAGTCATTTTTTTACTTCTTTTTATTAGGAGCCCTTTTAGACAAAAGTGCTGGTGTATAATCTTCACTGCACACCACTGTATATAAATTAATTACTTTAGAAAAAGGTTTAACTCACTTATGTTGATCTTTAGTATTTATACTAGTACAACACACAATAATAATAATAATAATAATAATAATAATAATAATAATAATAATAAATAGGGCAGTGGTCCCGGTGGTAGTGTGCTGGATTACTGATCCCAAGGTCGGAGGTTCAAGCCCCACTATCACTGGGTTGTCACTGTGCAGCTAACTTGGTTATCAATGGCCGGCCATGTCTCTCACTGTCTGTGGTAAGAGGAATGTAAAAGAACCATTGCTGACATTCGTAAAGAGTAGGCTGCATTGCCGTCAGCATGTTTCTGCCCTGCGATGGGGTGGTGAGCTGTCCAGAGTGTACTCTGCCCTCACCCAGAGTCGGCTGAGATGGGCACCAGCCTCCCTGCGACCCTAATTAGGATTAAGCGGTTCAGAAAACGAATGAATGAATAATAATGACGATGTAATCATGTGCTTTCTCTTAAGCATTAAATTGTGTAGTTTAACAAACAATAATTTTAGTTGCACATCATTGAATTTTTTTTTAATATAATGAATTAATTTTATTCATGTCTATTAAACACTGTATATAAAATTCATCCCGGAAACTGTAAGGATTTAAAGTGAATCATTCTCATACATTTTGGGGAAGAGGGTGAGGATTTACTTTTAAACACAAACACTGATGGCATTTACAGCAACTGACATAATAGAACAAGTAATATTTAAATGTTTTAAAAATATATTAGTATTTGCAGCATAGCTAATTAAAATAAGTTAATTTTGCCCATGATTTTAATTTCAGGTGATAATGGTCAAATTTATTTTGTTGTTGTTGCCATAATATAATTTTGTAATTAATTGTCAGAGTTAAATTAACGTCACTGTGACATAATCTAAAATGAATTCTGTGCATATTCTGTGAGATTTCATCAAGTTGCACCAGAGAACAAATATATTAAAAGATCTGAAGCTTGTGTCCAACAAGTGAGTGTATTATTAAACAGGACTGACAAAAAGTGCTGCTCACAAAAAAAAAATGTCAGAAATTATAAAAATTAATCTCTTTCATACGTGAAAAAAAAAATTAAAATAAAAGGTTCAGGGCCAAATTTATTAAGACATGACAAGAATCTGAAAAACTAAGAAAAAAGGAAAAGAAAAAACCCAACCATGCTGTACTGTCCCAAAATAAATTATTTAAAAGGTGGTAATTATTTAAAAAAAGTGTTTAAAAGGTGGAAGGACAGGCAGGGACAATGTAAAAAGAGAGAGAGAAAGAGAGTGCCTTTGGCAATACTGAGAGACAGGGAGATGGTGTGTGTCTGTGTGTGTGTGTGAGGGCAGGTGGGAGAGCAGGGGGAGGCTGGTGGATCAACAGCTTGCTCCACCCTGAGGGCACAGAGAGACGTCTCTGCCAACGAGAGGGGCAACGCGCCCGCCTGGTGGCAGCTGGTGGCCCCCCCATAAACACTCACATATACTCACACTCACACACACACAGACACAGCGGGAGGGGTGAGAAGGTCAAAAGGCCGTCGTTAGGAAGACAAAGAGAGTGCACGGCCACACGCCGGATAATCTGCTTTTATTGAGTGCCTCCGACAAGGCCGGCAGCAAAGAGGACATCGACACCGCACATGCACATGCACACACACACACACACTACGAGTCCCACACCCATGTGTCAGGAGGCTGGAGTGTCAGAGAAAGTGCCAAAAGGCATCCACATGTATCAGCTATTATATTATACAATACACAATTACATAACAAAATGCACTTATACACTCCCTCTCTCTCTCTCTCTCTCTCTCACACACACACACACACACACACACACCCTTTTGAATGCAAAATTTTGAATGAATTTAATTTGTTATTGCACGCACTTGTAGATCACAGTGGGGTGTGTTATAAAAAACACGCACATACACAATAAATTCTTTTTAAAAATGCTAACAAGTCTTTTCAATTTCAAGATTCATTCATTCCTTCATTTTCTAAGCCGCTTAGTCCTAATTAGGGTTGCAGGTAGGCTGGTGCCCATCTCAGCCGACTCTGGGCGAGGAAGCAGTACACCCTGAACAGCTTGCCAGACAACTGCAGGGCCAACACACATACAACCATTTACACTCATGCTTAGGGGTGATTTGGAACAGCCAATTAGCCTACTGTGCATGTTATTGGACTGTAGCAGGAAACCAGAGTGCCAGGAGGAAACTCACGCAAGCACGGGGAGAACATGCAAACTCTACACAGAAATGTCCCGATCCCGGGAATCCAACCCAGGACTTTCTTGCTGTGCAGCGGACGTGCTAACCACTGCTTCACCGTGCCGCCTAATTTCAGGATTCAGTGAAGAGTGCACATGTGCAGATGACTGTCTGCCTGTGTGTATGATCTCTGCCTACTTCATAGTTTTTGTCTTTGCTCTGTCGTTGTTCTGATCACCTGACCTCGGCACATTTCCTGCTTATGATATTGGACTGTGCTTTAGGATTTGTCTGCCTGGTTCATTTCAGTTGAGCTTTTTTATTTGCACATTGCATCCACACTCCTCCTTACTGCCTCGTGGAGTGATATGCCATTTCTTAAAAATGTATGTAAATAAAATACAAGCCGTTATGCTGAATTTGAAAACTGAGGACATGAATGCATTATAATACAGAGATACACATACTGTAAACAGAGACACAAAGATTTAGGAAAAAAGATAAACTAAAGGCTATATATACACATAGAAAAGCTCACATAAAGCACACGTAGATAGAGACATGTTTATAGAGACACCGTGGAGGCACACACATGCTTATACAGAGATACAAATAGAGAAAACAGAGAGACATTTACAGAGACACAATAGATAAACTTAAAGACACACTTATAAAGAGAAACACAAATAGAGACATGCTTACATAGAAACAGAGTAGAGGCACACTTATAGGTACACACTTGGACACATTAGACTTACAAATAGAGACACACAAAGTTGACATGGCAATTGCATCTTTACTTTATCCATATAAATGATTTGCAAGCTACACATTCACTAGTAAAGTTCCTATTTTTGTTCATCAACCATATTATGCTTGGCATCTGTGTTTCCAGTGGCCTACAAACCAGAATATTTATGACTAACAACTTGATGATCGATGTACGACTACTGTGTGTGTGTGTGTGTGTGTGTGTGTAAAGCAAATAATAGACACTTTATGCGTATATCTGCAAAGCTTGATACTCAATTGTAAAAAACCCCACCACCATCAACCACTACCAGCATGCAGGTTATGATATAGAATTTTTAGTACAAGTACGTATATAAGAAGCATTACATCAATAGTATATCAACAAATTAGCTATAAAGTACATAGTATTAGTAGTATATAATTAAGTTGCTTGTCTTTTAGTCATGATGGAGTAGGAGTGTGTTTTAAAGCTTTTGTGTGTGTGTGAGGGCTCCTGCCGTTTTGGGCTCGAGAGCCATGACCTGCCGTCTGCTCTTTCATTAGAGCGAAGCGCAGTTACGCATTCAACCATCAGAGCAGCAGTTCTGCACTCCACACCACTTAACATCACAGAGCAACACACACACACTTACACACACACACTCACACAGAAGGAGCCCATAGACAGTCTGTTTACAGCTATGATGCCAATTTTCAAAACGTTTAGCTAAATAAGGGTTTAATCACGCACTCAACTAAATAAAGGTACTGAAAGATGTCTCGGTTCTTGAATTGAAAAGAACCTTTGGATTAAATCGTTCTCAGCTCTAATGTGGCTGATTTTACGGAGCCCCCTGTCTCTCAGAGACGTCCTCTGTCTTTTCCCATGCTGTCCACAGGATGAAGCGTTTACCAAACCACAACATTTCAACATCAAACGGCAGACAGAATCAGACTCATCTCCTGACTTCAACCAGTCTCACACACACACACACACACACACACACACACACACACAGATGACAGAGAAGAACTTCCGACTGAAGCCCCTCTCCACTCTGCGTGGCGAGTTAAAATGTCTCTCCGTCTCTCTGCGCAATGGAGCGTGTCTCATCCAGACCTGTAATGAGAGACAGACATACGCGTGTCTATATGTGTGTGTGTGGGATGGGGGAGGACCAAGAAAGAGACATTGGAACAGACTACAAAATAAAGTGAGACACACACACACACACACACACACACAGAGAGAGAGAGAGAGAGAGAGAGAGAGAAACAGACACACCTACAAAAAAGGAGACACACATTTAGACATGGACACACATATGAAGCAATATACACATACATGAGATATAATAATCAGGTACACACAGACACAAACTGAGAGAGACACATAAAAGGGAGTGAGTCACATGTTTTGAAAAACACACAAGCAGAGAGGCAGAGAGAGAGAGAGAGAGAGAGAGAGAGAGAGAGAGAGAGAGAAAGAACTTCATACGAGGAGAAATGCACAGACACACACAGAAAGAGGGAGACAAACACATACATGGAGAGACATACGGACAGTCAGTCAGACACAGACAAAGAGATAGTTATAAAGAGAGAGAGAGAAACAGTGATAGAGACACATAAAGGGAGTGAGTCACACATGGTTTAAAACAAACAGAAAAAGAGAGAGAGAAATACATACACGGAGAGACACACCTATACAGACATACACTAGGTATTATTGTATAATGTTCCTCACTCTTCCTTTAGTTTTAAGATGGTTGAGGATTTTTCCTGCATGTTCTGTCCTTCTCAAATCACCCACAACATTACACTGAGGTTCAGATCAGGGCTTTCACTTAAACATTCCATCACTCCATTTATTCTTTTAAAGCCATTTATTGGTGGATTTGTTGGTGTGATTAGGCTCACTGAATCAATGCCCATAAGTTGCCCCATTCCTGAGGCAGTAAACAAGGCTAAACCATTACATTTCCACTGCCTTGCTTCACAGCCGGGTTCCTCTCCTTTCACACGTGCTACGACCGAACAACTCCATCTTTGATTCAGTGTTCAGTTCAGTGTAGTTTTGCTCTGACATTCTTTTTTTTGGAGAGTTAAGGCATTTTCCTGACACGCCCCCCATTTAGGTCAGATTTCTCCAATCTCTCCGATCGTAGCTGTGTGCACTTTCACACCAGCAGTTAGAAGAGTTACTTGCAGATCCTGGGATGAAATACTGGGGATCGCGGTCCAAATGTGCTGCAGTGGTTAACTAAAAAACTGAGTGGTTTCAGTGGTTAACTGAAAAAAACTGTAGAATCCTTTAAATAGTTTTAGTTATTGTTGTTGTTCTTTTCTCTTGTTGCTTTGATAG
>JAQMYF010000021.1:17801405-17823375 GCA_030014195.1 Neosilurus mollespiculum
TGTGTGTATATATACATATATTTCTAACATAAAGGATGATTTAAAAAATGTAAAGACGCACAGGAGGTCCAGCAAATCCAGCAGGTCCAGCAGGTCCAGGCTCACCGCGGTCACCCTAGGGAGTTTAATGAGAAAAAAATCAAGGTTAGCTATTTTCTACTTACGTATTCATTCATTTGCTGAACCATTTAATCCTGATAGGGTTGCAGGGAGGCTTGAGCCTATCTCAGATGACTCATGGCAAAGGCAGGGTACACCCTAAACAGCTCGCCAGTCCATTGCGGGGCCAACACACACACAACCACGCACTCTCATTCAAATATAGGGGCAATTTGAAATCACCAATTAGCCTAATGTGCCTGTCTTTGGACTGTGGGAGGAAACCGGAGTACCCGGAGAAAACCCAAGTGACAACAAGAAAAACATGCAAACTCTACACAGAACTGCCCCTGCCGAGTCCAGGACTTCAACCCAGGACCTTCTTGCTGTGAGTAAGACGTGCTAACCACTACAACACTATGCCACCCTAGCCATTATCTACCTTAGGAAATGATGTCTTGTCATAATGTGCACATTGTTCTGGTAGAATTCTTAAGTGAAGATGGGCTGATATGTCCAAATAAAAATTATCACCTGTAGAACAGCTGCTCTTCTGTTTTATGTAATAAACAGTATTGGTACACATACTATGGCCAAAAATATGTGGACACCTAGCCATCACATCTGTTTGTGTTTCTTCCCCTAACTGCACACAATTGTATCACATATCTTTGTACACTGTGGCAGTACAATTTCCCTTCACCGTAACCAAGAGATCCAAACTTAATCCAGCATGACAATGCCCCGGTGCACATAGTGCACTCTGTGAGCACATGATTTCCCAAGTTCTCAGTGGAAGAACTCGAGTGTCCTGTGCTGAACCCACTACATACTTCTGGGATGAACTCAGAGGCGGACTGCCCCAGGCCTCATCACGCAACATCAGATCAGTGCCTGAAATCTGTAATGGTCTAGTAGCTGAATGATCCACACAGCCATATTCCGAAGTCTACAAACTTTTGGCCATATAGTGTATGAGAACCAGGGCCGTTGAATGAGTCCACCTTTTCTAATTCTTTTTACCGAGGTGTCACATTATTCACTGTCCCTACTAAAACATGGGCTAGTCTTCATGAAGTTCATGCAACCGTGCCCCAATAGTGAACTTCCTTTCAGGGTGACCTTAGCTCTCTGAATTTGGATCTTGATTCAATATGAAGGCCTGCACACAGACATATAAAACATAGACGCCACATGACTGAGAGCATCGTACGTCATCGTCGCCACCATTTTGCTACTGGTTCTTGTTGTGGAAAACGTCAAGAGCCAAGATTGGTGCCTTACTGATACTTCTTTGATTGAGATGCCTAATGCTTGGGGAACAACTGTTTTTGGATACAGCCAACCAAGTAGTAAAGTTATGTGTGAAATCTTCGGCTTAGATTGGGCCCTCAGAAGCATAGTGGTGCTCTGATAAACATGTGTATGTGTTGGTCTGTATTGTCCCTGCTAAGTGTGGACAGTCTTACAAGCATGATCAACACCTTGAAATTTAAATAAAGCTATATTTAACATATCCGTGATTACCCCTTAATCACAATAAATAAAGAAAACCCCTTAATGAGCATCTTAAAAACAAGAAAAGGGGGGAATCATTATTAAGTACCAAGTACTTATCTTAAATAAGATTTTATGGTAAAACTAAGGCGTGTGATAAACAAATTAAGGTATGCTTAATTTAAATGAAGGGGTTTGGAATATTTTCAGGAATATAAAATAAATTGCATCATTTTGTCTCACTGATTGCATTTAGTAATACTAAAATGAACATATATCATTGAATATAAAATATAAAAAATAAATTTTCATTCGTAAAACCTAGTTTCCACACTCACACACACCTGTGTTGATTTACAGGACGTTGTACTACCAACTGCCAAGTTGTGACTACAGATATGGCGGACAATCTGACATATCGTGTCCACAGGGCATCAAAGCAAATAGGGCGTCTATGTATTCTTTGTCTACAGGCCTGCGAATGGTAGTATGATAACTATCCAAGTGTATCTTGCCCTATAGAATCTGTACTCATAATATTTCTTCACTATTCCTATTAAAAAAATTTCCCTTTCTCTAATGTGTTAATGTTATGTGATAAGTCTGTATTTTTTTAATGCAGATTATTGACAGCATGATGAAATGTTAGACATTTATGGAATAACAGTGAATCACTCACAGGGCCACCACGAGGTCCAGTAGATCCAGCAGGTCCAACAGGTCCAGATTCACCCTGCAGCATTACAAGAAATAATACAGCTTGTTATTATTACAAAATACACACACACACACACACACACGGCAGTGATGACAGTGTCTGCTCCAAGTGACTGTGATAAACCGTGAGTGTCCATCAGCAATTTAATTTTGAGTATTATTCACTCTGGATAATAAATTTTATCCTCTTGATATTGAACCAATCAAAATGCCCCATTACTGTGTAATTTAAACTAATGTGCTTTAAACTGGTGCCCTAAACCATGAAATGAGACGGTGTTGATTCAGTAAACTTAATGGTTATGTAAGAACAACTAGAATCCAATCTAACCTAGAAATAAATTAATCTAATAATCACAACACACATACACTTTATTCTATCAGTGCAAAAACAATGCAGTTAACCTTTTCTCCCTGAGTACCAGGCGGTCCAGATGCACCAGTGGAACCAGTCAAGCCACGCAGACCGTCCTTACCAGGAGCACCATCAGGGCCTTTAGGTCCAGCATCACCCTATAAGTGGAAGACATCAACCAACAAAATTCTTTAAATTCAAGTGAAAAGCTGATTAATTATTGGTATTTTTTTCTGTAAAAAAGTTCTACTATCACATTTTAAACATAATCCGGATCTTTAAGTAATACAATTCATCCATTTATTTGCTAAACCACTTAATCCTACTGGGTCGCAGCGAGGTTGGAGCCTAACTCAGCCAACTCTGGGTGAAGGGGAGGGGACACCCTGAACACCCAGACCTAGGGGAAATTTGAAATAGCTAATTGGCTTAACATGCTTGTCTTTGGTCTGTGGGACGAAACTGGAGTCCCCGGAGGAAACCCACATGAGCACACAGAAATTCAAAACAGAAACATCCTCACTGATCTCAGGGCCAGGACCTTTTTGCTGTAGGGCAGACGTGCTAACCGCTATGTCACCGTGCTGGCCTCCAGTGAAGTTATGTTGATAAATTCTGTAATGGTAGTTTTTCAGAAATTGTGGATGCTAACTTTTCATATTTTTTTTATCAGTATAAGGTGAATGAATATTAAAATTGTGCTGGTTTTTTGGTAAATATTTTGTAATTACACTTTTGTCTGAAATATTACTACGACTACTACTACTAATAAGAAGAATTATTCATTCATTTTCTGAACCACGTATTTGGTCGCAGGGAGGCTTGTATCCATCTCAGCCCACTCTGGACGAGACAGGGTACACCCTGGACAGCTTGCCAGGCCATCGCACGGCAGAAACACGCTGACAGTAACTCAATGGATAATTAGAATTATCATTATTGTCATTATTATTATTATTATTATTATTATTATTATGTCATTTTAGACATGAATAAGTAAATACCGAATAAGAGCTAAGCTAAGAGCCAATTAGCATTTCATAATAATGGTTAAAAAGAATACTGATATAATAATTGATTATATGAACATTTTGGATAGAAGATGAATTTATGAAAATCTTCCTTCATCTGTAAACTATAGATACTATTTACAGTTTACCAGGCACAAGGCTCTACTCTGCCTGGGCTTGATTTTTGACTGTGACTATTCTTGTTCATCTAGTTGTCTATTTCAATTAAAAACCTTTTTATCCCAGCACTGGACTTTACTGTGTATATCCATGAAACTGTCAGAGAGGATATCATCTCTTTAAAGTTGGTTTGCTCTGAAAAGGTGATGTTCAGCACTTACTCTTTCTCCTCTTGTACCAGGAAGTCCACTAGCGCCACGCTCTCCAGGCATTCCCTGTGGACCAGCAGGACCCACACCACCAGGAGCTCCAGCAGCACCAGCATCTCCCTAAACACACACACACACCATTTTTTAACAAATGTATGCAAAGTTTATTCCCATTTCTCATAAAGATGTAAGCAATGTAAAACCTACTCTAGCACCATCACTACCAGCAGCCCCGGGAGACCCGCGAGCACCAGTGGGGCCAGCAGGGCCTGGAGTACCACGCTCACCAGGAAGACCTCTATCACCCTGAGGGGAGATGATTAACACTTTAGTTATAAAACATTACATACATGTAGAATCAATGCAGGTTCTTATTAAGTGGGGTCATAAATTCTGAAGAAGCAATCGTCACATTTTTTCAAAAGAAAATCTGAGGCAGTTACTTACTCTGGGACCAGAAGGTCCAGGAGCACCAACTTCACCAGGCAAACCCTACTCAGAGAAACAGACAGTATTAACATTTAACGATAATCAAGGCCTTATCATCATAATACGAGGGTTGGCTTCGTGTTATATCTACACTTAAAACTGACGTAAGTAGCACGATAAGGGACACAATCTTGAATTATATGTTAATTTTGTAACTTTCCATCACACTGCACCGGTACTCACCTGCTCGCCAGCCTTGCCAGGCTCACCAGCAGTACCCTGAGGTCCAGGAAGACCCTGCCAAGATAATAAAAGCATAGAAGTGATTGATGGTGCCTCATTGTTCAGTTGTTTGACCTGAAAGGCTTATAAATAATTTCCAGCTAACATAAGTGCACTTGTTTTGGTATGGGGACAACAGCTACCTGGAATCCAGCTGATCCAACAGGTCCTGCTTCTCCCTTCTCTCCAGCAGGTCCCTGTTACAGGAAACAATGGAAATAATCAAAAAAGAGATTTATAATGCCTTTAACCTATAATGTGCTACATTTATGAAAATAAATCACAACACAAGTAATACATATATGCACAACGTACAGCGGGTCCAGGAGGTCCAGGAACACCAACATCACCATCTTTACCAGGGGCACCCTATAAAAGATCATTTAAAATCACTTAAATACATAATGACTTCAAAATGTGAAATTGTGTGGAAGGAAAAACACAAAATATGCATGTGTATTTAACGTGTACACACCAGAGCACCAAGGGGTCCTTCAACACCTCTCTCACCGGCCTTACCAGGCTCACCCTACATGAGAACAGGATTGTAATGAATTATCAGGTATACATCAATCCAAGTTGCAAATGAAACAGTGTGTTATGAGAACGCAATTCACAAATTGTCTCTTTAGTATTAAACGGAAATTCTCTTTTCTTACATCAGCTCCCTTAGGTCCAGGGAATCCCATCACACCAGGGGCACCACGAGATCCAGCGGGGCCTGGAGCTCCAGCAGCACCATCTTGACCAGAGGCACCCTGTAAAACAATCAACCATGTTAAATTCCCTGGAAAACAACCCGGCACCAAGTGTGTGCAATACTGCCCAGTAGCCTGCTGGACATGTAGTTTATATTTCCTTACATGTGTACCATAATGTCATAGTCAAATCCTGTATATTCTGATGCACTGATCTGTATTATATAAATGCGTGTGGATATGAATTTGACTTACAGCAGGTCCAGCTTTGCCATCAGGTCCAGGGGCACCAGGGGCACCAGTCACACCCTAGACAGGAGACATAGGACAGTAAGTTAAAACTAGGAACGTGGAAATAATCATTAAGTTAAATAGATCAAGAATCTTACTCTAGATCCAGGCAGTCCAGGTTCTCCGGATCGGCCAGATTCTCCAGTGGCTCCCTGAGGTCCAGCAGGTCCATTAGCGCCACGCTCACCAGGGGCACCCTTAAAAAATACATACAACCTATAAATATCCATCTTATACTCATTTGACAATGTGCGACACCCTGACTGCTCTGATGCAGCACCATGGACAGCTCTACATACCCACCCAAGCCTACATTTTGATGGAAATCAGAAGGAATTGTAATTATAGTGAAGACTGTATTGATTTTAATGGATTTTATGTGTCATAAGACAGACACTTTAAGTTGCTTTAAGCTAACACAATTTGAAGTAAGAGAGACAGAAATCCTGACCCATTTCATATAATAAATCTCATCCTATTTGACATTGAATGGGCTTATTGTAGCCGAGCAGCTGCTTCGAGTCTATGTTCATCATATTCCTTCAGTCCTGGAATCCAGGAATGATGATTGTCCACTTCCATTTGATACATGACTAATAAATATACAGTGAAACGTGTTTAAAAGACTTGCCTTGGGGCCTGGTCCGCCTTCAGCACCAGGGAAACCACGGCTGCCAGTTGCACCCTGTTTGAAAAAGCAGAATAGCAAAGATTTACCTTCAATACACAGCATGAATACTGCAGCAAACAGGCCCTGTATGGGTATGCTCGTCTTACCACATGTTCTACAGTACGTGGACATGACCAAATACGCGGAAAAAAATTGACTGAAGGTTTTACAAGCTGGTTAGAATTTTACTTTTGAAGGCCAATCAATTGTCTCATATGAAAGTCCATATATGTTCTCCTATTGGTGAACACGTCTATCAGCACTTCAAAACCTTGTGACCTTGTTCTGACTTTTACCTTTGCCCTTGACAATATCAAATAATCGTTCAGACTCTGTTTGGGTAGTGTCCCCAGCAGGTATGGTGAAAATCCGTGCATGGGCGTGGTCAGGATTTTGTTGGCCGTTAAATTGACAAACAAACAAACGGACTAACAAACGCCAGTGATTACAATACGTATCGCCACCTTGGGCAGGGATGATAATAATCAAGAAGGAAAGAATGAAAAGAAGAAGTGTGTGAATGCATTTTAATATTAATGAATATACATTAGCCGGAAAAAAAAATAAATTACGCATAGTATTCCATTCAAAGGGTGCTTGATGTACCCACGACTGTGACTTCAGAATATTAACATCCAAACATGATATAAAATAATGTTCTATATACATATTACTACAAAGCAATTTATAACTCCCATCTCTCTCTGTTGTAGTGCATGCAAAAGATTCTAGGCCCTCTAGGTCTTTATGTTTGTTCATGTGATTCGGTCACAAGTCCTGATCAGTGCTGCGGGATCTGAGAAACAGGATCCGGCAAATACCCCTGCACAGATATATGTGTATTTTACACTTATTTTAAACTTACACGAGCTCCAGGAGGTCCAGCAGGACCAGGACCGCCAGGCTCACCACGAGCTCCTCTCTTTCCCTCATCACCATGGGGTCCAGTAAGACCCTGAGGTCCAGCGGGTCCCTGTATGAAAAAGCGACAAAGAAAAAAGGAAAATCTAAAATGAATCAATTCTAAATACCATCAAATTCCATGTAAAGTACACTTCTCGGTACATATTAACCATACTTACAGGCTCTCCCTTAGGACCAGGCTCGCCTTTGGGTCCCTGGGCACCAGGGTCACCCTGTGATCAGCAAAACAAACTACAATCAGAACTTATTCCCATTGTTTACTGTGAATGAATCAATAATCTCACAAAGGGTTAAAGAATCAGGTCTATTATTCATCTTGTTTGTTGCACCCATCATGGTGAACCCATCAAAATGTTTACAATCAGACAAAAGTACGTACATTGACACCCTTAGGTCCACCAGCACCTAGAGGTCCAGCAGGTCCAGCAGGTCCACGAGTACCAGGGAAACCAGGAGCACCAGTAATACCAGCAGAACCCTAAACATGTTCAAAGACATAAGAAACAGATATTCACTGAGGGATGCATTAAAATCTTCTTGATATGATAACTGTATAACCCAATATCATAGTGAAATTTTTTGATACATCAAGCTGATACACCTTAAATACAATGAAATGACATCAAATGGTGATGCTTGAACCTAGTACTGTTATCAATCTGGTTTTAAAAATCTTTTAATCCATTTTAAGGGATTTTATTTGCACCAGGTTCATCATTTAGGTAAGATCTCCAGTCATAGCAATAAAATCATTAAAACCCAAGCAGTGCTCTACCACAATGACTAATCATAATATCAAAAAACAAATGACTTACAGGGGAACCTTTGCCACCAGGGCTGCCATCATTACCAGGAGGACCCTGGAAAGAAAGACAGAAGCTTTAAGTTCAGACTCAAAACTGGATTAGCAATTATACTAAATAGCACTAATAATAAAGAGGTATTGACTCACTGGAGGTCCAGCAGCTCCAGAAGGTCCAGGGTTACCAGGCTCACCACGGGCTCCCTGAGGTCCTTCTGAGCCACGGCCTCCTGAAGGACCAGTCTCTCCCTGTTTGCCAAGAAATAAGGAAGAGGTTAATATGCTAACTGTTGTAATGCAGAGAGGCAGTAGAGCAGTGCTATATCTCTGTAGTATCTGTATAGTGCTGTATGAGACAGCTGCAGCACTGTTGGACCTTAAACTAGTCTCAACTGTTCAGTTCTACTTCCTACATCTAAATAAAAATGTTTAGAATGAAATAATAGATAGATATAAACTTCCTGCAGGATCTGAAATGACAGACTAGATTCCAAACACCAAATAATGCAGAATCTAATCTGAGACATGGTACGTGATACAGTCCAGTGTATGTAATTACATGTTGTCTATATTTATGATGTAAGATTTTTTAATGGGACATAGATAATCTGTGTGTAAATAGAAATTACTGTGTGTGTAGTTCTAGTAATGCTTATGTAACACACTACTTAGACATGACTAAAAATACACTAGGGTGAATATGCTGCTTAAATCAACACTGTTGAAACATAACAGGAGAATAAATATAAGAAATGAGCACTAAAAAAAAGCTTGTGATGATGATGATGATGATGGTGTGTGTGTGTGTGTGTGTGTGTGTGTGTGTGTGTGTGTCTTGGAGAGGTTAAAGGCCTACCTTAGCTCCAGCACCTCCAGGGAATCCAGGAGGACCGCTAGGGCCAGTTGGTCCCTAAAAGAGAAAATCAGATTAAAAAAAAATAAAAAAGTTAGAAAGTCTTCCATCATTTTCACTCTTTCTATCCAACTTCCAGCTCAGGCTCCGGCTCTGCATAATAAAGCACAATGGCTATCTAAAGCCTTTGAATTCTTCATGTCAGCTTATGGAATTAGAAAGCTGCTGCTAATGCTCCACATTTAAATGTTAGCAATTCTATTAATAAGACAACTTTTGTTTTTTAGCATTTCAATCAATTTAACACTTACAGGAGGTCCAGCAGGGCCAGAGTTACCATCGTTACCACGAGCACCCTACGACAAAAGAAAAAATCTTAGCCAGACAGTCAAACAGACACATATAATATAATATAATTATATATATATATATATATATATATATATATATATGTGTGTGTGTGTGTGTGTGTGTGTGTGTGTGTAAACTGTCTGAATTAAAAGCCAAAATTTTAAAAATAAGTGAAGTATAATAATTTACTGACATTTTCAAATGTAGTTGAATGACTGCATTAGTAGAATATCAGCTTAATTTTTTAGAGGTAATGTGTGAATTTATTGAACTTTAACCCACTAATTCCGTGTCATTTATGCCATTTTTGATAAAATAATTATAATATTATAAATATCATTACCTTTGAACAAATGAACGTTACAGATTATAAGTCATAGAACGCACTATATATGTTTTATTTAATGTTCATTAAAGGAAGGTGAAAAAGGCTGCTGAAGGTCACAAAGTGACCAGGCCACTTACAGATGGTCCAGCAGGTCCAGGACGGCCTCTCTCACCAGGAAGACCACGAGCGCCCTAGAAAAATAAGGATAAAAGTCTTTCATCCTTTTTTAATGAAACTGGTTCATGCTGTTACAACAACAACAACAACAACAACAACAACAAGAGTGATAACAAATAGACTAACCATAACACCAGCAACACCATTCTCACCAGGTGCACCAGCCTCTCCCTGTAAAACAGCACATTCTCAATTTATAGTAATACTTACAACTAAGATCCAACACCTTCTTAAAGCAACTCGATGAACTATTTTATGTGCATCTAAAATGTTCACAAGGTTAAAAGGGAGTGTCGTACCTTAGGTCCAGCAGGGCCACTATCTCCCTTAGCTCCATCTAGACCAGGGAAACCCTGGGGAAAGAAAGAGAGATGGATAGATAGATAGATAGATAGATAGATAGATAGATAGATAGATAGATAGATAGATAGATAGATAGATAGACAGAGGTTACAGAGGGTTTAGATGTCAAGTGAAAGGGGTTTGATGCCAGATGCTGTTGTACTTACTCTGTGTCCCTTGATACCAGGAAGTCCAGGGGTTCCGGGGAAACCACGAGCTCCCTATATGTGTGTATGTGTGAGTGAAAAAGACAGAGAGAGAGAGAGAGAGAGAGAGAGAGAGAGAGAGAGAGAGAGAGAGATAGAGAGAGAAAGAGAGAGAGAGAGAAGTTTCTGTTAATATAAGCTAAATGCTCTACCAGTTCATTTCCTTAAAGGTCAAAGGTTAAAATGTTGATTCATTAAAACATACAGAACATAATTATTTAAAAATAAGAATTTTAATTGTTTTGTTTACTAATAGTATGCACAGGATGTAACCCTCCATATTTAGTCAGCACAACATGAGAAGGAAAATAAATGCAAGTTGGGTTGTACACGGACCTGTGCACCAGCGGCTCCACGCTCACCGGGGCGACCGGGTTTTCCAGCGTCACCCTGAGAAAGTAAGAAAAAGGTTAGGAAAAGGAGCTGGATAACAGATGATGATGATGATAATAATAATAATAATAATAATAATAATAATAATAATGTAATTGCAGTACACTGCATAGCACTATATAACATTTTTAACAATACAATACACTACACTAGAATGTTTTTCTTAGATTATTATTCTATTGCACTCCTATTATCTGACTCGTTTCTTATAAATACATTACTGTTATTATTTCATATTAGTAAATGAAAATCTTGCAACCAGTGAATTCTGTACTGTGTGCGTGCGACTGTAATAAATATTTTCTTAGGAACTGTATACTGTAACTATTTCACTGTAATATTATGCAGAAAATCAAAATCAAGCTCATGCTGTGGATTTCAGATGGATTTTACGTTTCATTTGGAAAATTGAAACACTTTCCTGAATATCAACCGAATCAACGTGTTTGTTTCATATCATGTTAAAATGATTAGCAGCGAATAATAAACACTTATCTGGAATTGTATTATTCATATCCATATACAACATATTGCATATACTCTTATTTATACAGTATGTAGAGTATATTATTATATTAAACTATTATTATTGTTGTTTAATTACCTTATTTTATAGTGATTTATACATTCATTTACTCATTTTCTGAACTGTTTAATCCTTATTTGGGTCACAGGGAGGCTAGCGCCTGTCTCAGCCGACTCTGGGCGAGGGGAGAGTACATCCTTAATAGCTCGCCAGGCCATCAGAGGGCATATTGTTGCACATCTGCTTCTGTGGTGTTCATTTTAAACATGTCCTCATGCTGCAATCAGTATCTGTTCCTCCCATCCACAACTCTGCTATCTGTCTATCTATCTTTCTATCTATCTATAGTACATTACAAAAAGATTTAAATTCACTATGGACCCACATCATCTCCGTTCTTTCCAGGAGGACCAGCAGTACCACGAGGACCCATCGGACCCTAAAAACAACCAAGATATTAGAATCACGAAATACATTTATATTCAGCATATTTATAAAATAGCAATAAGTTAGTAATCAGATGATCTTGATAATCACAAATCTGTGACTAACAGAAATGTTCTACTGTTTGTGGAAAGGAAGGAAGTTACAACTACAGAGCAAGGAAGTGATGTTGCCAGTGATGTTGTGAGTGGTGAAGGAATTAAATACTCACAGGAGTGCCAGGCTCACCAGGTTCGCCTGGAGGGCCAGTGAATCCTTGAGGACCCTGAAAAAATGTACAAGGGAAAAAGAAGAGAACAAAAAGTGTCACTGACACCACTCGACCTGCATCGTGTGTTCTTCATTAAAGGCTTGGCTCATAATACTGCACATTTTAGGACCGAATAGATTTTCTCTAAAACTATATTCATGTCAACTTACAGGAGAACCTTGAGGTCCAGAGGATCCGCGGGGTCCCATTGGGCCCTGAAGTAAAGAGAGAACGATAGTGACAATTAGGTATGTGATTCATCTGTTGGGGTAAAATTATGTGTAAACACACACACACACACACACACACACACACACACACACACACACACACACACGCACACACACATGATTTTCGAGTGTTCATGCAAGATTTTATAGCATATCATCATAAGTCAAGTCATTATAATTGTATATAATTTTTACTAATAACAATGCCTGAAAGAGAAGAGAAGAAGGAATAAGAGAATAGAAAATAGAAGACAGAGAAATGAAGAGGAGAAAAGTGAAGTGGAGAAGAAAAGTAAAGAAGGAGGGAGAAAAAAGCAAAGACAAAAAAAAATGAAGAAGAGAGGAGAAGAGAAAAGAAGAAATGAGATGAGAAGAGGAGAAGTGAAGAGATGAGAAGAAAAAAAGAGGAGAAGAGATGAGAAGAGAAAGGATGAGAACAGAAGAGAGAAGAGAAGAGATAAGAAGAGGAGAGATGAGAAGAGAAGGGATTAGAAGAGAAAAGAAGAGAAGAGAAGAGAAGAGAAGAGAAGAGAAGGGATTAGAAGAGAAAAGAAGAGAAGAGAAGAGAAGAGAAGAGAAGGGATTAGAAGAGAAGAGAACAGAACAGAACAGAAAAGGATAGAAGAGAAGAGAAGAAGTGAGAAGAGAAGAGAAGAGAAGAGAAAGGAAGAGAAGAGAAGAGAAGAGATGGGAAGAGAAGAGACGAGAAATGAAGAGAAGAGAAAAGATGAGGAGAGAAGAGATGAGAAGAGAAGGGATGAGAAGAGAAGAGAAGAGAAGAGAAAGGAAGAGAAGAGAAGAGAAAGGAAGGGAAGAGATGAGAAGGGATGAGATAAGAAGAGATGAGATGAGAAGGGAAGAGAAGAGGAGAAGAGATGAGAAGAGAAGGAAAGAGATGAGATGAGAAGGGAAGAGAAGAGATGAGAAGAGAAGGAAAGAAATGAGATGAGAAGGGAAGGGAAGAGAAGATTAGAGAAGGGAAGAGAAGAGATGAGATGACAAGGGAAGAGAAGAGAAGAGAATAGATGGAAAGAGAAGAGGAGAAGAGATGAGAAGAGAAGAGAACAGAACAGAACAGAAGAGGATAGAAGAGAAGAGAAGAGGAGAAGAGATGAGAAGAGAAGAGATTAGAAGGCAAGAAAAGAATTATATAAATATTTCATACTGGTGGTCCAGGAACAGATTGGCCGCTGGATTTCTCACTACCATAAGAAAGCTGGGGCAAGTTGTACTGTTAAAGAACAAAGAAACATTCTGAGTGAAAACCTACAGTATAATAATCATCCATTCCTCCCTCACAGTGCCAGCATTACTTTCTTCATAAAATTTTCATATACACATATTTACACATGCTGTTGGTGCGGTGCGTACAGAGCACACAGAGGTTTAGCACATGAAGAGTTTAACCTGCTATCCACCCTAGCGGTGCTGATTTACAGGGAAACCAGAGGAAAAGGCAGAACTGGGTTTCCGTGAATGTGATGATAGACAGAGTCACTTCTAAAAAAAGATATCCAATCCCGAATACCTTTACATGATCTTCATGATCATTTCTGGCTTCTCTGTTAGATAATTTCATATAAACACCAATTCTGGAGCAAAATTTCAGATGGATGAGAATATTGTCTCATAATTTGTGTTTATTTGATGTGTTTGAGTTTTTTTCACTTGGTGTATGTGGAGTATATTTTGAGGTCCATTACAATTGTTTGTCTTGAAGTAAGAACAATGACATCACTGTGTCTTTAACATGCATGGATTTGTTTTAAACAGCATTAGCTCTGAAAAATGTATAACATTGTGTACTCACACCACCACCAATACCAGTGGGTCCAGGAGGGCCGGGAGGTCCTGGAAGTCCAGGCTGTCCAGGAAAGCCATCATTACCAGGAGGTCCAGGGGGACCCTGTCAAACCAAAACACGATTCAACATGAGAAGGATGTAAATACATGAAATGCTTAGTAACCTGACAGCTAGGCCTCTGCTTACTGTGTAACTGCAGGACATATGAAAGTAACCAAATGTATTATTTCTGACCCATTTGGGAATGATAGGATTAAGATTATTGTTGCTTTGAAATTATACAAGCAATAATAATATAAGTAGACATGTTGAAAATTACTGTCGAGGAGAATAATAAAATAAAAGTTGGGATACGACTTAAAATTAAAAATATTGAGCTTCGCATTTCAATGCAAATGCTTTGAATTTAATGTGGCAGAGGTCAAAGTTCACACAAGGTCATAAGGTTACCAAATGCTAATATTTTGGAAACAAGGAATCTGTATAACTTCTTCATTCAAAATAGCCATAAAACTAAGATGATTTCTACAAACATCTCACTCTGTGTTTCATTCTGCATGAAATATATAACAGTATATAGATATTTAACTATTATATAAATTAGTATATAATATTTAACAGTGGAAAGAATTTAACATTCTCTCTCTCTCTCTCTCTCTCTGTACAGTTATTTAGATCAACACACTGAGTGTGGATAGCCTTTATCACACGGCACAAAAATGTTTTAAAGTAGAAAAAACTAAAAATATTGTACAACAGTAGCAACATGCAACGGTAGGAAAAGAAAGATGATAAATGAAGAAATTGTGCTTACCGGGTCACCCTTAGGTCCGTCGTTCTACAAATACACACATGTTTATGTAATTATATCTCAAATTATATATATATAAATTGTACACAGATCCCTTTGAAATCTAGAGATGTATATATAGTATATATTTTATAGTTATATATTTAATATAGTTTTATATATTATATGAAACCAGTATTGTTACTGACCTCAGGGCCATTCGGGATTGGTGTGACTGTAGGGAATGAAAGGTCGGGGAAAAAAATCTGTATTAGTGCTTTCTCTTTTTATATGTGTTTTAGACACATGTTCATTATTATTACACTTATTAATTATTATTATTATGATGATGATGATGATGATTAGGCCAAGATAACGGATAAAACCCTCTTTGATCACAAAGTGAAAATCATGTCCCACTGTGCTCCCTTTCCCCAAATCACTCTTTCATGATTGCCAAATACTGATCATTCCAAATGTAATCTTAATCCAGTGTGATAGATCCGCAGCAGTGCCCTCCCAGACTGCACACTTCTCCAGCAGGACGGCCATCGGAGGAGAGACACCTCACTTGGTTTTAATATTTCCGAACTCAGGTAAAGAGACGAGTCTGCTAGAGGGCGACATAAAACTAGCACGCCTGCGAGCGAGTGAGTGGTGATGTGGCAATTATACCGTCGATGCAAATAGGGCAGCATTCGCCTTCGGGGATTTCTGGGTTGGCGCATTCCGCGATGTCCTCGCAGATCACCTCGTCGCACAAGGCAGTTCCACTGTCGCACACGCAAATCCGGCATGGCTCAGGCTTCCATACATCCTTGTCATTGTAATACTGGCCGTCTACTGTGCAGCTGTTGAACTGGCCTAAGAAAGAAAGACCAAGAGGAACACGTGAGTTATGAGCATTTCATTAGGTTTCTCACTCATTCCTGATGTTTCGAATTCCTCGGAATATTCCACCTGGAGTTTAGTTAGCATTTCTCTGTTTGTCAAAAAAATAGATTTACCTAAATAATGTAACATAAATAATAAACGAGAACCTCAGTTATTTTAATGGTCATCATGTCTATATGTTACTTTATATGTAAAGCCCAGACATCTTTCTATATACAACTATAGTTATTATTATAGTATTTTTATAAACACTGTTAATTTTTCCCCCAACAATCATGATCACTCATATGATCTCATGCTGCCGTAGAACTGTTGAATACCTTGGAAATAAACAAACAGAACACTCTGTACCAATATCTATCTATCTATCTATCTATCTATCTATCTATCTATCTATCTATCTATCTATCATTGTTGGCTGTTTTTAATTAAATTTCTTTTAATGTCATGACCTTTCTGGTTCACATAAGGCTAAAGTTCATAACAGCAGTTTTCATTGCAACAGGTCAGAGGTTAGAACAAAAAAACAAATAAATAAATAAATAAAATAAATTGGGGGTGGAAGCTTTTTTTCTTCCACTGGGCGTGTCCTAAATCAAGATCGACCACGCCTCCAGAAAAAAAGCGCATTCGTGTAATGCACAAACCGGCCACATGGTGTCGCCATTGACTCTCATTACACTCATCACTGAATTCAACAGCCAAACCTATACACCTATTAACTTGTCATTATTCAGAGAATTTTTTCTAACTGATGTAAGATCATAATTCTTCTTAATTTTGATTAATCTTGTTATTTATTTTTTCCCCCTTTGATTTTTGCACAGTGTTCTCTGTACGAGGGAGACTTCCACCCTATTAGAGCTTAAGAACTAAATGCTGTCCAGATGTTTCACATCTGGGTCAGGGTGGATGAAATCCTCCTTCTGTCAGTCACCAGATTTCTGTTTGTAAAAGCTGATAAATCCAGACCAGATTCCTAATTGTTGCTGTTTTATTGTTCTTTAAGATTTTTTTTTTTAATCATTATTATTATTTCTCTTTAAACTGAACTGGAATAACTGGCATCTGGAGTGCAGTAGACATGTAAAGGCGCTCAACACAAACACAGCATTAGTGTTTTAATTTCCAGATTAAAAGTTGGAGGATTAAAAAAACAAAAAACAAAACCTGGTGGTACTCACTGTCATCCTCTCCCTGTCCTCTCGCTACGAGCACCACGGCCGCGAGCACCAGCCCTAACCGGATATCCACAAAGCTGAACATGTCTAAATGTTAGACATGTAGACTCTTTGAGGCGAGAGTGTTGTGTTTTTAGTCCCTGCAGGCGCCGATCATACACGTCGAGGTTATATCTCCAAACCCAGGCCCCAACACGCACATACACACTCCCTACTGCCCAAACACACACCTCATCCTGGCTTTTATATCAGCAGCAGTGCTAGGGAGGTGCTCAACATCCTCAACATGTTCAACAGAGAGAGAGAGAGAGAGAGAGAGAGAGAGAGAGAGAGAGAGAGAGAGAGAGAGAGACCCTCCGACACCAAGAAAGAATAAAACCATGTTGAGAGAACTTGATTGCAGGACAACGTGGACATTTTGAGTGGTTTTCAGTGATGAGGTGGAAGAATTCTTACCCAAAATGAACACTGCATGGATAAACACATGTGCATCTACGTGCTGTGTCAGGCCACACAGGTCAACAAAGGATGCAAACTGACAGAAAACTTTCTTCTCTCACATAGCAGATTGTTCTTTGTCTTTTTTTCTTTTTGGATTTAGATTTTTTTATTATTATTTTTTTTTAACATGCATTGCTATTTTTTTTTTTTTGGCTTTGCTTTCAATCGAGCAGTGAAACATGCCTTTCAAAGATTGCATGCCATTCTAAATCTCTCTCTCTTCTGTTTAGGTGGATGTGTATAATCCACCTCTTCCTACTGTTATTTGATCGAAAGCACTTCCTGACCCTACCATTTATTTGCTAATAACTCTTTTCACAGAGAAAGGGTGTTTGGGATAGCAGAAGTCAGGCTGATATGGAGTTTCCCTGTTTAATGAAGCACATTGATCCATGTTTCATCTCGGGCCTTTTACATCAGTGTAATTTTAATAAAATACCCAAATACCTCTTTTCTTCAGCCTTTCTGTAATCGCAGAAGTAACACTGGTATCTATGACCATCATCATCATCATCATCATCATCATCATCATCTTCCTTCTTTTTGCAACTACATCTCATCACCCCCCCCCCCTCCCCTTTGCATTTTTTTTCTACTGTCCAAACTAGTCGTGTATGATTCATTTACAAAAGATATCAGTAGGAATTTAAATAAAACACATTTGAACACATTTGAATAGGAAAATCATCAGCTAAAAGATTTTAAGCATTTGTGATTAAATGTGTAATGTATGAGTAGTACACGTGTGTGAGTGTGTTAGAGAGCGAGAGAGAGAGAGAGAGAGAGAGAGAGAGAGAGAGAGAGAGAGACTTGGCATTATTTGAAAGTATGCGTTGTGTCATGGACACGTTGCAAGTTCAGAGCCCGTTCTGAAGCCTTCATACAGTATTGTGTGCTGTCTTTGATTAGACATTGTCAGTCGTACTAGCTGAAGAGTTGTGCTGTTCACACGAGGAGAGATTAATTTAACTCCAGCATAGTGCCGAGCTGATCATTGAAGGGTTAAGAGCACTGGGTCGAACAAAGGGTTTGCGAACCAAAATCAATGAGATACTAACCTGCCAGATAACCTACCAGATATTAGTGCGGAACTTATAAGTGGGCAAATTAATCTTTAAAAAAAAAAAAAGAAAGAAAGGATAAAGACTTCATCATAAGATTTCATAAATTTTTTCCCCGGCTCATATCAGATTATTTACTCTTAATGGAAATGTTATTGTGGACTACTTAGAATTTTCCTTTAGAAGTCCTTTTTTTTGTTTTTGAGTTGTTATTAAATTAATGTAGAGATTAGTGAAAAGATAGGATGGGGCTGATTTCTTCCTAGCCCTGACTGTAGAATTCGGTAACAGTTGTGTCGGGTGACACGTCCCCTAAAGTTGATCTCTGTTAATGTTGGATTCAGACTGAACTATATTTTTGATTTTCATGACGATCACGAGTGGCACAGTGGCGTAGCGGTTAACATGTCTGCTTCACACCAAGAAGGTTCTGGGTTCGAGTCCCAGGCTTGGCAAGGGAATTTCTGTGTGGAGTTTGCATGGTCTCCCCTTGCTTGCGTGAGTTTTGTCTGGGTACTCCGGTTTTCTTCCACAGTTCAAAGACATGCACATTAGGCTAATTGGCTGTTCCAAATTGCCCCTAAGTGTGAGTGCGTATGGTTGTGTGTGTCTTGGCGCTGCAATGTACTGGTGAGCTGTTCAGGGTGTACCCTGCCTTTGGCTGAAATAGGATCTAGAAGCCCTGTGAGATTAAGTGGTTTGGCAAATGAATGAATGAATGAATGAATGATGGTTACAATGTCAGAATAAACAATAATAGTGCCATATAGGGTCAGGAAACTGGCAGCTCGGCAAGTTTGTCCCCAACCAATCATCACTTACATTCCTGTGTGGTGTCAGGCTGGAGAGTCAAGACACTGTCAGTCATGGCTATCCAAATACATGTTGTAACAGGAACATAAGTTATTAAACTAGGTGAAAAAAGGCAAAAAAAAGTCCCCCATGCTAGACCTTCGTCAGGGTGTCATCACAGTTCTTCAGTTATGGTAAACTACACTGTAAAAATTCTCTATCTAAACAAGATTTAAAATCTTATATCCAGCCAAAAATTCTTTCTGATCTTGGTTTGTGAATAATGTAATATGCAAGAGAAGAATGTGTAAGATAAGTTGTTAATATTGCTTTGAGAACATTCATATTTTATTTCTTACTTAATTAGTTTATCCTAAAATTAGCTATTTTTGATGCAAATGAATGTAAGTTTGATTTTTTTGATTTTGCTATACTGTATTAATCCTGTGAGGGAAATTATTGCCTCCACATTTAGCCCATCCAAAATGAGCACACACACCCACTCGGAGCAGTGGGCTGCCACACACTGGGGCACCCAGAGAGAAGTTGGGGTGCAGTTAGGTGCCTTGCTCAAAGGCACTTCAGCCATGAAGGTGGAGGAAGGGAAGGTGCAGCTCAACCCCCCCCCCCCCCACCACCACCACCACCACCCCCCATTTTTCCTGCTGGTTGCGTCTTTTCCATCCCACAACGCTTCTCTACCCATTAGACCGTGGATGCCCCAAGTTGGTCTGGCTTTAAAAACATTTTTATCAAATCCACAAAGAAATGAATGAGTGAATTAATGCCTGCTTTACACTGACAGTAAATACACTTCATCTTATTAATATTCATGACTATATTCACATTTTATAATTATTTATTATAGTAATCTATTTTCTTTCATGAAGAGTATGGTACATAATACTCACAGCTGTATTACAATGAGGTTTATTTAGAGTAATGGTACATTGCGCTGGTTTTTTTTTTATATATTACAGGCTCATAAGAGTATATTACTGCTGCAGTTTTTGTTGCAAAAATCACAGTTGCACCAAAAGCACTTGGAGAGCGAAGACCTCATCCAAGAAAGAGAAAAAAATACAGAGTATACAAAGTGTACAGCACCCTTGCGAGGCTTGATGTAGTACCACACTATCCAAAAATAAATAAATAATCATATCTCACAGTATATCTTTTTAAAAAAATCCTGGAGCCAGAATTTGATGCAGATCATCTCCAAAATTGAGCGGAGACTTCCTTGTCCAAAGTTCCACCTCTGGCAGAAATTTCATGAAAATCCACACATAACATTTTACATAACCTGCAGAGGTAAATATACTTGATTGGACAGTTGTAAAACCAAATATCCAAATGCACATTACCAATAAAATGGAATTAAAGTGGGCGGTGGTGGCTCAGCAATAAAGGCTCTGGGTTACTTCTCCAAAGGTCAGGGGTCCAATCCCCAGTTCCGCCATGCCGATGCTGTTGGGCCCTTAAGCAAGGTCGTTAACTCTTAATTGCTTGGTTTTATGAAATTGATAAATGTAAGTCACTCTGGATAAGGGTGTCTGCAAATACCAGTAAGGTAAAGCTCCTATGAAATTGTTTCCTAAATAACAACGACTACACATTTATAATATATGAAAATACACAATAATACTACATTCATGGTAACAAATGATGGGAGTTTATTTGCAGTGTACGTCCACAAATCTACCTTTTCTGTGTGGAGTTTCATGTTCTCCCCGGGCTTGTATGGGTTTCCTCCAGGTACTCCGGTTTCCTCCTACAGTTCGAAGATATGCACATTAGGTCAAATGGCTACTCTAACTTGCCCATCGATGTTAACATAATTCTTTTATGTCCGATGTCTTATTAAACGTGTTGAGAAACATTCCAACAGAAGATTCCAAATAAAAATTTAGAAAGGAAGCAGCAGAGACTGTTGGTGTGTCTGGAGAAGGCATGTGGTGAGTCCAGCAAAAGCTACTGTAGTTTGAGTACTAGTGCCTTATTTGTGTTTAACTAAAATGACATGGGAAGAGCATGGGCCTTGCTCTTTACGATGTTTCCTTGTTCCCAATATGATTTAAGTAATTAGTTGATTAACAGCTCCTCAGGTGTGGCAGAGCAGGAAAGACACAGAAATGTGCAGGACAGGCGGTTGCCCTGGATCATGGTTGAGAACCTTTGCTCTGTACCATTTATCCACCAGAGTCAGGGGGGAAGCTGGAGACAATCACAGCTGACTTTGGGCCAGATGCAAGGTACACCCTGAACATGTCACCAGTCTTTCACAAGGGTAATGATGTATTTTTTTTTTTACTAAATTATTATATAATATATTCAGAACATTGTTACAGTATCTATTCATATAAATAATCTATTAATACAGTTGAATCTGACAGTAAATATGTTTTTCTTGAATACCAGAACAAGCACAGCACCAAAGTCAAAGACACATGCAGTATTATAGTGATATAAAACGATAAAAACTTTATAGTAAGGTAGACTTGGTGGTGTTTAATATGTACAAGCTGTAAGCTCAGTATAACACTCCAAAAGATTTACATTCTTCACTATAATGAGTAAGGGGCAGTGGTGGCCTGGTGGTGGGGTGCTGGATTACTGATCCCAAGGTTGGGGGTTCAGGCCCCGCTATCAGCGGGATGTCACTGCTGACCCCCCAGTGCAGCTAACTGGGTTATCAAATGCCAGCCATGTCTCTCACTGTCTATGGTGGGAGGCATGTAAAAGAA
>JAQMYF010000021.1:17832361-17843380 GCA_030014195.1 Neosilurus mollespiculum
GTTGGCTGAGATGGGCGCCAGCCTCCCCGTGACCCTAATTAGGAATAAGCGGTTCAGAAAATGAATGAATGAATGAACTATAATGAGTAAGCATACTAAGTTTACTTTAATCATTTTATATAATTTATCTGATGTTTTCTACACTCATACAGCCGCATAGAGGGGTTTTCCTCCATACATGTATCCAGATTCCTCAGTGGCTCTGCTTTTCATTTCACTCTTGGCTGAGAAGAGATCAATAGCTATTTCATGCTTTTCAGTCTGTGGTTGTGACCTGATTCTGTAATAACAGGCAAATCCTTGTTTTTGGGTGGGCAAGAATATTAATATTCATACAGAATTATTAATAATTAATTAATAATTACAAAATGACAAGATAGTGTAATATATAAATAAAATAAAAAATTATTAGCTTTTGCTTTGGAAAGGGTGATGATATGTTGTATGTACTCGCGACTTTATGAGTTGAAAAAGAGACCATGGATGATAACTTATTTATTTATTTATTTATTTATTTTTACAAAACTTGACTTTTTGCAGGTTTTGCAAGTGTCTTGAGTGTCTAGCAAGTCTCTTTTTTTTGATGTGTGTTATCACTTAAATGATAGCTGTTATGGCGAACCATACTGGCGTATGGCTATAATAGTAAAAACAGGTTCAACATTCACTGTAATGTGGGATTGAATAATGTTTTTCTTCTCTTCTCAGAGAATGTATATATTTTTATACACTTAAAAAAGTAAATAATTATATCAATGTGAGCATTTCTGATGAGATATTATTAGCTATACTGGTGTTATTAGGTAACATTGCATTAGCTTTAAAATACTACAGTTGGTACTTCTACTACTGATCAGTTACATTTAAAAGAAGCTTCTAAAGTAACACACAAGCAATGCCATGAAGCACAACACAACAGAGCCCCAGAGGAATGGAACACATCTTCAGTGATCGGCATGTGTCCGTTCATCCACGCCAGCCCTATCACTGCAGAGAAAGTGATTGACGTCTTGATGAAAACTGAAGTTTTTTCACAATATTTCCAACCATTGTTAGTTCAAAAGGACAACAATTCCTTTAGATGATTCAAAGAACTGAACTGAATGCACACATTCACACTTAATGTTGTGATGCCATATGTTTCTAAATTAACCATTAAACACTTACATTTCAAAGGCCTTTATTTTGGGTCTCAGACTGCAGAGGTGCATGCTGGGAGTATGGACGTTTGAAAGCTGATGGGGTTCTGATTGGACCACTGGGTAATGATGTAATTATTCGTTTGTGCTCATCATCACCCCAACCTCACACACACACACACTCACACACACACACACACACACACACACACACACACACACACACTCAAGGGATAGTTTTAGGTTTATGAAAATCAGGCAGTGTCCCTATTTTCAGTATGTACTAATCCATCTCAGGTAGGCAGACAAACCTTCATCGACCAAAACTCCAAACTCCAATGGTAACATGGAACATGAATTCATTGCAAAGTTAATTAAACCAACAAGACAGGTGATATCTACCCATGCCGTTTTCCTCCCCACTGGTGGTTGGTTCAGGAGCTCCGGTATAAATTATTGTGGAAATCAGCTAGTGAAGGGGGTTTAAAAAAAACCCCTAGTGTTTGCTTTTCCAGCTTTTGCTGCATACCATACTCAGCAATCTGGAGCACAGACAATCTGAGTCAATATAGCAATTTGCAGAATAATTCTGTGCATGCACTGCTCACACTAAATAAAAGATTTCTCTCATTTTTTCTGTTCTAAAATATATAGATTTAGTGTCTCTGTATATAGAACTGGTGGTGTAGTGGTTATCATGTGCACCTCACAGCAAGAAGGTCCTGGATTCGAGTCCCCGTCTCAGATATTTCTGTGTGGAGTTTGCATGTTCTCCCTGTGCTTGCATGGGTTTTCTCTGGGTACTCCAGTTATTATATATATTAATCTTAGGACACTGGTGATTGTAGGTATTTTTGAATATATGCTACTGAGTAAATTAAATCCTAAATCTAAAAATATTATTATTTATTACACTTTACCAACAGGAAATGCTTTGAATGTAGAAACAATGAAAATTTATTTTACTTCTGTAACTCTCCTCTGATAAAATTGAAATAATATATAGATTTAGACACTGTATAAAAGCAGAGCTCCTCTGATTTCAGTGTTTGCTCCATGAACATTTATTTACCAGCAAGTTTGCTTGCCTACCTGAGATAGATTGTGGTTTTTATTTTGCGCAAGTCTGAGCAGTGGTGTATGAGCCTTTTTTTTTTTTAGTTTAATTTTTTTTTATTAGTCATAAATCAGTTTTTTTTTTTTATTATTATTATTGCTGCCCATCATCCTGCAAGTTAGCACCACATAACAGCCATTCAGCATCAACTCAGCGACATGGCAGTGATACTAGCTTTCCCGTGGTGGCCCTAGCGGACACTGGGTGTATATGGGACAACTATCCATGCCATGTTCCATGACTGACGCACCGATCAGGAGCTCCGCTAATAAAGCTTCAGGTAAGTAACTAGGTAATGTCCCACCCAAATATCCTATCCAGTATTTAGTATGAGACAGCATACACAGTACCAGCTCGGCAAATTTTATACCGCCAGGGTTTCATATTACTGCTGAAGGAGGTGGAAATGTGGAAATTCGTACAGTAGAGACTCGCCTAAGTTTAAATAGAAGTTGCAATTTTCTGTGTTTTGGTCCAGGCTGGAGCTGCAGTAATGTAGGCCTTTGTGGTCTGTGTCTAAGAGAGTTCAGACTAGTGGTTAGGGTGGACACATATTGGACCAGTGCACCATGAAAAAGTGAGCAAACTGTTGTGTTAGGGCCAGTGTCCCTGAATGCTGTAACCAGCCATGAAAATGCATAAATTATATGGAAATGATATAAAAATGATGATAATGATAATCCTCTGTCACCACAGGTGTGACCCCGGGGCTCTGTCCTGGGGTCCCTTCTCTTTATTATTGACCTCCTTCCCCTTGGCAATATTTTCCGTAAATACAAAATCCATTTCCACTGCTACGCAGATGACACCCAGCTCTACCTCAACAGTAAGCCCACTTCCACTCTCCCACCCCCTCCCTCTCTGACTGCATCGCAGAAATAAAAACCTGGTTTTCACTCAACTTTCTTAAATTAAACAGTGACAAAACTGAGGTTCTCCTCATCGGCACTAAATCTACACTACCCAAAACTGACAGTTTTTCTCTCATAATTGACAACTCCTCCGTCTCCCCCTCCACTCAGGTCAAAAGTCTGGGTGTCATCCTCGACAGCACTTTATCTTTTCAGTCTCACATCAATAACATCACCTGGCCTGCATACTTTCACCTACGCATTAATTGTCTCCTCCCTTCCCTCCCCCCCCACACCACTGCTATCCTTGTCCACGGCCGTGTCACCTCTCGCTTGGATTACTGCAACTCATTCCTTTTTGGTCTCTATCAAAAATCTCCCCATAAACTTCAACTGGTCCAGAATTCAGCTGCCCATATTATCACCAAAACCCCCTCCACCCACCACATCACTCCTGTCCTTCAGCTGCTTCACTGGCTCCTGTTTAAGTTTCGCATCCTGTTTAAAATCCTCCTGCTAACCTATAAAGTCATTCATGACCTTACCCCTCCATATCTGTCTGAACTTCTTCATCTTCTTACTCCCTCCCGCTCCCTCAGATCTTCCTCCTCTATTCACCTGTTTGTCTCCTTCACCCATCTCACTACCATGAGGAGAAGAGCATTCAGCCGCTCTGCTCTCCGGCTCTTGAACTCATTACCACCTGACCTCGGGAATACCACAGCTTTCCCTCACTTTAAATCTGGACTTAAAACCCACCTATTTCAAATTGCTTATTCCACTTGATTTAAAATAGCCTGACTGATTTTATTCTGGGTTTTTTTCATTGTATTTATTTTTGCATATTTTCTGTGCTTTTGTTGTTTTTTTATCTGTAAGGTGACCTTGATTTCCAAGAAAGGGGTCTGAATTTTTTTTTATATTACAATATTATTAATATTATTATTTTTTATAACATAATGATAATAATAATAATAATAATAATAATAATAATAATAATAATAATAATACACTCAGCCCTCATAATTACTCTTTTTAGACTCTACAAAGGCTTTGCATGATCTTACTCTAGAGATTTTAATGGACAGTGGTGCAGCAGGTTAGAGTTGCCACCTCATAACTTGTTCCTGAGCTCAGGTTTCTGTCTGCGGAGTCTTCACATGTCCATGTGGGTTTCCTTTGGGTTATCCCTCCCACCTCCCGAAAACACGCAGGTAGATAGTTTAACTGTTCACCTGCCCCTAGGTGTGAATGAGTGTGTGAGTGTGCATGTACAGTGGTATGCAGTGGACTGATATTACATTCTAAATGAGCAGGTGGAGGCTCCGGATCCACCATCACCCTGACCAGTAGAAAGCATGTACAGAAAGTGAATGTGTAATTTTAAATGATTGGATTCCCTCCCTGGTGGCACAGTGGCATAGTAACTGGCATGTCTGCCACACAAAGTGTTTCTCTGTTGAGTTTGCACGTTCTCCACATGCTTGCGTGGTACCCCATGGTCTGGGAATTCTGGTTTCCTGCCACGGTCAAACGACGTGCGCATTAGGTTAACTGGCTGTTCCAAAATTGCCCCTAGGTGTGAGTGTGAACGGTTGTGTGTTTTAGCCCTGCGATGGATTGATGAGCTGATCAGTGTGTACCCTGCATTCACCCAGAGTCATCTGAAATAGGCTCCAGCCTCTGTGCGACCGTCGTAAGATTAATTGGTCTGGCAAATGAATGAACGATCCACTGAATTCCCTCTTATAGTATTAGAGCCACAGGTGCTAGCTCTGCCATATAATCTTTTCCTGTTCCCTAGCAGCTCGTATCTCTGTAGTACCACCATGTCAGAAGACTATATGTGGCTCCTGCTTTGTTTAAAAAAACTCTCTTTCAAATCTACCAGCTACACTCATACCTATAGTTAGAATAGCCTGTTCCCGCTCCCCTTTCCTAATCCAGAAAGCAGTTGAATTAAATGGAAAGTGTTGACTTTCATTACAGACACCATCAAACGAGGCATTTTGCGAGACAGAGAAAACGTGTCACCATTCTAAAATAGGCATGTATGCTAACTTTCTGTACTACACACCTGGTGGCCAGACAAAAGCCAGATGAAGTGTTAAGATCATACAAGGCTTAAGTGCTTCCATCCCATCCTTCAGGATACCCTGTCTTTCAGGATATTTTGGTTCAACAAAATATGAAAATATATTTGTGTGTGATTAGGGCTTGGTGTGTTCAGTATTAGAGGATTAAACTGTTTTGAAACTGTCAGAAATTCCCACTGTTACTATAAACTTTCAATTTACACCAAGGTAGTTTTTTCCAAACTGAACACTGTAGCACTTGTATGTTTATAAAAAGCCCTGTATTTGTTCCTAACGTGGTACTCGTGCCAGATTTGGCTCGATTTAAATAAAATATGAAGTTAACACACTTTAACTAACTGTAGAATGAACTGGGTTGGGAAAAGCACCCCACCTACCTGATATGGTAAGTGCAGTGATTATCTTGGCCTGAAGCTTTGAAAAGTTCACATTCTTTCTGCACCCCCTCTGGTAGGCTTCTAACCCTTGGGTGTGTCTGTAAGGCAGATCTACTTTATTCTTAGCATGGCTGGATCGGCTTTCTTAGTAAAGCTTTAACATTTGCATGTGAGTTAATGTATAATATGACAAGCTGAAATAATGACTAAAATAAACCACATAATTTCACAATGTTGTGCCACCGTGTCCTATTAAAAAAAAAAGAAAACATCACACGTGGCAGCTGTGATGACATAATGTTTTTGTCAGCTAGCACCGGTTCTGACGTAGCTCCCTTTAACAGTTACGTATATCTTTCTTAACTTATAAGACACCCACAATGTCCAACCTAAAGCTATTAGGTTCTATTTGGACCGCTGTGAGGTTCATTAAGAACATTTCATGTTAATGGTGCTGAGAGAGTCTAGGGCTGCAAAGATTCCTCAGTCGGAGCATCTGGTGCTTCTCACATGTTTCTACTTGCAGAGAGGGAAGAGAAAATGCGTGAGTTGTTGCTGGAGAAATCCTTGCCAACCCCCCAAGCTCTCCCTTTTGTCCTTCCCCCTTTTTCTTATCCTCCTCTCAACCTCCCTCCTTGTTCCTGGGAGTCTATCAATCATCGCACGGCTCCTTTAGTTCCACAAAGATTGACTTAAATATTTTTAATATACTAAAGTATATTAGGGAGCTAAATTGGCATGCAGCTATTTGGAAATTCCCTTAAAATAATTACGTGCCATGTCCCTTTTCAGAGGTCACTACTGAATTGTTGCAATGCCAACCATGGTTTGAAAGTATTTAGACATATATCTTCATGCATTTTGAAGTTTCGTGTGTGATTTTAAAGAGCTTGTTTGGCACTTGTAGAATTAAAAAAATAATAATAACCTTGAGGTCTGGAGTCTGTCTGAAAATGTTCCTCAGTGAATTAAGTAAAAAAATCTGTGCCTGACTAATGCTTTCCTGACATCACTCCAGCTTTTCCTGCATGAATGTTTGACTCAACACTGTAGAAGATATTCCGACATTTTGCTCTAGATTTCCTTCACATATATTCTCTTGAACACATTGAAATAGAGTCTTCAGGTTTGCGGTAATATAACGGCAGTTGCCCATATGGAAAAGGACTTTCAGAAACTAGCCTAGGTGGACAAACACATAAGGTTTACACTAGACTGGATTTGACTAACTTCATTCATTAATTTTCAGAACCACTTAATCCTACTTAGGGTCATGGGGAGGCTGGCTCCCATCTCAGCCGACTCTGGGCGAGGCCAGAGTACACCCTGGACAGCTCGCCAGGCCATCACAAGGGAGAAACATGCTGATGGCAATGCAGCCTACTCTTTACGAAATTCTTTGACATGCCTCCCACCATAGACAGTGAGAGACATGGCTAGCCTTTGATAACCCAGTTAGCTGCACTGGGGGGACAGCAGTGACAACCTGTTGATAGTGGGGATTGAACCCCCCGACCTTCGGATCAGTAATCCAGCACCCTACCACCACTGTCCCTTTGACTAACTTCTCATTTTCCATTATATTTACCAACAACAAGCCAATGGGGCTAAATATTATCCTATACTTTTATTTACTTTTGAATATGGGAGATTACAAACTTTAGGTTGGCACCTAAACATTTTCTCCTGATGGGAACCCTACCAGCTTTTATTCTTCCATTTAAAGGTACTCATTCACTAGTAAATATTCAATGTGTTTTACCTTTCATTATTAGCTCGTTTTGGTTGAATATAAAGATTTCCTGGTGAAACCATCTCAGCTCATGGGTTTAGTATCTTTTATTCACCTGTTTTACATCTTGTTTTTGTTCTATGTCTGTTTACAAAAATATAAAAAACAACAACAACAACAACATGTGACCCAAGGAACAATCTTGCACATTTGCGATAACTTCACACTGAAGTGTCAATTTCTAGAAAGTGAAAAAGTTTTAGATGAACTATTGAGAAACAGAAGAAATGCATACAATTTTAAGATGAATTAAAAAGATGGCAATGTTTACTTATATCATCACACCCATTGCAAGAGTCTTTGACACTCAGAAAGACAATGTGGCCAATTCCATTCAATTTCCATACATGATTGTATTTCATGTTTATTTAATATAACTGGGAAGTAAATGGGCTCCTTTAATGAATGATCCCAGGAACAGCGAAGGCCTGAGAAAGGACATTTGAATCGGGTGCCAGTTCTTCACAGAGCACCAGTGCGTACACAGAGGACCATATCCAGAGTGAATTTGGTATGGCCATTCCACCTACAGTATAATCATAATCTTTGGAGCTGGGATGAAACCAGATAAATCAGAAGAAACTATGCGGTGAGGACATGTGTTAGAAACTCCAGACTAACTGTTACCTAATTGCACTTGAAACTAGAACTGTGAAGAGGGAACACTACTCACTGCACCACTGTTCCACCCAAGACTGTCGAGCTTGACAGTAAAAATGGATTCAGTGGGAAGACTGGGATGTGGATACTGTCTGTGCATAAACACCTGTGGGTAAATCTTACCCTCCCAGCACCACCATGAGATAAGTGCACTCTTACTTTCGACCTGAAGTTTGCAAGCAAGCAAAGGACTCGAGTCCTCCCTCAGGATTTGTGTGGTTAGACATGATTACAGGGTGGTGGACTGTCTTCCGAATACTTGGCAGTTTTGCACCTTGAAGTCGTAATGACATGGCTTATCATGCCTCTGTCTTTAGAGAGAGTCATTGTCCAACTCTCTCTAACAAACCCATTATTTTCCTTAACAGGGGACTATTTCACTGTCTCAGTAACACAGTGATTTCATGAGATTCTGAGCCCAGGTTTGAGATGAGATGGTCGCTTATCAGGGTTAAGGATGTGTAGCTAGATAAATTTGGACCCACTCTCTTGATGGATGTTAAAGCTCCTCCTATGAAAATTAACATGCTTCATTCTCATACCACGTCACCAATGGACACGCTGGGATTTGGAATGCCTGAAGGAAAAGGAGATAATTAGCAGAGACGTCCTTTTAAATATGGCTCCTCCCATTTCAGAAAGTGTGCCAGAGGGAAAAGATGTTTTCATTGCGAGTTCTGTCCGACTTTAATCAAAACTTATTCTGAGAAATATTTTAGGATAAACGGATCAATGGAAACACATGTGCGCACCATATTTATCCTGGTGTTTAAAGCTGTCTATGTTTGGTGTTCTTGATCTGGGATCTGTTTTAAAATGTGTAACCGAAACAATGTTTTTGCTAAAGGAGTGCTGAGAACATTTTGGTGTTCCTACACAAACCACTCCATTTTGGTCATGCTGTGACATGGTTTTTCTCTCTTCGTCTTAGTCCAGCCTCATTTCCTTAATCATGCAGATGTCTCCACGGTCCTGTCCCTTATTTTCTTCCCGCCCCCGACAGTCCACTCCTCCTTACCAAGACACCCATGCTAACGGTGAGGCAGAGAGAGACAGAATGGAAAAAGTGACTGAATTCTTCCCAGACTTCTGATAATATGCACATGGTGGGTGTAAGCCGCCATATTACTGTTTCAGCAAAAATGAAGACGGCAAGAAAAGGCACTGTCAGTTCAATTAGACTGCATAGACACACAATTAAAGACATTTTTAATGTTTGGTTTGGTTTAATTAGAGGCTAGTTTGAAGGTTGATTGTCTGAAATGGAGGAAGGTGCTGGGGTGAAAGAGTACAAATAAGTGAAGAAAAACAAACAAACAAAAAAACCCGATATTCCAATTCAGTACATGTGTGTTTCGCAGTGGATTTTCAGTCCTGGAGGAGGGGCTTCAATGTGTTTCAGGTTTCAAGTAGTTAATTCTCCATGTGAAAACAGCTTAGAGAACAGCATATATCACTGACCATGCAAAATTCTTCTGTTTACTTTGTTTACAAAATACAAGCTTATTTTAATGGACTGGATTTAAATATTGCCAGCGTCCTCCATAGTTCTTCCTACCTAATGTTTATTGGAGAACATATCATCTGAGATGTCAGATCAACTACTAAAGCAGACTTTTATTACAATATTAATATCGCACACACACACACACACACACGAGAGTCTTGGTTTAATGCCTTGTAGAACTGTTCGGGGCTCTTTTTTATCTAGACATAATTTCCAGTCTCTCTGGCAGACATTTCATTTCAAAACCTCTGCCCAGGAAAACATCTGGAAAAAGTTCACTTTGGACTCTATGTTTTATACGCTGTTCTCTTTCCTCCTGGTCTTTGTATGCACAGATTCTCTTCATTCACTTTATTTTTATAGCTTTTTTTATTTATTTATTTATTTTTTTACTCTCTGTCCATTTTCCTCGTGAACCTTCTGGGTAAACAAGCAAGTAAGATAACAAGTCGTTTCCCCTCACAACACAAAGAGACTGCAAGAGCTGACAAAGATTTCACTTACAGAAAAAAGTGTGTGTTTATGGTATGTTATGTTAAGTAGGGAAATCATGTCAGTATTAATTCTTTCTAAATCCCACATCCATGTTTTTAATTGTTAAAAGTCAAAAGTTAACTCATCATGGGAGGCGTCTGAGAGAGAATGGTGGGGGAACGTAAGCACCGAGGTCTGGAAACCTCATCAGTCAACCCCTGACGCCACCGCACAGGCACTCATAAATACTGCTGCAGGCCTGTGCAGAGAGAGAGAGAGAGAGAGAGAGAGAGAGAGAGAGAGAGAGAGAGAGCACAAAAGAGAGAGAAATAGGGAGGGGGTGGGTGTTTAGCTGAAGGGAAGGAAAGAACAAGAGATGAGGTGGTATGAAAATGTGGCAGTGCAGCTAGAAACAGTGTTTATTTGTTTATATACTAACAGAAAAAGAGACCTGAATAACGTTGTTCTGACTCAGACTCTCTTCAGACAGCAAAGCTACAGGAAACTCCAATTAGGATATTGTTACAGAAAAAAAGCATTTCATGTGGCATCGTATGTTATTCCTCTATGACATATGATTATGTCACTAACGTGGTCACGTGTGAGACACGTGTTAAAGTACAATTCAACGCTATGTTACGTCAAGGGGCGGCATGGCTGCATAGTTATGAGCACTTCCGCACCTCAGCAAGAAGGTCCTTCCTGAGCTCAGTGTTCTCCCCATGCTTGTGGGGGTTTCCTCCAAGTACTCCGGTTTCCTCCCACAGTTCAAAGACATGCACATTTGGCTGCTAATTGAATATTTTCAATTGCCCCTGGGGATGTGTGTGGATTTGTGTTTTTGTGTTTGTTGTCCCTGTGATGGTCAAGTGAGCTGTTCAAGGTGTACCCCGTCATCAGAATATGGGCACCAGCCTCCCCGCTACCCTGTTAAAAGAACAATGCAGCTCGGAAAAAAAAATGAAATGAATGAAATGTTATGCTGTGTTGTTATGTTTTATATATA
>JAQMYF010000021.1:17902796-17917101 GCA_030014195.1 Neosilurus mollespiculum
CACTCTTGATACATCTGAACTTTGCCGTGGGAAAGGGCGTACGCAACGTTTTTGTGCGTACGCACCCTTTGTACATGGGAGGCTTGCAGTCATTGATTCAACTTTGAATTATTCATTATATCAAAAAAGTGCTTGAAGATAATGTGACGCCATAGCTCCCAGAGTTAAAGCTGAACCTGAGGAGGACCTTTCAACAGTATATTAACCCTAAGCATACTAACAAATCCACTATGAAATGCCTTCGAAAGAAGAAATAAAGTTATGAGATGGCTGAGTCAAAGTCCAGATTTGAACACCACTGAAATGTGGTTTGAAAAGGACAGAACATTTATGGAAGGCTCAAACATTGCTACTTGCAATTAAAGGAATTTATCACAGAAGAGTAGTTAAACATTTCATCAGGCCAATATTAATGTCTGGTGGACAATTATATAAAACACCTTCAAGTATTTATTTCTACTAAGGTGGGTAATACTGCTGTAGCCTCAGAGGCTAATGGCCAACTTTCCCTCTCCTGAGAGAAATAAAATATATAGATTAGGCACTGCCTAAAAGTGGATCTCTACTGGTAGGTGTCCGAGGCCGGTGTTACTAAAAACTTTTGCCCTGGAGGAAATAAATAAATAATTCTTCCTTGAGTTTCACAAATATGGTCTGAAGTGAAAGCAGGAAAGGTTAACATTGAGGTTTTTTTCACCACTTTTCACTAGCTGATATCACCTGTCTTGTTAGTATAATTATCTGTTTAATGAGTTCATGTTCCGTGTGTCCGTTCATGTTTTGTGTTGTTTTGCTCAAGAAAAGTCTGTCTGCTTTCCTGAGTTAGATTGTGTGACTTTTTATCAATTGCGAATCTCAGCAATGGTGTATTTAATGCTCTATTTCTTTGGGTTTGTTATTAATATTAAATCTTTTTCATTATTATTTTGTTGCCCATTATCATGCAAGTAAGTGACACATATAAGCCAATTAGCATCAAGTCAGTGACCCAGCAACCTTACTGGGTTTCTTGTGGTGGGTATACACAGACACGGGACAACCAACCAAGTCATATTCCATGCCTATGGTGCTCTGCTTAGGAGCTCTGCTAATACATTGATATTTTTGCTAAATAGGCGAATGAAAAGGTTAATTTTCCTTGTGCTTTTCTACAAGTATTTCACCTTTATCTGAAGGTACTCTATCAAAGAAGATGAAATGTTGCCTGTTCAAAAATGTGGAAAAAAAATCAACAATGTCCATGGGATATATATTATTCATTTATCTTCTATAATCACTTTATTGAAGTCAAGGTCATGCAGACCAACAGCTTATCACGGTGACATTGGCAATGAGGCAAGAACGCATGCTGAAAATCAAAGTCCAAACTGTAATAGCACAATTTCTTACCTATGTCAAACTCAAACCCTTTTTCAATGAAAGTGTGGCAGCAGCCTCCAGCCTTGTCATGCTGCTCCAGCACCAGCACCTTCTTGCCCAGTTTAGCTAGTGTAGCTGCAACCGTCATGCCTCCGATGCCACTGCCGATTACAATGGCATCCAGATTCTCTGGAATTTTCTCTTTCTTGAAGCCTGTATTAACATTATTAGTGTGTGTCACTGTTTTGCCGACCCATAGATATTATTTTGATCAGGTTATGTACAAATTAAATGAGTATATCACTTCAATATACAGGCCAATAAAATTAGATCATTAGACCAGTAAAGTATGTGTCTTTCAACACTCTTGGCAGTCGGCCAAATCTGTTAATCTAATTAAGATAAGACAAGATAAAAATGTAATAACACATTAGTTTATGCCACATAAACAGTTCTTTTACAGTTTACAACTAAGATCTGTGTAAAAAGATTTGTAATACTTCAATTAAATGCTCCTTTTGTTTATATAAAACTCTTGTTAATAATGAATGTATTTATTTATTCATTTGCCACTCACACCTAGGGGCAACTTGGAACAGCCAAATAGCTTGATATGTATGTCTTTGGACTGTGGGAAGAAAACCGTAATCCATGAAACTTGCCAAGCCCAGGACCTTCTTGCTATGAGTTGGACATGCTAACCACTACGCCACCATGCCGCCCTAATAAGATATTTATTATTTCTTCGATGACATTACCTTTTCCTTTGAGCTACATTTAAAAGCCATTTCTGCATGCAATGCTGCAAATCACACAAATACATCAAAACAGAATCCTGTACACTCACCTTGCTTCAGAATTTTGTCTCTTTTCTTCTGGTCCAGCTCTAATGGGCCTGGAGGTCTAACTGACTCCATTGAGAAAGGGCTTGGCTTGCCAAATAGGTACCAGTAAGTACCGACAACCCAAACCAAAAAAAACACCAACAGCACCAGTAACCACATCCTAAAGGAAACAACACATTCGCATTAGACAAAAGGATTAAAGCTGCACAGTTGCTGTTGTTGTGTTAAAAGAACTGATTATTGTGACACCACTGATAAAAGTGTTCAACTCACATAAGCAGCTTTATAGCTACCAAGTGCTAAAGGTCTAAAGGCATGTAAAGATAAGGCATGATATATGGGCACAGAATAAAATAAGTTATAATGCAGTACTGTATATGTTAGTTCAAACCAATTCATGGAATTAATGAGAGACTACATTGCTATTATATTTGATATATTGTCACTCAGGCAAAATGTAAGCATGCTGTATCTAAAATACTTAGCCCCGTGTACAGAAAAATGCAATAAAAAAGAAAGGACTTTCAATATTTTTACTGACCAACTTAATACTATTATGTGAATATAAACAAAGATTCCTGCAACACAACAAATATAGGACAGAGTTAAAATAAGACTAACCAAATAACAGTCTTACAGTAATTGGTAGCAGGTGAGGCATCATGATTGGGTATACAGAGACCAGACATAAGTAAAGAGACACCCAAAATTTCACAACGAATATTTGCTGGTGGAAGAAGAGGCCTGCGTCTTGCTGCTCGGCCATAATAGCCCATTTGATGAAGACAGTTTTTGAGCTGGTTTGGATGTCTTCTGCAATGTCTGCGGCCTTGGAACTGGGATTTTTATCCACTGCTCTCTTCCCGGAGTGAAGGCATCTTTCTGATGGTCCAGGTCGACCTGGTCATGGATCTGTGGTGGTCTTACCTTCACTGTTGAACTTTTCACCGTTGACAGATGAATATTCAAATTGTCAGCTATTTGTCGCTGGTTGATGCCACACTCTGACTGACCCACAATTCGACCTCTCTGAAAATCTGACAATTCTTGAGCTCCTGGATTGTGATGCATGCTTGCATAACTTTAACACTTTGTGCACTTTTATACAGCAGTCTGACTAGTATTCATTAAATTTATTTCATTAAATTGTCAGATTTTCATAGAGGTAGGATTGTGGGTCAGTCAGAGGGAGGCATCAGCCGGCGACAAATAGCGAACAAATTGAATATTGCTCTGTCAACGGTAAACCAAGTGAACTGAGTGCAGTTCATCAGTGAAGGTAAGACCACCACGGATCCATGAACAGAAGCCATGAAGGAGAAATGGATAAAATGCATAAAAAAACAAATAGCCATTCAGCTGCAAACAGAAACATTGTGCATGCACAATCGACACCTGGACACTCAGGTAAAGAGAGGGGCAGAGCTATCAACTTATCACCACCTGGTGTAGGAAGCGTGCATGGACAGACTTGGTGAACTCAAATGTGCAGTGAGGGTGAACTGGAAATATCTCTAGTGGAGAAGCCCATTTGTGAGATCTCCAACTCACACCTCTGGGAGGGGTGCTGTTATGTCCTTTGGAGCTTGGGGACATGGAACCTGAATAGTGCATGTTCAGGGTCTTGATTGTGCATGCAGCTTCTAGGAGCTGTGGGCAGAAAGTCATCAACGCCTGTCGCGGCAGAAACCTAAGAACCCGCTGGTGGACCCCTGTGGTGAAGGAAGCCATCAAGCTGAAGAAGGAGGGATTTTGGGCTTGCTTGTCCCAGAGGTCTCTTGAGGCAGCTGACAGGTATTGAGCGGCCAAAAGGTCTGCAGTTTCAGTGGTCGCAGAAGCAAAAACTTCAGGTCATGGGAGGAGTTCGGGCAGGCCATGGAGAAGGACTTTCGGTTGGCCTCAAGAAAGTTCTGGCAAACTGTTCAGTGGCTCAGACAGGACCCATCACAGGCTGTGCTTGGTATGGGTGGGGAACTGATGAGTCATAGTCGTAGTCAAGCAATAGAAGGTGCACACTGAGGATCTCCTCAATACAACCACTATTAACTCCACTGAGGAGGCAGAGACTCGGGGGAAGATGAGGCCATTACCATGATAGAGGTCATAGAGATAGTTAAAAAGCTCCTTGCTGGCAGCTCACAGTTAGTGGGTGAGATTCACCACAAGATGCTGAAATCCCTGGATGTTGTGGTGCCATCTTGTTTGACATGCCTCTTAAGTGCCGCATGGAGGTGATACAATCATAGCTGATAATTCAACTGTTTTTAAAGTGATCCCTTTAGTCACACCACCGGTGGTGGATAAAAACTTTAAAAGTCCCAGGTGGTATTTGGCCATCTTGAAATTCCCAAAGCTCAAATGCGACCACAAGCAACTAACGTCAAGAGCACTGACAGTTCAATCCACTAAAAGTTGATAAAAGCCGACTGGTGTTCCCCAATCACTTTAAAAAACAGTTGTTCCAAAATTCAAGTAATGTTTCCATGTTGAACGCAGTTATTTTCCACTGCCGAATCAGCACGTCCACTCGTCGTGGTTCCTTCGGTTTGTTTGTTCCCAAACAATTCCAGTGTGCTCTGCGGCAAATCCAATATGGCCGTAACCACCAAACGGCTGATTGTGCGCAATCGGTAGAATAGAACGTAGATACATCAGTTCCAATGAGGCAAGAATAAGAGTATGTAGATGTTAAACTAGTGGACGTCTGACTAAAATAAAATTAGGTACACATCTGCACATAACATTACATTACATTTACATACACCAGACAAGCGCCTGCTTGTAAATATGAACGAATGGGGGGGTGGGGGTTAGGCAATGCATTCAACACATGCACCCCATGCTCATGTTTCTTTTTTCATCTGATCTCTAAATAAATAGATGAAACAAACAAATGCATGCTAAGACATATTAAAACCATTTTATTGATTTCTTTTTGTTTATTTATTTATTTTCCTTTTTTTCATGCATATTTTTTAAAAGATAGCCACAACTTGACACCAATCCAGGGTCAAGCATAATTCTCCCCTAAACCAAAATCAAACAGTGATCTGTGTTCCCAAAACCAAAGCACTAATATAAGGGAGTACTCACAGTAATGTAAGCAAGAGTCCCCCCAAAAAGGTAAACAGAGAAGAAATGCAGTGTAAAATAGTCGAAACGAGGAAAAAAAACAACTGAAAACTTACACAAACAATCAGTATAGTGAATCAGTAATCACATGCTTTAGATACTGGGTGAACAACAGGAACTAAACCTGATAACAGAAGAAATGTCTGTAGAATTCAGAGAAATTGCCCTCTAGTGGCATGCATATGAAATGTCCCCAGTCTTGCACTGGATTCTGAGTAAAGTGATTTGGATCAGACACAGATAAAAACTCAACGAAATCCTCCCCAGGATTATATCAAGACTGAAAGTCAGACCAAAGGTCAAATTACAATGTCTACTTTTTTCTTTCTTTTTTTCTTTCTTTGTTCAAAAAAAAGCAACACCTGTGAGATTAAAACAAACAAACACAAACACAATAAAAAAGTACATTTTCGTCTTCATATAGGCTAAATGTAAAAAAAGTAATCCGTCCATTCATTCATTCATTCATTTGCTGAACCGCTAAATTCAACCAGGTTCACAGGAAGGTTGGAGGCTATCTCAGCCGACTCTGGGCTATCGACAGCCCGACAGTCTATCCCAGAGCCAAGACACACACAGCCATTCTCACTCACACCTAAGGACAATTTGGAAGGCCAGTTAGCCTATTGTGGGAGGAAACCAGAGTACCCAGAGGAAACCCACCCAAGCACTGGGAGAACATGCAAACTCCACACAGAAACACCCTCACCAAACCCAGGACTTGAACCCAGAATTTGCCTGTAGTGAATGAGTGTGTGTGTGTGTGTGTGTGTGTGTGTGTGTGTGTGTGTGTGTGTGTGTGTGTGTGTGTGTGCGCGTTATGCGTTGCAATGGATTGCCATCCCCTCAAGGCTGTTTCCCCAAGTATGGTGGCTTGCAAAAGTAAACACCCCCTTTGGCATTTTCCTATTTTGTTCCCTTAACACCTGGGATTAAAACTGATAGTTTTATCAGATAAGTTTACACAGCCAACAACCTTGCATACAACCTTAAAGATGCTAAGTATTTGTTATTGTGAAGCAAACAAGAAATTGTATTTATGCCCTCCAAAGTCAGTATAGAGGTGTAGAGCCACCTTTTGCATCAATTACAGCCGCAACTCTTTTAGGGTATGAGCTTGGCCCATCGAATAACTGGGATTTTTGCCCATTATTCAAGGCAAAACTGGTCCAGCACCTTCAAGAATTTCTCTTTCTTAAGAATTTGCCTATATTTAGCACCATCCCTCATTTCCTCAATTCTGACCAGTTTTCCAGTGCCTGCTGATGATGTTCTTGGGTTGATGAGAGATGTTGGGTTTGTGCTTAGACGAAGTGTTTTCCTTGAAGTCAACAAAATTAAATTTTATTCTCATCTGACCAGAGGACTACCACATGTTTGGAGAGTCTCCCACATGGCTTCTGTTGAATTCTAAATGGGCTTTTTTTTTAGTTGTGGCCACTCTTCTGTAAAGCCCAGCTTCCTGTAGTGTGGACAGACATGCCAGTCTCCCTGGGGAGCTGTCCAGCTCTATCAGGGGTACTTTTAGTCTCTTTGTTTCCTCTCTGATTACTACCCTTCTTGCCCAATTTTGGTGGACACCCCACTCTAAGCAGGTTTGTTGTAGTGGCCTATTTTTTTTTTTTTTTTCATTTTGTGAATGTAGTGGTGTTCCATGGGATTTTCATTTTTTTATATTTCTTTAATAACCCAGCTTCTTAACAACTTTGTTCCTGAACTGTATGGAGAGTTTCTGGGTCTTCATGGTGTCACTTGTTGGTGGCCCTTGATTAGTGGTGTTGCAGACTCTGGGGCCTTTTAGAACAGGTGTATATGTACTGAGATCATGTGAGACTAAGACTGCACAAAGATGGACCTTATTTATCTAAATATGTGCCTTCTGATGGTAATTGGTAACACCAGATCCTATTTAGGGGCTTCATAGTAAAGTAGATGAATACATATGCATTTACCAATTTTGAACTTTATGTATATATTATGAATAATCTCATGATCGACTGAGATGCTGACCAAAATAAATCAGTAACTAAACATGAATGAAAGCCATGGACCATCTTGCTGCAAAGCAAACATGCTAACCACTACGCCACCAAGCCAGTGTAGTATATACTATGTAGTTAATATTGTATTGAACACAAAATAATCACATCACAAACTCTCACATGCATACAGTACACTATATAGGATTGTCTGCATTGGTGTGCTTTGGTCCTATTGACCCAAAGAGCAGTAAGGACAGCAGAAAGAGGAATGAGTTTGATGGACAGTAAGGTAATAGGATAAAACCCTTAGTACTTAATCCTGAAGATGAAGTTGGAAAAATAGGATTAGGCATTTTAACAGACAGGCAGGAAGAGTGGCTTAGGGGAATGGAGAAGGCTTGACACACAGATGTCATTAGCATTAACTGATACTGGGCCATCTGGGACTCTCCACACATACCATATAGAGTAAAGTCAGCAAGGGCATTGAATTCAAATCTATCATCAGCTATAACTATAGCAAGCCAAGAGGATCCTTTTGTAAAATAATTTTATATTACACAGTATATTAAAAAAGTATGAGAAAGAGCATTGAGTTGAATTGAATTTTATTTATATAGCACATTTAACAGTGGATACTTTCACAAAGCAGCTTCACAGAAATCTGGATATACAGTTAAACAGAGAAATTTTACTAAAGCCCACCATATACACTATCACTTGGATGCTCTAAAAAAAAAACATTGAAATGTTGACCATTGTTTAACATATATGCATGAAAACGATCTGTGAAGATTAATGGAGGTAATGGAGTGTCTTGACCTTCTACTCTTTATTTTAAAGAACAGGGAACCTAATGAGAAGGTGAGAACTTTTCCTGTAGAATATAGAAAACGGGGGGATGGGGGGGTGGGGGAGGCAGACTGCGACGAGTTCTTCAGAAAACCTTTTTTTGTAAAAAAAAATTTTGAAGTAATCACTATGTAATAACACAACCTCCTTTCTCCTTAAATGGGTTCTTGTCTTCAGGAACTCCCTTGATTAAGGGATCTTCTGCAGACAGGCTCTCGACGAAAGACACAATCTCAGGGGCAGTTGTAGACATCTGGAATGAAGAATTGAAATAAAGATAATCCAAACTAATTTGTACTTTAAAGGGTAAGAGAAAGTTTCATATATATATATATATATATATATATTATAGTGTTTTATCTTAGATAAGGAGTCACATTACATTTACTGTCACGTGAGCTGGATCTAGAATACTTAATGACTAATAACACGCCAATATACGGTTTGTTTGTTTTTTCCAGATGTTTATTAGCATTTATCCATTCTGAATATGGTTTGATGATATATCACCTATAAAAACAGATGAGCTTGGCTCTGATTCTAAATGAAGGGTTTCATTTAAATGTGATTATACTTTATCATAATGTTAGTTCTTTTTGGAAAGACGTGCACTTATATGATTGAAAATTTTTTGCTTTCTAATAAAGAATTATTCATAATTCATTAACACATTCAACGAATGATTGTGTCTGCATGACAGCCATATGTTTTACACCCCTGTCCTACCTTGATGCCTAAATGGATGGAAACTGGGGTAACTCACAGCAGTCCGGGAGATATTAACTTCTTTCTGCAGCTGCTCCAGCTCCATTTTCATTATGTCCTTATCAGACATGTCCCGAGCCATCTCAGCTGTCAGAAGAGTTTACTACAAACTCAACATAACATAGGATCAACTTTAGTGATTAATTGTGATTTTTGTGTCAGTTTGATTAAGACAATGCAAATAATAATAATAATAATAATAACAATAATAATAATAACAATAATAATAATTATTATTATTATTATTATTATTATTATTATTATTATTATTATTTTAATAATGAGATATTCTTTGAAAACAAACTGTGATCAGGATACAAGCAAGTGGAATATTAAAATTCAAATTTACTATAATTCATTTTTTCATTCACTTGCAAAAGCAGCCAACTTTAGATGAATGCAGGGTACACGGAGCTCACCAGTCCGTCATAAGGCCAACATACACAACCAGTGACACCCACACACATGTCAGTTAGCCTAATGTGCATGTCTTTGGACTGTGGGAGGAAACCGAAGTTCCCAGAGGAAACCCATGCAAGCACAGGGAGAAAATGCAAACTCCACACAGAAACGCCCTCACCAAGCCTGGGACTCAAACCCAGGACCTAACCACTACACCACTGTGCCATCCAGTAGAATGTGGGGTCTCAACAAATGCATTCTTTTAATGCTTCACTTCCAGTATAACTCTGGATTTACACTGGGGCACAATGCCTGCAATCTCCACGATTGAAGAAAAGCGTGGAGCTCCACTATTTATGATCACGCTTGGAGCACGATCAGGTAATAAAAAGGAGACAGCTCACATCCACGAGATGAAACTTGAAGGAATCATATTGCCAAGTTCATCAAGATCCCCTACGATGGCACATCAAGGTCTGTTATGCTCTGTTAACTCTGGGTTTACACTGGGGCACCATGTCCACAATCTCCACAATTTAAATGAATCATGTTAAGCATGGATGATCTTGAGAGAACTTGGTGGAATCATGCTGATCGTGGCCAAATTTTTGACTGTCAAAAATTTGGCCACCATTATTCCACTGTATTACGATTTAATGCCACTTATGATAGAACTTAGCAGCTTAGCAGACCTTAACAGAGCGTGACAGACCTTGATGCGCAATCCTAGATGAACTTGGCAACACGATCCCCTGGATGCAAGCTGTCACCATTTTATAACCCGATCATGCTCTGAGCATGATCATAGATCGTGGAGCTTCGCGCTTTTTTTCTAATTGCGGAAATCGCGAACATCGTGCCCCAGTGTAAACCCAGGATAAGGTCCATTTAGGTCTGTTAAACTCTACTGCACTCTTCCACGCTTCCCATGTTCTACCATGGCGTCAAATCGTAATATATTGTAATAATCTTTTTGACTGATCTTTTTGACTGATCTTTTTGACTGTTTTTTTTTGACTGATCTTTTTGAAAGATTTTGCCGCGATCATCACGATTCCACCAAGTTCCCTCAAGATCATCACAAATCTACCAAGTTCCCTCAAGATCATCACAATTTGATCCCATAACCTCCCAAGCTCATCAAGATTGTTTCAAATCATGGAGAACGTGGACATCATGCCCCAGTGTAAGCCCAGGGTTAAGGATCTCTGATACCAATCTATTATATTTTCAGCTACCAAATCAGTTACATCTAGTCAGAGCACTTCCTCTTACCTGTTGAATGCTAAGACTCACAGCAGTCCAAGAAATGTCTCCTAGGTTATCATCAGCTCTTCTTTACAACTGACTCAGTAGACTGAGCTCCTTTTCCACACATCTCTTTTCTTCAATGCATGTCTAGTCTTTTTGGGGGATGGGGGGGCACTTGATCCTTGTGACTAATGATGTCATCAATTCCTGTTGAGCTTATTATCACAAATCAGAGGAGGTCAGATGGCTCCAACTTCAAAAGCTTAGTGAGGACTAATGGGAGAAGTAGGACAGCAAAGCAGGCAACACAAGGTCAAACTGATTGTTGGGACAAATATCTCACAAACACAGCAACAAATTCCAAATCATTGCATGCACAGTCATATAAGTGGAAGATAACTGGTGATACAGTATGTTTTTTTTTTTCTTTTTATTATAAATAATAAAATGGTATGTGATAAAATACATCTGAAAAGGACTATCCTTATCCCTGAGTAAAAAAAAACAAACAAACAAACAAAAACCATGCAAGGTCAGTGAATTCCAGCAAAATGAGTTATGAGAGGTGAAATTTTCTCAAGTTACACAAAGTGGGCAGGTAATGATTTCAGCTGAACTGAACTTTCACACAAACTGATTCCACCGATAACCAATCAGACCTTAAATATACCGTTGAATGACAGATGCTGCCAAGTTCCCCAAAAACAATGAACACAAGTTTAATGATTCTGCCTAGATCAAAGTGGAAGAGCAGCTCATTACTGCCATGTCCTATGAACTGCACACGGATATTTTACAAGGATAATAACCAGAAACGGAATTCATGGATGCATGTGTCCGAAAAGGTCTGCATTTCCTGTATCTGTTTATATACTATGAACTTTTCCCTGTTCATGACACACAAGAGTCTCTGTTCTATACTTGCTGCACGCTCATAATAAGCTATTAACTATGATAATATGAGATAAAATGAACTAAAATAATATAGTGTAATGATAAAAGCTTTCACAGCTCTACTGTGGGGAACTAGCTTAATGCTGCTCATGGTTTCACTCAGAAAGATTTTTAACTAGGAAACATATGAGAAGGTTAGGCAACATGAGCTGACAGTGACGACACAAGGGCAAAGTGATTCATTTGCCTTGTGAGGTGATTCACGTGCAGCTCAGTGACAAAGCAATCTGAGTATCGCTCCTCGCTTGCCATGGGGGTGCTGCTTAAGTGTCAGATGGCAGAGACAGTGCCAGTTTTGATTGTTGGATTTATTAAAAATAGATATTAGTATGCACAAACAAACCCAAGTCAAAGTTTAGAAACAGAATAAGGATAAAGTGATCTCCCCTATTCATGTTCCATAGTGTTGGCATTCCTCGTGAATAAAGGTAATATGTAACTGAGGACACACTGGAAAAGGGTGAACTGAGTGGCAGAACGCCAAAATGAGCATAGGTCATATAAGGAAACATGGCCAATTTTCTTGATTTTGACTTGAGAAATGGCGCTGGTGAGGTCAGCTGCCGTCATGACTGCTCCTTTCACTTTTTTCCTGTTTTTCCTTGTTGTTGTTTTTCAAGTTAACTTTTCATTCAGGAAACCGGCAAATTCTTCAACATGGAGTGCATTTGTTGCAATAGAGATACTCTTATTTCTATTGGTGTACAATGTACTCACAATCCGACGTTGTTACACCCGGATCCAAGCTGGCTGAATGAGATCCTGAGGAAAAAAGGACGTGACCCGAAGTGGCGACCCTGGGGGAAACGAGCCGGCGTCAGGAACAGGTTGAGAGTTTGTGCACACCGCACACCTCTGCCTAGCATTCTGCTCGCCAATGTCCAGTCCCTGGAGAATAAGCTTGATGACCTTAGGGCCAGGGTAAAGTTCCAAAGAGACATTCAGGACTGCAATCTCAATCTCAAAAACCACACCATCCAGCCGGCTGAGTTTTTCTCAGTTCACTGCATGGACAGAACACAGGAATCGGGAAAGTCAAGGGGTGGCAGTGTGTGTTTAATGGTGAACAGTAGCTGGTGCAATAGCGCATGCATTGTTCCTCTCACACGCTCCTGCACACCCAACCTGGGACGATACTTGAAACTGATTGGAAGTGCAATGATCTGGGGGTGATAGCTTGAGGTCAGGCTGAGACTTATTTTAAAGGGGCGGTGTCATGGTTGTTTGAAGAAAATAGCCTGAATAGCATGAACTGTGTTATTTAATAAAACATAGTCTAATATATAGACGGAAATTTGTTTTACGACGGATACTGGACATGAAATTGGTTGATACTCTGTTAGGTATTTTCAGTGTGATCTCAGTCTTTGAAAACTGTTACATGCCCGTGTCCATGGTGCAATCCATTACCTCCAAAAGAAATTCTGAACTCTCTTTGATTTGCAAGCTGAAAGGCTATGTAACAAATGAAGACTAGCATTTTGGACATTCATGGCACATTTCAATGACCTTTGGCAACTAAATTTGGGTAGAAATCAAGACACAACTCCTTTAATCCTTACTACTGGAACCTATGATTAAACTTGAGCTCTGCTGTTTTAGTAGCTGTGGGGATCTCAGGCAGTGGTATGAGGTAGAGGGACTTGTAACACTCATTACTTAAAAAGTAATTCCTTCAATTTCACTGAGAACAGTGTTGTTGATCCCCCTTTCTTGCCAGCGTAGCAAAGTTTGAAGTCAGTTTATTTGTGGCAATTCTCTGGACAGAGCTGCGGAGTTCTTCGGTTACCTAGATCTGTGGCATGCTTTGTTGATGTTCATCACACTGAACGCAGGTAGAGCCAAACAACACTAGGATGTGTCTCTCAGATGTTTAGAAATTTGATTTTGTTTAGTAGAAGCAGTGGTGGCTCAGTGGTTAGTGCTCTGGGTTACTGATCAGAAGGACAGTGATTCTAGCCCCAGTACCACCAGCTTGCCACTGTTGGGTCTTTGAGCAAGGCCCTTCACACTCAACTGCTCAGTGGTATGAATGACATATAAATGTAAGTCGCTCTGGATAAGGGTGTCTGCAAAATGCTGAAAATGTACAAAAAACTTATCCGGCACAAAAGACTTGCTTTCATACAACTGCTATGTGGGTGACATTCAACTTATCCACTCTTTCTTCTTCAGATACTCATGTTTCCACTCAGCATCACCTAACTATACAGCACTTATTACACCCTGCATTGCATCATACTCCCTCTATAACTCAGCTGGTCACACCATCTCTCAGTGTATTGTACAAGAAAGGATCATCAAGACTCTTCTCTGTTGTAGCACTTGGCTGGTCAAAAGGACCATATATGTCCAAACAGCTAAGTCACTGGTAGTCTTTACACTCCATACTGTTTTAATTTCTTCTTCCTAATGTACTGAAATTTCTTTTTTTTAAGTGTCTTACTATTTTCTTACTATAATACCTCCCCAACAGGGTTTATACACTACTATTCTTAATGATTATCAGGGTGTATTTATTGATAGAGGCGTTTAAGCACTACTGCAGTTCTACTTTAGCTTCTTTGGACCCTTGTTCAAAACAGCGAATGAGGGGGCTAAAGATAAAGCAAATGAAGCAGTGGAAGAAAGTGACAAATACCAAGACCTTTGTTGCACAGAGACACTTTGTTGCACAGAGACACTTTGCCACTTACGGACTCTACAGACACTTTATTGACTGCACAGACGCTGTCACTTTTTGGCACAACAGTCACTTTACTG
>JAQMYF010000021.1:17936491-17959503 GCA_030014195.1 Neosilurus mollespiculum
ATATAAAGGCAATATAATGTATGCAGTGGCGATTTTTCAAGTAATTGTCTGTAAAGTGTCTGAGATAGTATAGAGAGTAGTTTTCATATAATTAGCCTGTTAGCATGAGTACATAGAGAGTAGTTTTCATATAATTCCTCATCTGTCCTTAAATATTTCCTACAGTAGTAGCTAAATATATTTATTGGCTCGGTCTCAAATGCATTCTGGGTATTAATGTGGCACCCTCGTTTGGTGCAGTCGTCTGTATTGCACACCCTGTTTAGTTCACTATAGAGGCAGTAAGGAGTGGATTAGTCTCATACCACGGCACTTCCGGGATCTGCTTCCACATCTGGACAGAGTGAAATTAATCCACTGTTGTGCGTTTATCTGCAATCTCAAACCCCTTTAATTATCTCTTTTTGTGGTTAAACTGTTGCGTAAAGAACTTTTTTGGGACCACACACACTGCCCGGCCAAAAAAAATCCTCTATTTTCTTGGAGTGCATTTAGCTGTGATCACAGTATGTAATCTCCATGGCATTGTGGCTCCAGTTGGTCCGGTCGAGGCTCAGCAACATTAATGTGGCAATAAAATGAAGTGAGCTGATGATCTGAATGTACTGAATGAGCAGGTTATCACATCAATGGACTTTCTCTTCCCTGACGGCATGCATAGAAAATGGGGACTCAAATAATGAAAGAGTGGTTCAGGGAGCACGAGGAATCATTTTCACACGTGACTGTAAAATTGCTTATTGGTCTATTGTAATACCCAAACTTTGAAAGCCTGGCTTAAATAATTCTTGTTTTGTTTTTTGTTTTTTATCATGACTCGTATATTTTTCAATTACATGGATGTTGAAAAGATAATAAAGATCATTTCACCACTCTGTATTTCTTCCACGATTTTTTACAGCCGGCACATGAGCGAGGAAGCAGTAAAAAATGGAAGCAAAAATGGACAATCCATTCACATTGTGTAAACACTAGATTTTCACGACAATCTACGTGAAAGACGACTCTGATTATTTTCTGTTTTTCTTAAATAATACAACTTGATAATATTGCTGATAAGTGGTTGGAGAAAAAGTGAATGATTTTCACGTAACGTCGGTCCTCATGTGATGAGGTGAATCGCGGTGCCAGTGGAAATAAACTACAGCACTGTTCAAACTTTTAGTGGATGTAGAGCTTCCCTAGAAAGCTGCCATTTAGATGCTGTTGTGAACATCGCATTGAGATAACCCTTCTTATCTAAATGCAGAGCAAAAAATATCCGCCCTGTTCCATAAGATCACATATGAGTCCTTAATGTTAAATCATATTTGATGCATGCTTCAAACATATGCTAAAAATTCTGTGTTCCAGAAGTTCTTTTTATTGCTGTATTATGATACGACACATTACATATTATCAAAAATTACATTGAATCAGCGTTTACATTATGCTTGAAGTTTTGACTGTTTTGTACCTCAAAAAAGCTATAGAGTAAATTTCTAGTCCTATGTATCGGCACCCTAGAGTCCTGATCTTAACCCTATTGAAAGTTTTCGGGATGTGCTGGAGAAGACTTTATAGAGTGGTTCAATTTTCCTGTCTTCAGTTCAAGACGTTGTGGGAAATGAACCCAACACTGGATGGAAATAAGTGTTCAGTTGCTTAAGTTTGTCGAAACAGTGGTATGGATATTATGTGTCTAGATCAAGGCTAAAGGCTCTCCAAGAAAGTATTAGAGTGTGTGACTTTTTTAAAAACCACTTCATGTTTAATAAACTAGATAAAAGTGCTCTGGCTCTCTTACCACACTGAAGGTAATTATTTACATTTTACAGCACACCCTGAATCTTTTGTTCAACAGTAATTTGCTGACAGTTACAGTTATTCATTCATTCATTTGCCAAACTGCTTAATCTTTGTAGGGTCGCAGGGAGGCTAGTGCCTAACTCAGCTGGTGCTGACTCTGGGGGAAGGTGGGGTACACCCTGAACAGCTTGCCAGTCCATTGCAGGGCAACACACAACTATTCCCACTCACACCTAGGGGCAATTTGAAACAGCCATTTAGCCTAATGTGCAAGGGACTCAAACCCATGGCCTTCTTGCAGTGAGGCGGGTGTGCTAATCACCGCGCATAAATGTTAAAATAAAAAACAAAAAACTGCTTCCAGAAAGCTTCACCATATCAACAATGACATGTTTTCTTTTCTGTTTAATAATGGTACAGATGAATTTCTTAGTCTTGGCTAATGTGGCGTGTCCACCATACAGATCCCTGTGATGTTAGAGTGGCTGTTATAGAAAACAGCTCACCATCTGACCAATCAGAATTGAGAATTCAGCCGCACTGTGGTGTTAATATATTTCAGGAAGCCGGATATCCAGGTGCCTTATTTGTACGTTGACATGGCAGCAGCTGTGTTGTGTGCCAGCTTCATGTCGTTCGGGGTGAAGAGGAGATGGTTTGCTCTCTGTGCTGCATTGCAGTTGGCTTTCAGTACGTACGCGTCCTACATCGGTGGACATGTCCATTATGGAGACTGGTTAAAGGTACGTATGAAGTTGGAGCCAAATAATACAGAGAACATCAGATAGTTGAATGTTGTTTAATCTGGTTAAAGGTGGAATTGGGATCTCTTTACTCGTGGGTATTTGCATTGCATTGATATGCATTGTGCTGTTTGCATCTTCCTCAGGTGAGAATGTACTCGAGGGCTATGGCTGTTATTGGAGCGTTTCTAGTGCTGGCCAGTGGAGCAGGAGAAGTGTACCGGCAGAAGCCACGCACACGTTCACTCCAGTCCACTGGACAAGTCTTCTTAGGAATCTACTTATTCTGCGTGGTAAGTGTTTTTCTTTAAAAATATCTGCGATTCATGTTTTCTCTAACTATCATCCACAACCTTTAACACACACAGATTCCTTAAGGTTTCCCTGGATAACTAAAGGTTCTTTTTGGAAATGTTTTTGGTGCTGGCTGTGAATCACACCGTGATCTCGTTATAAATATCAGACAGATGGAATCTTAGGCACAGCAGCTGTTGTAACCAAAGAGATAGAGATGTAACTATTGCTGATGCTCTTCTCGTGCCCTTTCACTAGGTTTACTCGCTGCAGCACAGTCAGGAGGACCGATCGGCGTACTTGGACCACATCCTCGGTGGTGAGATCACCATTCAGCTCCTGGTCATTCTCTTCGGCGTCCTCGCCCTCTCCTTCCTCTCGGGTTACTACGTGCGTTTAGCCTCCCAGATCTTAGCCGTGCTCCTCCCACTGATCATTCTGTTCATCGACGGAAATCTGGGCTACTGGCACCGTACGCGGCGGGTCGAGTTCTGGAATCAGATGAAGCTGATCGGACACAACGTGGCCATCTTCGGAGCTGTGCTCATCCTGGGAACAGACGGCTAAACACACAGGATGTGAATGTCGGCTTCGCAGAAGTAGTGGACGACAGCTGCGTCCAAACTACTTAGAACTGCACTGAACAATTTCTTGTGGCGATGTGCGAAACGACAAAATAGTACGACAGCTCTTTAGTTCAGTCCTGGCTCCGGTCAAACCCAGAGGGGGGTAACATGTTTTTGTTTGTAAATGACATCATTCAGTGCGCTATTGTGTGGCTTTGTAGTGGCGCTCCCTGCATAGAACGTGCACACACAGAACCTCCACACGATACTTCAAAGAATTTGTAGGTAATTGGTTGTACATCAGCCTCGATTTTCATGGCTCATGTGACCATACGTCTGTATGTACGTGTACCAACACGGGCTCTCGTGCTTTTGGTCTGTGTGGCGATCTTGGGAGCCACAACCCAGAAGCATCCTGTTGAGAAATTTGGAAAGAGATCTAAAGAATGTTTCATAAATATAGGGTCTGTTATCACTGCATATCTTTTGAGGTTCAATCCTGATTTCTTCCCAAATCATTCAGAGAAACGCATGTATCCTCCCTTATACAGTAGCATGCAGTCTTTTTGGAGTTTTCCAATGCTTCAATGATTGATTTCCCAGAAACACGTATAAACATCTCAAACATTCAAACAGTAATTGAAGGGCTCAGTTCCATAACCTGCTAAGTCACAATTCTTTGGAGAAAAGTACAAATAATATGATGAAGTCACATGATTTATCACATGATTTGGGATTTTAGCTGCAAAGAAGTTACAATTGTCCACTTCGGAGTGACTTTCAGCATATGTGGAGAGACTCTATTGCCAGAACATGATACTACCTCAGTTTTATTTATGTATGGACTTAGCGGGTTATGGTACTGAGCCCTTCGATTCAATTTGAATGGAAAAGAAACAAAATTCACAAAGATCTTATTTATCTGCTATAGAGTGTGTAGGTCATGTGACACACTGGCAGGACATTGTGACTGATACAGAGGGATACAGAGTCTGGCCTCCTGTGGAGCACCGCTATAAGTGGTCTGCCTATTTCATGGGACATCCCATAGTGATTATTAACTAAAGGTACAGTGTGCTGCTGTGTTGTATGTCAGACAAAAATGTCTCATATCAACTGACCCTGAGGTGAATTATGGTTGTAGTATATACTGTACAGGAACATAACAGCAAATTTTGAATATTCAGTCATTCACTCGAGTTTGCATGGTGGGGAAAAAACCTCTTTTTTTTTTTTTTTTTCCCAGAAGACGAGGTGAATAGTATACTATTCAGCAATATCCTTATAAGCCTTCAACAAACAACATAAGAAAAGCAAACTAAACAGGATTCCCGCCCCCATGATGACGTACACGTTAATTTAAATTAGATTCATGTTTTGAAGTCAGACTTTGAGTAGTATATAGTGCAGGGATGTCCAACCCTAACCCAAAACCCGAAGTATTTTATTATTATTGTTATTATTGAGATCAGTGATTGAAACAGGTGGAAGGTGTGGGTGCAGGTCTTCACTCCAACCAAGCAGTAGCTACACCTTCCACCTGTTTCAATCGCTGATCTCAATAATAATAATAATACACACTGGCTTGCACATTAGTGTTTCAATTTTGAAGCCGGGTGGCAGCCATCTTGATCTCAAAATGGAGCCGGTAAACTCAAACCCTAAAAATTGTACTTCTGATGCTACAACCCTTTGCGGATAAGACTGGACACCCCTCATATACTGCATGGAAACACTAAGTTGTTAAAATCTTTTTAAACTCATTCAGAGTTTTAGTATACACTACATGGGAACATAAGGAAACACAAGATTTTTATGGTTTTATTTTTTCGTTTTTAAAGTGGAACAATGATCCTGCCACCTGTTCCATCACAGTGCTCGCGTACTTCCAAAGAGCATCTTTTGAAACTCATTTAAAAAGGGTTATTTTTTTTTGTTTGTTGGTTTTTTTGCCTGTGTATGCTCCTCAGGCTTACCGAATATTACCAAAATGAATATTTCACAGCATCCCCCTCGCCTTCTGGGCATAATTGTTAATCAACCCCAGCTAGCGAACCAATCAGATTGTGCCGTTCCTGTGTAGTATATCCTCATCTGAACTATAGGGAGGTAGCACGCTGTACTGTAGAGATGGCACTCTATTTTCTTGTACTGCTTTCAGATCATGATTATTGAGGTCTCAGTTTGCATACTTGCTATTTGGAGTGTATAAATGATGAGTGAGTTCACACTGAGAAGTAAGGCAGCGTGCACTGCATTGTGGGTACCTGGATAGTGTAATGTTGACTGTGCCATGCTGCACACTTCTCACCCTGTGGTCTCACTCAGTTATGGCTACATAACCCTAACCCGAGGGACAGGACCTTCAACGTATTTTTAGCCACTTGGAGGAGGGGCATGCTGTCGATGCTTTTGGTGATGTAATTTCCTTGTGTGTCATATCTACACAGAGGAAAATGAAAAAGGTGGATGATGCGTTAAGATGGTGGGTCAGCAGTGCAGTCGCTAAGTACACAGCTTGACATGTTTGACGTGAGATCACACTACCCTGTCGAATCGTACATACACTCCAAGTGTTTTCAGTATGATGACGGAAATGCTCGCATCAAGCCCCAGCTTATGTTCCCTGTTTCTCAGGGTTGAATTAGAATTCCTCGTTAGCATTCTTCGAGATATTGTCAAGCAAATAATTGATATATAATTACTTGACTGTTTACATTTCTTTTCAGCTTTTATTATTATAATTATTATTGTTGTTGTTCATTTGAAATGTAAATTTGATCCTGTTTCTGATGCTGTATTGAACGTTTTAAAAGAGAATTTTATTTTTTGTCACTATTCCCAGCCTGTTACTGGCAGCTCCACAGGACCCCATTCGTTTTTACTGAAATATCACTGCATCGTTGTTTATTAAAGGAAACTTTTCTATGTGAAATGTTTTGTGCTTTATTGTTGGCATCCTACTCAAAACACCCCTCCCCTTTCCCCACATCCCATCTTTCCATACGGTGACAGCTACACTATTAAATATCAGTAGGAATACACCCTGAACAGGACACCAGGCCAGCACAGGGCAGCTTGTAGCCAGTCCACCCATCAGCAGACTGTGAGAACCATGAGGACACACTTCTGCTATGATCAGTTATCCTTCCCAAAATCACCTAAGGCTTCCTGGATTCTTACGGATTTCCGTGGAGCGTGGTGTGACCTGCTGCTGTAGATCATCTGCCTCAAGATTCGACGTGCTGTGTGACGCTTCTATGCTCACCATGGACGTATAGAGTGATTCTTTTATCGGCGACGTGTTTCCTCTTGTCGAACTATCGCTTACAGGGTGGGGGTTTTTGTTTGCATTTCACACCAGCAGAGTGTACAGACCTGTGTGTGAAATCAGAGGCACACTTCTGGTTGAGACTTTGCCCATGGGTCTTAGCACTATGAGAGCACAACGGAGATTCAAACCCACAGCCTCTCAAGCCCAGCACCTTAAGCACTACACCACCAGTCCATTATTTTTCATGCCATAATATGATACAAGTATGACGTGCAGAGATAAAACATGAAAGCACATTAAAATTGTAATATATAGTTGGGGAGTCAGAGGGCACTGAATAATACCTATTTCATAAACTACATTATATTGTAATGCACTCATTCATTTTCTAAGACGTTTGATCAATAATTAGGGTCGCGGGGAGGCTGGCACCCATTTCAGCCAACTCTAGGGGAGGTAGTACACCCCAGACAGCTCGCCAGGCCATCGCAGGGCCAACACCCACACAACCATTGATGCTCACTCACCTTGGGGCGATTTGGAACAGCCAATCAGCTTACTGTGCATGTTTTTGGACTGTGGGAGGAAACCCGTCCCACACAAGCACGGGAAGAACATGCAAACTCCACACAGAAACGGCCCGAGCCCGGGAACCTTCTTGCTGTGAGACGAACGTGCTAACCACTGTGCCACCGTGCGGAGTTGTATTATTTAATCAATCATTGTGAGGAAAAAACTTTACAATCTGGGCGGGCAATTTTTTTATAATGAACTTCAATTCACTTGAGAATCAAAGAATACAAAACTAAACTAGAAGCAGCACATAAAGCTCTGCAGGTGGGACATCCCATGTTGATAGTCTGAGACATCACAGTGTGGGTGGGTCAATCAGTAGGTCATGCTCCCACCCCCTCTGTAACATCATAGGCTGTGTAGGTCATGTGATCTACCGACAGGACCTCGTGACAAATTGACAAGGAGTCTGGCCCCTGGTAGAGCAGTGCTAGGTGGTCTGCCCATTACATTACATGGGCATCTCACAATTATGCTAATGTAGAATCAAATGTAGTTCTAGTGTAATTTCGCATGTTAATGACCGCAGAGCCAGTGCTTGAGATAGTGCTGAAGTTTTCAGTGAGAATTCTGACCAATGTCAGAGTCGACATTCATTTAACTGAGCAACAACTGCATTTTACCATTATACTAATGTCTGTCAATGTTTACCAAACTCAATACAGCTACAGTAAGAGTCACACGCACCCCAACACACACACACACACACACACACATACCCTCCAGACCCTTCGGAATGCAATAACTTGCTTCATGTCTGTTCTTTAAGGAATTTTTTTTTTTAAATACATAAATAAAAAGTTACAGCATTACAGTCAGAAATTTTCTTACTTTTATTTTAGAAAATGTCCTTTTTAAACTGTGGCATTTTGAGTCACATCTTGTTTTAAAATACAGAAAATACAGACACATGTAGAACATGAAGACAGCAAAAAAAGGAAACAAATCTAATGCACTTTTCTGACTGTGTGGGTTTTTTCCTTTTTTTGAGAAAATTGAAGACGAAGGAGAGATGAAAATGAAGGGGAGGGAATGAGGAAGAGGAGGGCATGGGGGGATGCTGAGAGTTAGTTAGGAAATTATGGGTTTCTTAATAGTTGGTATTTAAATTATTTTTATAAAGTCTAATTTAGAATCAAGTCTTTTCACTCTCACTTTTTATTAGATTTTTCCACATTTTTCAGTTTTTTTTTTCTCTTTTTCTTATCTTTTATTTGATCTGGCAGACCCGGGGCCCCTTGGTGACCCCCCCACCCTCTGACTGGGACACTGAATGGGGGGAGGAGGAGATGAGAGAGACAGAGAGACAGAAAGAGAGAGGGAAGTGCCATTCTCGCTCAGCTTTCGGGGCGCTGATGCCCACTGTGCCCTCTCTGGCCAATCCGTGCCCGCCTCATCACTTCAGGATGATAACGACGACTCCTTTTGTGTTTGCTGTGCTTGTGAACGCTGCATCGACTTCTGCGTTTCCACGTCTCTAAAATGTTTCTCGACCTGCGGCAAAGAGAGACGACGACAACAAATAGGATTCAATATCAAGAGCTTTGGGTTTTGGAGATTATCAAACACAAGCAACATTTAATTCTAAACATAAGATAATCTAACAGATACCTGGAAAAAAGAGTAAAGGAAGTAAGAGATAACAGGTGAAGAAAATTAATGTCTGCTGCAATATCGATAGTTATTTATGATATGGATCATATCAGTTTTAAAATCCATGATATACACACACCAGTCTGTTATTTCTTTATTGAGGAGCGCATCATTAGCATATGCAATAAAATCAATTTTTTAAAAATCACTCAAGTCATTTTATTATGAAAGGATAGATTTCTGTAGTAAGCAGCTGCGTAATAAGCAGGATTATGTAACCGGGATAAAAGGTCACCTTCACAAAATAATCCCCTTCAGTGTGATCCTCCGCTACACTCCAGGGTCCAGATCACTGATGTTATTATGCTATACATTATTCCGTACTTACTTCCAGTACACATTACGCCCTAATCTTTGCCTGTTATGCGGCTAATACCCCTTTTCTCACCGACGCAACTTTCACGCGGATACCTGCGGTATCTCGAGGAGAAACGCACCACAGTGTAGATGTGCAACATGGAACTTTTCTCACGCTGGCCACCTTCTGCAACAATAGCTGAGGTGAAGATTCACAGCCTTTATATCGTGGAAAAAAAACCCCATAATGATCACCATGGGTATCGTATGGTCACCGCCAGCAATGTGGTGCTTGTCGATGTTCACACGTTCATGGTGGTCATATGATGCTGGCGGTGGTGTCATGTTGCCACGTGGAAATGACACGGTTTCGGCCTTTCCGCACAAATGCAGCGGAAAAATTACCGGAAGTGGCTGCAGAAGGTTCTCTGTGGCAACTTGCGATACACGCAACGACAATCACACTGTTCTGTGGTGTTCTTCTGAAGCATTTCCGCAGGTCGGTGAGAAAGGGGTATTAGCAACAATTATGTGCTTTTTTATTGATTGATTTGTCTCACAGCAGAAAATATCAATACCATATCTGACCAATCAGGTTTGAGAAATCAACAGCACAGTGGTATATTTATTTATTTATGTTTAATTCAACTGCAAAACCAACATTAGCGTTATAGCAAATGCAGTGCCATGTTTATAATGAACACAATACTCTGGTACCAGTTAAGTAGTTTGGACACCCCTTCTAATTCAAACAGAATGAGCAGGTGTGTCCAGACTGCTACAATCCAGAAACCTCACACCACAGGATGTACTGTATATAAAGCACTTTTTGCTACTTCAAACATTTTTGATATTAACCTTAACCACTGAGGATGTGTTTTACCACTGAGGTTGTTATGGTTAGGTTTCTGTTTGCGTTAGTAAAATTATGCAAAACCGTTATGGGCGGATTTTCATGAAATGTCTTCCGGAGGTGGAGCTTTTATTCAAGAATGACTCCATTCGATTTTGTAGGAGATCTGCACCAAATTCTGGATCGGGGAATTTTTTAAAGGATTCTTTAACATTGTAAGACATTTATGGGCCTCCGGCTCAATAGTCGTCAGTGACTTGAATAGTACCCTCGACATTCCACCTTAAGTTTTATTAAGTGATCTCCACCTCACTTTCTGTGCACATCTGTTAATTATCCCAAGGAGATAAGTGTTTGAATCAAAATGATGGTCATGATTAAAATATATAATTAGATATAGATTAGATAAAGTATATAATACAGTTGCATGTCTTGACTATTTAAAAAATACTTGATAACTGGGAATTAAGTACAATTAAATTAAGGAAGAAACCTTTTCTTTAGAAAATGTCCTCACCGTTACTTTTTTATCCTCATCTGCACACACATTATCCTTATGAACGTCTTGTATATATGTAGCGATGCAGTAAATACAATAAATCATCCTTAACAGAATGACACACAGTTCGAGAGGAAGAAGGAGAAACTTACAATTTTGCGTATATGACTTAAAGCACTTCCATCTTTGCCTTTGCAGTTTTCCACCTGATAGGGTGGTGAGATGACGACGTCGTCCATCACGATAATATTCTTCTCTTGCCATTTACAGTCTTTAATGCTGGAGGCAGGAAAGAGGTTAAAAAAAAAAAAAAAAAAAAGAGAGTTACTATTAGTAAATACCGGATAAAAAGCCATTCTTTAAATAGTTATATACTTTTACTATATACTATATTTATGTATACAATGGTTTTTAATTCAATTTGTAAAAACAGAAGCCTAAACATTTTTGTATTGAGCGGAGCCAAATGGTGAAGCTGCCGTTACAATTACCAATCCATGTTCCTACCCTCAGCTAGGTCTACAAGCTGCGGTTAGTGACTGAAAGAGCAAGACAGCAGGTACAGAGGCCAGAAATGAGATTTCTCTGATGGGTGTCTGTCAGAAAAAGAGAATGCTGTGTGTGCCACATGTATGTGTGGGGTGTGTGTGTGCATCATCTTACGTTTTATGTATAGTCTGGAATAGTTGCTGGCCCTCGACTGAAACCCCAGCGCTGATTGCATAGGCTTGGGACAACTTGTCTTCCTTTTCTGTCCTTGCCCGATTGGCAAGCTGTAGGAGAAACACACACATGCTTATTTTCAGTCAGGAAAAACAGACACAGAGACATGCAATATATCACATTACTTCATAACCACCTATGGGTCCGCTAAAAACATCATCAAACTCATTTCTCCATCACCGGCTGTGTAAACAAGATCCCATGCAGTGAGACAGACAACTTAGCAGTGCTCTTACAGGGGCCAGACTCCGTGTTCCTCTGCCTCTCTGTCACGATGTGCCAGTGTCACATGACCTACACACAACGTGACATCACTACCTCCACACTCTGCCATAGACTGGCAGCACCTCGATGGACAGGACTGATCATCACCAGCACATCATTAAAACAGCCTAGAGGATCAGTGGCTGACAGTTTCCTCCAATGCCAGAAATCTACAGAGCCCTCTGCAGCCAGAAAGCTCTGAATATCTGCACTGATCTGACCCACCATGGTCTCTTTACCCCTCTGCACAGCCTCTTTACCCCTCTGCACAGCCTCTTTACCCCTCTGAGCGCCACAGTGCCCTTCATGCCCACACAGCCAGACCATAGAACCGTATCTGCCCCAGAGCTTTCTCAATGCTGACCTCTGCACTGCACTCATTCTCACACTTAAAACAGCATCATAACCGAGAAGCTACCGGACTGCTGCAACACTGACACACTTGCACTGAACCTGCACCTTACACACAATACTGCACACACTGCAGCTGCTCTGGACCTCAGTTCACACTGCACACATCACATACATGTTACATACTGTTCCGGGTGCAATTCACCGTCGTCCAGCACTGCATATCAATTACACTGCATCAATAACACCTCAACACTGACTGTCACTTTATTACTACAACTACACACACGTATATAAATCTCAATTTCCTCAAACTGTTCGACTGTCCCCCACTTCATTTCCCCCACTATTGATAGTTCTTAATTATGTAATTTACTATTTAACAATTATTTAACAAGGCCAAGTGGGATGTCACTGAATAGACTATTCAATTCAGCGTCATGCACCAAGCCTGAGGCGAATAACTGTTTAACTGTAAACTAAAACAGGATTTTTATACTTCATGTTTACATATGGGCGGCATGGTGGCGCAGTGGTTAGCATGCCCGCCTCACAGCAAGAAGGCCTGTGCTCTATTTGATTCGGTGTGGAGTCTGCAGGTTCTCCCTGTGCTTGTGTGGGTTTCCTCCGGGTTCAAAGACATGCACAGTGGGCTAATTGGCTGTTCCAAATCGCCCCTAAGTGTGAGTGTGATTGTGAATGGTTGTATGTGTGTTGCCCTGCGACGGCCTAGTGAGCTGTCCAGGATGTACCCCGCCCTCGCCCAAGGTCAGCTGAGATGGGCGCCAGCCTCCCCGCGACCCTAATTAGGATTAAGCGGCTCAGAAAGCTCACTAAGCATTGTGTAAATTGCAGTGTTTTTTAAAACCTATTCATATTTTTTGTATATACTCCAACCATAGTAAACCGTTCCCTTAATAATGTTTAAATGCTCATTTAGAGTTTTAGTATAAACTACATGGACATGCAAAAAGAAAAAAAAAAAAAATCTGAAATGAGATTATGGGTGATTTTTCCATTTTAAAGTGTGATGAACAAGTCACCACCTGCTCCAAGTGACCGCAACAAACTAAGCGTCCATCACTTTGATTCAAGCGTTATCCACTCAAGATAAGGATTCTCAATCCCCCAGAAAGCAGACCAATCAGATTTCAACATTCCCATGTAGCAGATACCAATTCTTCTACATAGTTTATCTATCTGTTGTATATTTCCGATTTCACAGTTTACGTAGCTTCTACAGGCTTGTGCCAGACTATATCTCATTGTTCCTGTACAATGACGGATATCATCATCTTCGAGGGTCAGATTGCAACCAGCAGAAGATTGCACAGAGCTTCACACTACCACTGCTGTCCCTTCTTCCCATAGTGCAATGCTGGTGCTATTTCATCTTCACCTAAAGGACCCAACTATTCAGATGATGTAAAAGAAAACATGATCCAGACCAGGCCACCATCTTGACGCTTACATGCCTATTGTGGATACTTCTGGAGGTGAACGGGGCAGCATGGGTGACCTGATTGATCTGCGGCTCCACAGCAAGCACAGAATGTGTTCTAACATCTTTCCATCATAGCCAGAATTAGCAGGCTCAGCAGTTTGTGCTACAGCAGTCTTCTGTGGAATTGGACCAGATATGCCAGCTTTCACTCCCCTTTGACACCCATGACCTTCTCACTGGTTTGCCAGTTATCATTGTTTTAACTTTGTAGGTATTAATCCTCAAGGGTCCAGGTTATAATTGGCCATTTTACCTTTATATTTCACCTTAAAAAACTGTTTACCTTGCCTTGTTTGGTGTCATTTTTTTTCCCAGCACAACCTCACCTGTGTGACCTTACAGTAACTTGTTTTATTTTGACATACTGTATTAACATACTGAACATAAGTTATTGCAAAAAAAAAACAAAATCCAGGTAGAAAAAAGTTTTTTTTTTTTTTTTTTTTGTTTTTTTTTTTTTTACTGCAAAAAACAGTGATGTTCAAGTAACCATTTTTATAACTCAGGATGCAAATATAAACTGTAAATTAAAAAAAAAAGATGTACAAATTTAGCACAGACATTTCCAGGGTGTGTTACTCCTCCTGTTGTCCACTCGATGGCAGCGTTTACCTCCAGACTGCCTTGGGTTTATTTATTTTTTTTCCTCACATCACAAGTTAAATGAAAGGTAGTAAATTATTAATTATAACTCTGATTGTACTTGGTATATCAACACCATTTAAAAACTTATACAGCTTGAAGTCTGCACTTCTGACACAAGTTGAAACTGAGACTCAGCAAGACCACATTTTCCTGCTACGGCATCTTAAACTGGCCACGTGATTTGAACGCGCTGGTGCGTTGATTGACTCCTAAGGGATAAAAACGGCATACCAGGAAACCTACAAGACCTATTGAATTTTGGGGATGCTCTGACCCAGTCATCTAGCCATCATAACCTGTCCCTTGTCCAAACTTGCTGAAGTTCTTACACTTGCTCATTTCTCCCGCTTCCAAAATATAAATTTCAATAACTGACCTCTCACATCACAATCAGAATCAAGTTTTAATGGCCATTCATGTTGACACATACAAGAAATTTGTTTCCGGCAGTTAGTGTCTCTCGCAGAGTTATATAAAAATTGTAACTATAAAATATTTATATAAACAATGTGGACAGAATGGTTACTTGTTGCTTTTCCTTGCAAATGAAAAATGGATCATTTGAAGCAAAACGACAACTTTGTGACCTTCTGACTGTGTCAGAGCCTCATTTTGTGATATTCGCAAAAACTTCAAACATTTTTTGTTCTTCGTATGTTTTCGGTTCACGAAGCAGGTGTTTTAAATGTGATGCTGCGAATGTCACACTACAAATTCGAGAATGAAAAGCGACATCCATGAATTCGCATCAGTTGCTTTTCTATCACACCTTTATAATTTACCTTATATGGGTTGGGCAAATATCCCATCACATGAACTAGACACACGTGTGTCAATGTTACCATGACAATATGAGCACAGGCATTCGATGTTTGTACCAGTTTTTAAGCCTGTGGTTGTCACTGATAGTGAACACGCATGATTCACCGTGCAGTGAGTGGATTCCAATCCAATCTGAAATCCTACATAGTGAACCATTTCTGTGACTAAAGGTAATGCTGACTTCTCTTAACTCGTTTGTGGCACTCACGGCTGGTACTGAATTGGACCAAACATGAAAGAGGACAGGACTGTGTACTTACCTTGCTGACATTCAAAGATGCTAGAGGAGGAGGGGTCTCGGCACGGTCGTTAATGGTTTCTACGTCAGAAACGTAGGCTAAGTTGATCAGGATGATATCGCTGAGGTTGGGCTTGCCGCTAGAGGAAGCACATTCTGTGGGGTGGGGTTAAGGAAAACAAGTACATGCAGCTCGGTGTTCTAAAAAAATAAAAACATCAGAAATTCTAATGCTTCAGTTCTGAACAAATAAAGATTCCAAATTATGCTTTCGGGCGAGAGTTTTTCCTTTTTTCCGTTATATGCTATGCAGTGTAAATACTGGTGTATTTCTGTATTGGACACCAGACACGAGGGCCTAATTAAGTCACATCCTTTCAGATGGAGAGGGAGAAAAAAAAAAAAAGGACAAATGTGTAAACAAGGGGAAAAAAATATAACACTAAAGGCACAGTGAGGATCACTGCCATCTGGAATACTGAGCACTTTGTCAGACAAACATTGGTCTGGATTTGAACACTTCCCAAAGACACGTCACAGCTGACAGAGCTGTTTAGTCAAACACTAACAGAAAAAAGACTTCAAGACAAACATAAACCAAGATGAACTAAACTTAGTTTATTGCCAGAACCTTTAACATGTACAAAGTAGAACTTAATCCCTCATACAGCAGAGAGCACAGAGACTCTCTACATCATCTTGGCTCACACCCTTCCACTCAGCAGCACAAATCCTTGAAAAAAGAGACCAGTATTCTCCCATCCACGTGCACAGGACACGTGCAGTTACGACGGGTATTAAATTTAAACGTGCTGAGGAAAGACGCAAAGCTCCGTTAACTCAAAACTCACCCAACAAAATGTGCACAGTCAAGTGGTGGGTCATTACACAGAAAACACCAAGTCCACTAGATTGTAAAAAAATCTAGCACTTTTACCATTTTTTTCACATTTTAGACCAAAGAAACTGACAGCAACAGCAACAATGTCACTGGTAAAAACATTCGATAAGAATTCCTAAAAATATATATACTTTTTTTTTAAATCATCAAATATTTTCATTCCAAATTTTATTGCTTTTTAGTTGTGTTTTTTTCCCCATATAGAGAGTTTATATCGTCTTCCACTTGTTTGGAAAGTTGTGCCACCATTTTGTTTTTCTACACACACTGCACATGAGCTGACAATCTAACAGCGGAGTGCTTGACTGCTCATATCCATCAGATGTGGATTTAATGACGTTTATGAAGTCAGTAAGTAGATACAACGTAAACAGTAAATACTGGCAAAAAAAAAAAAAAAAAAAGAAAGAAAAAAAAATCCCTGCCATACTGAGGTATAGTACTGCCGTGTTGAACAAGCTGTATCCAAAACCAGACAGCAACCAGCAATCAGACCTCTGCACTGAGCATGAACACTTAGCAAGCACATCACAACAGACATCGATGTGCAGTGCATTATGGGGCAGAATTGCCTGCTCCTCCTTGCATTACTGTACCATCCATGCAAATTAGTTTTAAAGAGAAGTGACTTTACTTTCTGTTAGGGCAACTCCTAACACAAGAAAATAACTTCAATGGAAATAACATTATCAGTAGCGAGTTTTATAAAACTCGGAAAGAGGAACGGCTTCACGGCCCCCATGAGGCGCTGTCGTGGATCAGCTTGGAGCTGCCAGCACTGCCGCATTTACTGTGTGGCTTCTTTCACCGACTAAAAATAGTCAGTGCTCCATCAACTCTTCAGTAGGAAAGAAAAAAAAAATGGACAAACACAAAGATTAAAGAGTTTTAAAGCGTCACTGCATGGGCTCCATGAGCCACTCCAGAGCTGACAATCCACGCTCTCTTCAGTGGTATCAGCCTTCCTAAAGCACAAGAACCGTGTATCAGGACTTTGCACGCACCACAGGATGTGTACGCTGGTGTGTAACAGTACCATAGCTGGTGTAGAACCATGTGGTATTCTTCCAATAAACTATGTACTGTGCAATTTCCAACTGTTCACGTTCAGCCTAATACATCCCACTTCCTGGCAGGTGCTGCTACAACAAAATAAAACCGACTAATCAACCTTGAGCCCTCGGTCTGTACAGAGAAATCTCACCTCGACGTCTTTAGTACAGAACGAGTGCAAATGATTAATAACTAGTTTATTACATGGTATTTTAAAATGGAGGCCTTTTTACATTTACTTCAGCCTCTGTTACCTGCCTGCTTCTAAACAAGGCGTATGCATCCGTGTCTGTGAGGGCTTTCAGTTTGTTTTCTTTCCTGTGTTGAACAACTTCTCTCCTACAAGCAGCGAGTACTTTGCGGGACTTCGTAAACTCTTTATGCATTGGGACAGGGGTGCACAACCCTGATTCTGGACATCTACCTTCCTGAAGACTTATCTCCAACCCTAACCATGCACACCTAACCATATAATCATCTAATCGTGATTAAAGACTACGAAATAAGATGATCATCCGCTCTATCGGGCCGCCCTTAGGACTGGAGCTAAAGGCTTGAAGAAGGTCGATCGCCAGGACCAGGGTTGATCACCTCTGCTTTAGGACATTTCCTGTATACTTTCTCTCTTCAAGAAAATGCTGAATGCTTCCCTGGAAGTAGCTAAAAAGTGAACAGTGTGGCTAGCTAACGGCAAGGTTAACCAATCAGATTGCACGTATTGTCCTATCCGTACACCTGTCAACCTTCCTACGTTTAAAAATGGGGTTTCCCCATTTTTTTCCCTCCCCTAATTTTTAGTCATATCCAATTCCCACCCATCAAGTGTTGCCTCACTATCACATACAACCGCCACCAACCAGGAAGGGGCGTAAGTATGCATATGCCCCCTTCGAGACATGCGATGCTGCCACCTGCCTCTTTACAATCTGCTGCACATGCGGAGGCGGCCTAACACACTCAGAGAGAAAGCGCTATCTGCCTCTTTTGTATGAATGAGCTCACAGACTCCCATGAATTGGCTGGTGATCAATTATGCTAGCACAAATTACTCATTACACCAAAAGTTTAGTAAACTATTGATTTACATGCTTGCTGACAGTTTTTTTTTAATAGTAGTAGTACTTTTTCTGCTAAATATTTGTACACAGTGACATGTCTGGAATGGTCTGTGCGTGCACCATACTTTAGCATGTTACCTTCCGTCCAAAATGTCCTTTCCTGAACAAGGGCTCATAGCATTTTACCAAATAAGCATATGCAAGCATCCTTAACATCACATAAAACACTACAAGCTACGCCTAACATACTGTAGTTCCAAAGTGTTCCTGAAATTCCACCTAATGATATTTAACCAAGAGGACATACAAGCACACCAGGTGGGATTTCCATCATAAGTGTGTCCTCTCCTGAACAAAGCTTTTGTTGCACTGGCTGTTTAATAATTAAAATCGTCATATTACATTAACTTATTCCTGTGCTTGATTAATATTCACGTTTTAGCATCCTCGTGTATTTATCTTTTACTGGGTGTCTATTTACTGTAGTTTTTGAGAGCAATACTTACTAAAAGTTTGATAATTCAGACAATGTTTTTTGTTACTATTAAGAACATTTACATTATTAGCTATGAAGACTTCCTCTATCAAAGAAGCAAATTAGAATGGCAATATAAGGGACTTGATTTTTTCGTGTTTTTGACACACAGTGGTGTTCCTTAATTGAAAAACTACCCAACTGTAGAAAGGATTGATGTGATTTGGTCTCCTTCTCTGAACAAGTGGAAAGCCTATAAGCGTTCCCATCAACCCCAAACGAACATTTTCTGTGACCTCTTGAGCAAACTTCTAATAAAGGACCAGTCTGTAAGAACAATATTGTGTGGATGGAAATCAATAATCCACACTGGGAGCTGCAATGGCGTTTTTAAATTTAGGTGTAGGTGATATCACAACACAAAAAAAACAAAAAAAAAACTTGACAGTCAGGTTTCAAAGTGAAACTAACACCTTCAGCCAGATCCTTCACAGTGATACTAAATACACTGACGAGCTTTTCTCTAATCTCGCTACTTCCAAATTCTAACTCAAATCTGGTTTGTGTCAATACTAGTCCTGTAACCATCGATAAAACTATCAAATAATCGCTCGACTGAACCCATGACAGCTTGTATTAATAAAGAAATCTTACTTACAGATAATTTCCTATAATGATTCCTGTGGATTTGACAATTCTGTCTGATTTTACGGCATTTTTCACTTATTTTCTGCTCAGAACCGGCAATCGCCTTGTATTTGTTATGAAACCATTTTTGGTTTAAACGAGATCTCGTGTATGCTCAAAGAGGGGCGTGGTGGCGTGACCTCATTAAGGGAGCAGCTTGTAATTATTTCTGAATGAGTTTTGCAGACGACGTTGGCGCACCAGCATTGGAATTTGGAGAAATAAACTTGTACATCACATTAACCAAATATAAAGGGGCAAGAAATTTTCCCGTTAATGCAATGAAGGATCCCTCATACTAGGTGACCCAATTCAATACAAATCGTGAGATGTTGGGCCAGAGAAGTGGCCATTGAAGGCGATGGTTTGTTTTCACATTTTCTTTAAGATTTTCGTGCCTTTTTGCTCGATTATCGCGTGTACATCGATGTTCATGCGCAGTATCGACGGCCGATTTACATGCCTAGCTGATACTCAGTAATGGTCATAACTGCCATCATATCTACCTTTGATAAACTCTTCCACATCAAAACTATGCTTTGTGCTTTTCTGCCTGGTCCACATTAGGGACATGACTGTGACGAAATATCAATCATGGCTGACAAAAGCTACAGTACGTCAGCAATCACACGCAATACTGTCTCGAAAGGCTCCTCGTCACAGAAAAGAATTCCTGACTTGTTCTGATGTATAGAATGCTGTTTGGAGAGGTCAATCCAACCTGTTCATTTTTAAGCTTTCATTACTGCGCACCACAAAACATACTGAAGCCTCTCCTCTCCATTTCAAAGAGCTTCAGTGAAGCAAACATTCAGAATTTCTGGTTTGTGTTTTAGTTTCGACATCATACACATAACTGGTATTAATCCTGCTAATGCTACCAAAGCCAGAAGCTAAGACTGTGTTGGCCAGAGATATGTGAGAGAGATAGAGTGTAAGACAGAGAGAAACAGAAAAACAAACAGAAAGACTAGACAGTGAGAGGCAGAGATACAGAGAGACAGACTGAGGGGAGAGAGAGAGAGTGAAACAGAGAGAGAAAGAAAGAGATACAGCAAGACAGATAGAGACAGAGAGAGAAAGGTAGAGACAGCGAGACAGAGAGAGATGGAGTGAGACAGAGAAAGACAGAGATATACTGAGATAAAGAAAGACAGAGATATAGTGAGACAGAGAAACACGGATATCGAGAAAGACAGAGATATAGTGAGACAGAGAAAGAGAGATATAGTGAGACAGAAAAAGCGATATGGTGAGATATCGAGAAAGACAGAGATATAGTGAGACAGAGAGACAGAGAAATAGTGAGACAGAGAAAGACAGATATAGTGAGACAGAGAGAAACACAGATATAGTGAGACAGAGAAAGACAGAGATATAGTGAGACAGAGAAAAAGACAGATTTAGTGAGATATCAAGAAAGACAGAGATATAGTGAGACAGAGAGAAAGACAGCGAGATATAGTGAGACAGAGAAACACAAAAAAAGACAGCGAGATATAGTGAGACAGAGAAACAGAAAGACAGAGATATAGTGAGACAGGGAGAAAGACAGATACAGCAAGTCAGATAGAGACAGAGAGAGAAAGGTAGAGACAGCGAGAAAGAAAGACAGACAGTGAGACAGAGAGATGTAGTGAGACAGAGAGAAAGACAGGGATATAGTGCGACAGAGAGAAACACAGAGATATAGTGAGACAGGGAGAAACACAGAGATATAGTGAGGCAGAGAGAAACACAGATATAGTGAGATATCGAGAAAGACAGAGATATAGTGAGATATCGAGAAAGACAGAGATACAGTGAGATATCGAGAAAGACAGAGATACAGTGAGATATCGAGAAAGACAGAGATACAGTGAGATATCAAGAAAGACAGAGATATAGTGAGATATCAAGAAAGACAGAGATATAGTGAGACAGAGAGAAAGACAGAGATATCGAGAAAGACAGAGATATAGTGAAACAGAAAGACAGAGATAAAGTGAGACAGAGAGAAAGACAGAGAGATATAGTGAAACAGAGATATAGAGAGACAAAGAGAAAGACAGAGATATAGTGAGACAGAGAAAGACAGAGAAAAATATAGTGAGACGGAGAGAAAGACAGAGAGAGAGAAAAACAATGAAAGGCAGAGACACTGACACAGAGAAATACAGAGACAGAGAAAAACAGAGAAAGGCAGAGACAGTGAGACAAAGACAGAGAGAGACAGCAAGACAAAAAGAGAATAAGGCAGAGACAGCGAGACAGAGAGAGAGAAAGGAGGAGACAGCGAGACAGAGAGAGACAGTGAAAAAGACAGAGATAGAGAGACAGCGAGAGCACGCGAGAGAGAGCGAGACAATGAGAGAGACAGAGACAAGATCAGGTGTTAAACTGACCGGCAGAGTACAAAAGACAAACCCCGATACAAACAGCTCTGTGACTCAATTCAAGACCAGAGATTTAAGAAAGGCTGCTCTAGAACAGCAGGCCATTTAAGATCTGACACTGATCTACACGAGTGCAGTGAGTAGAAAGGATGGAAGAAAAAAGAAAAAAAAAGACTGAAATAATCCATACCCAAATGCACGGTGTGTAAATAGAGTATCAGTATCAGTAGCACTGGGAGTCAGCGCTGTTATAATTATTCATTTTTAGACCTGTGAGGAGCAACACAAGTCACAGTGCTATTCCTGCCTGTATCGGCGACACCGAAAAGCACCACGCTTTCACACAACCAGCAAATCTCTGCAACATTTCACTTTATTTACATGCTGTTTGAATTACATTTGTATGCTGATATTCTCTCGAGCAGACGCTGGAGTGCCGCAGCCAGTGGCCAAAAAAAACAAAACAAAAAATCCCATTACCTGCAATCACACGTTAGCTTAAATTTAAATTTTCATCCGGAGAAGAACCTCCACATGTTTTTAGGAGCTGGGTGAAGACCATACGGGGTATCACAAAGAAATTCAGCTCTAATGAAGTGGTTTACGGTTACAACATAAACACACCTGCTCCAAGAAAACTCTTCATTTATCCAAATTAACATGGAAACCTACACCTGCGCACACACACACACACACACACACACACGATGGAAACTAGTACGAAATACCCGAACATCCTTACCCACAACAGTCACACACAAAATACAAACTACAAACAGACCAAGCCCATCATAAATATTTACCAAAATCGAGGAGAATGTCACTGCATAGTTCACGAGATGGAACACTGAACACTTCAGTGACGCTTTGTATATACTACACGAGAACATAGGCAAGGAAAACTAAAATTTATATATTTAATTTACTTTTTTTTTTTTTTAATTCGGCCATGGGCGGCACGGTGACGTAGCGGTAACACGTCTGGCTCTCGGCAAGAAGGTCCTTGCGTTTGAGTCCTGGGCTCGTGAGGGCGTTTCTTTGTGGAGTTTGCATGTTCTCCGTGTTCTTGCATGGGTTTTCTCCTACAGTCCAAAGACATGCAGATAAGGCTAAATGGCTGTTCCATGTTGGCCCTGGGTAAGCTTTTCAGGGTGTACCCGACCTTTACCCACCTTCGGCTGAGATTGGCTCCAGCACCCACGCAACCCTAGTAGGATTAAGCAGTTCGGCAAATGAATGAATTTATGTTTTCAACACCAGGGGCCTCATGTACAAAGACCTGCGTGGAATTCCTACTCAAAAACGTCGTACACACAAAAAAATCCAGATGTATGAATCTGTGCGTACGCATGAATCCAAGCACATTTCCTTTGAAC
>JAQMYF010000021.1:17985903-17998263 GCA_030014195.1 Neosilurus mollespiculum
GGAAGAGCTGGAGGAAGTGGCTGGGGAGAGGGACGTCTGGACCTCACTGCTTAGGCTGCTGCCCCCGCGACCCGACTACTGAAATATTGGAAGAAGATGAATGAATGAAAAATGATGAATGTATTTATAAGAAAGTTACTGGAAGGTAAATACTACAGTATGTACCCTGAGAGAACTCTCCTTCTTGAGTATACTGAGCAGTAGGCATTTGTACTATGGTAGTTCTGTGTTCCTATTTTCACTATTTTAAGCAATAACTTAATGTTTTTTGTATAATTATTTACATTTTGGTCATTTTATTTTCCAGATGAAATGCTGGATAACATTTGAAGATTACTGTTAGTCACTTGAAAGAAGCACTTACTGAGAACACTTGACTTGTAGCTCTTTGAAGGTCCCAATTCATGAGTGAATTTTCTGTGTGTTTTATCTTCCATTATCAGTTTATTTTGACTGAATTAAAGGTTTCCTGGTGAAACCACCCCAGCTCACAGGCTTAGTATTTCTTATTCAGCTGTCCTACATCTCGTTTTGGTTCCTGTTACAGGAGTAAGCAAATGGTTTCAGAAATACATCATAAGCTGGTTCCATTTTACTTCCAAGAGATAACTTTGTATTTTTTGGTTATTAGATATACCTAGTGAGTGAATTGGCACCGTTATTGTCATAAAAATGGACTGCTGGCAGTCAGATGAGACCAAGGCCAACTTTCTTTTTTTGACTAACGTCAGCAGGGACAAGGAAAAGCCCTCAGCATGCTATAAAACATGGTGGATTATTGGTACTGTTTTATTGGCTAGTGATCTCTGGGCCCTTGATAGCATCATCCATCTTGTTTAAGACTTATTCAACAATTTAACTGTTATGTACAGTCTTCTGTTATACTGGTCTACAGCCAAAATGCTTCTAAAATAAATATAGTCAAATTTTGGGCCACTGGGATTTAAACTGATGTTTAAAATTGTTGATTGGCTCTTGTTTTTGAGATATGGTACTCTGGTCAGCATATATGACCCTGACTTAGGAATCATGAAGGATGGGTGAGTTATAAAGGGAAGGGATCAGAATTTAAATCAGAAGTCACTAAATACATCTTTGACTGAATGTAGGAATAAAATGTTAGGTAAATAGGTTCAATGCTGGAACATTTACTTCAGGTGCAGTAGGTTATTTTACTATTTGTGGATATATTATATAAGTATTATGATAATCATCAATGACTAGGTTTGACAGTCACTTATATTCTTTCTTTTTGGGCAAAACAGTTACTGATGCAACCTGGTGCTGGTATTGCATCGTTAATGATATGCATTGCATCGTATTGTCCCCAGAAGTCATGAATGACGCAAAGTTAACGCCATTAACTCAACTTCCATCACTGTGCTGAATGGATTGCTATCAACTCTAGAACCCATTGATATTATTATGTAGACATCAAATGTAAAAACTTCAGTATCCTGGAAACTGTTGGCAATCAGCCATTTTTACTGTTATATTTTAATTCAGTGTACCAAAATCCATAATAAACACCACATTTTGTTTCTGAAGCAGACAACTTCTAAAAATTTGTACACTGAAAATTTTTTTCAGAAAAATTGCTTTTATTTTATTTCTTTTTAAAATTAAATTATTATTTTTATATATTTTTACTTTTGCATAGCATGAATGAACTTCAGACCATATGGAATGTTTTAGCGAGTGACGAAATGAAAAAATATGTGAACACGATGCCTGAAAGGTAAAAATCAAAGTCAAGGGTGGCCACACTAAATATTGACTTTTTTTTCTTTCTCAAAATAGAGAGTGTTATTTTTGTGATTACTTTATATTGTTGTTTGTTTACTTATTCTCATCAATATGATCCAATATTACATGAAATAAATACTTGAATAGCACTTGGTTTATGATTAATTTCTTCACTCGCTAAACTATTCCATATGGTTTGAAGTTGCAAAAGTCAAAAAAATAAAATTTGCGACACCTTTCAATTTTTCTGAAAGAATGGTATTTTCAGTGTTTTTTTTTTTATTATTATTAACCATACTTTTACCTCAATATACTTGTCACAGTGATTTTTTTGGTTCTCATTGCCTACAATAGCATTGTTCAATACATTTTCACCAAAAAATTATAGAGAAATCATTGTTTACTTCTTTTTATTAGGAGCCCAGTGGTGGGGTATAATCTTCACTGCACACTTCTGTATATGTGGTACTTGTTTTTTTTTTTTTTTTTTTATTTGATGTATTTTTGCAAATTTTTTGAATAATTTTGGATCTGGTGCAATAGGATTAATCGGCCTGTATTTTAATTTGTGTACACTTAGTCACAGAGCTCTGAAAGTCTGTATAAAGAAAAGAAAAGGATTAATTTCACCAAGCTTTAGTCTTCCTATCATTTTAGATGCACATCAGGTACATCCAGATCCCTTCATGTGAGCGTACAGATGGCTAAGAGTGGAACCCTGTGGTTCTAGTAAAAATAAGAGTCCGTATAGTGCTGTGCATTCTTGACTGCTGTAGAGCAAAAATGCCTTCAGAAGTAATAATAATATTTTTTTTTGCTTTTACTGTTCATACATTAACAAAATGCTGTAAAGAGCAGTAAACAGTAATTAATGAAAGAAAGTGATATCTGGTGTGATGACTCTTTGAAATATTCTCAGGTATCGTGTGTCTAGTTTTATAAGCCGTAAAGTTTAATGAGCATCATGCAGAACTAGCCACTCCAGGTCTTCTGGTGGTTTTGACCATCACACTTGCTTTGACGCTGCACACTTGCAGTTCAGTATTTGTTTGTTTATTTATTTATTTTTATTTTATTAGAGGAACATTTATTTTGGAGATGTTCAGAAATGTAAACAAGTATTTCAGACTCAAAGAAATATGAATGGGAATATTAATAGAGCTTTCTAAATATGTAAAATATTTAAAATATTAACGGCACGTTTTTGACCTGGGAATGTCCCAGAGTCCTCTAGGGGACTAGAAGGTACAGCCAAAAAAATTAAACATGATAATTCAACCTTTCATCAGTTTGACTCTGTTCTCCATCTACTTTATTTTTAGCAACATCTCTGATGCTGTTTATTGGTTGTAATAGTTTTTTCACAGCAAGAAGTTCCTGGGTCTGAGTCCCAGGCTCGGTGAGGGCCTTTCTGTGTGGAGTTTACATATTCTTCCTGTGGCTGTGTGGGCTTCCTCTGGGTCCTCTGGTTTCCTCCCACAGTACAAAAACATGCAGATTAGGCTAAAATGGCTGTTCTACAATCCAGCAAATGAATGAATTCTCATGGTCTGTTCCTACAGTTTAACTAGCAGGTACTGTTATTCTCCTGTTTTAATTATGTGGCTGCTTTATCTGCCCATTCATAACATTTTACCATGATGTTACCACCCTATCAATCTAACCTTCATATACATATCATAAAGAGAATGAAACGATGAAACATGCTCATGCACTAGCACCCTTTCTGTCCTTGTTTTGTGGCATATGTGTTTGATAGAAATAAGGTGGTTAGGATAGTGTTTTCAAATGTACTGATGAGACTAAAAATAAATGTGTCCCACTGGGTCCATCTGGCCATCTATGCTGCTGCTCATTGTTTACCATGTAAGAGTGAAAACCAGCCATCAGTAGGTATTTGGTAATGGTAAGCTACACCCAAAATAGTTGCCTTCTCTACAGTGGTAGGAGATTCCATGACCAGGCAGCCAGGCGTTCACTATCTGTTGGACTCACCCGCTGGAATGGTTTGACTCAAAATCAATCCTTATTTATGGGACCATTTAGCAGGCATGTGTGTTTCGTTTTTAATGTATCTCCTTCAGTAGTGCTCTAATAATCATAAAAATCATTACATAAATGCATGGGGCAGCACCATGATTTCTCTTCAGGTTCTAAAACAAGCATTTATTGTTGCTGTGGAAGACCTAGTCAAAGTCAAAAGTCAACTTTATTGTCAGATATGCTATATATGCATGACATACAGCACAGATGAAATTACAGTCCTCTCGGACCCATGGTGCAAACAGGCAAAAAACAACATAAAATAAACCTGAAGTAATATAGAAATGAAAAAATAAGAAATTAGAAATAACAGGTATATTGTGCATAAGGTGAGGTAATGCGGTATAGTGCAAGAGTGCAGGGTAAAGTGAAATGTGCAGTCCCTGAGTTCTGTGTGCAAAAATGTTGTGTGTGCGAGGGGGGGGGCATGGGGGTGTGTCGGCAAAGTCTGTGGTAGGAGACTTAGTGGGGAGAAGGGGGAGAGTAGGGAGGGAGTTGAGCCTCCTGACCGCCTATCTTGATGAAACTGTCCTTGATCCTGCTGGTTTTGGCCCGGAGACTCCGCAGTTTGCAACACCTAAGTGAAAGATATAATAGCAGTAGTTCATTCATTCATTCATTTTCTAAGCTGCTTAATTCTTATTAGGGTCACAGGGAGGCTGATGCCCATCTCCGCCAACTCTGGGTGAGGTCGGGGTACACCCCGAACAGTTTACCAGGCCATCGCAGGGCCAACACGCACACAACCATTTACACTCACACTCACACCTGGGGTGATTTGGAACATCCAATTAGTCTACTGTGCATGTTTTTGTACTGTGGGAGGAAACCAGAGTACCTGGAGGAAACCCACGCAAGCACGGAGCGAACACGAGAGAACTACACACAAAATGCCCAATCCCAGGAATCAAACCCAGGCCTTCTTGCTGTGAGGCGGATGTGAAAACCACTGCGCCTCCGTGCTGCCCAATAGCAATAGTTAAAATAAAGAGAGCGAGAGAGACAGGAAATTAATCACTGAGATGGTTAAGTGATCACACCATGTCAGTACTTCATAGAGCCATCTTTTGTTTTGATTATGGGTCTGTTGAGATATTTTGTACTTTGCACAACTAGACCACTTTTCTTTAGAGAACTCTACAAACACAGTCAGCTTGGATGGTAAAAGAAATCTTGGTGAAAAGAAAGTCTGGGCTCTGATTAGGCCATGTCGGGACATTCATGTTTTTTTCTCATTCAGCCACAGTGGGGCCAAATTTGGGTCACTCATGTCGAAAGCTGAACCTTCTTCCTACTGACAACTTTCTGGCAGAGGGCAGCAGGTTCTCTTTAAGAATTTAACAGTATTTTGCCCCATCCATTTTTCATTCTATCTTGATAAATGCCCCAGTCTCCTACAGAGAAACACCCACACAAAAGGATGCTACCACCTCCATGCTTACTGTAGGTATGGTGTTCTTTGAATGGTAAGCTGTACTGGCTTTCTGTCGGATATGCCTTTTGACGAACAGTTACATTTTTGGCCTCAGGTTTTCCAAGGTGCTTTTTGGCAAAGCTCAATCAACACTTAATATGACCTGCCTTTGAGGAGTGGCTTTTTCTCGCAACCCTCTCTTACAGGTCACATCTGTGGAACATTGGTGATATTTTGTCACATGCATATATGTATGCATTCTTTGCCCAAAATTCATGTACCTGCTTCAAAGTTGCCACAGTCCTCTTGGTGGCCTCTCTGACCAGTTCTTCAATCTTCCATTCAATTTGGAGAGATGGTCCTAGTAGTACCAAACACTTTTCAAATCTGTATTATGAACTCTCTAGTGCTCCTATGGGTTGATAAAGCCTTTGATTGTTTTGTATCCCTCTCCTGCCTTGTGGCAGTCCAGAACTTTATCTCTGAGATCCTTTGACAGTGCCTTGCCATATATAGTTGATTGCTTGATTTCACTTCCACTTCCAAACACTAGGAATAACTGTATGCTGAAGTGATCAGTTTATCAGGGGTATAGGCCAATTAGCTTGAGAAAATATAGCTGAAAAAATATTTTGTTTGTATCTTCATTTCAGCCAGCAAAGCAACAAAAATTGTGTTGTTTTCTTTAACCACTGTAATTAACAATTATTCACCAGAGGCAAGATGAATGTCTCTGAACAGGGCTATGCAATTCAGTGACATCCCTTGAGCCTGGGGCAGATATTGGTTTGAATATACACTATACTGGAACATAAAAAGAAGACTAAATCAAGATTGTTATAATTTATAACAATTTTTACGTATTTTTAATGGTACAAAGGCAGGCCAGGCGAGTTCCACACTCTGAGCAGAGCATACTTGATATAGCTAAGGGTGTGTTTTTTAACTCATTGAGTTTCAGTGTATACTACATGGACACATAAGAAAACTAACAGTGCATTTTTAAACGCATTTTAAGTTTTATTATATACTACATAGAAATACAAGAAAAGCGTGACATTATTTTTAAAGTGTGACAATGATGACGCTGCCTGCTCTAGGTGACCGTGACAAACCGTGTGCTCCCATGTTCTGCTTCAAGCATTATTCAGTTGGGTCTTTAAATCCCCAGACAGGAGACCAATTAGAGGGTGCCCTTCCTGTGTAGAACATTTACATTTTACCTTTACTTTGCAGACACCCTTATCCAGAGTGAATTTCATTTTTTAATCTCATTTATACAACCGAGCAGTTGAAGGTTAAGGCCCTTGCTCAAGGGCCAAGCAGTGGCAACATGGGATTTAAACCTCAGACCTGTTGTGTAGTAACCCAGAGCCTTAACCAATGAGCCGCCACCACCACCTGCACCGTTATACTAATCAATGTTATTCACTTCACCTCTCAGTGGTCATCGTGTTTTTATTGTTACAACTGATACTGTGATGTCAGGCATATCAGGCACTGTGATGGCCTGGTGAGCTGCTCAGGGTATGCTCTGCCCTCGCCCAGAGTCAGCTGAGGTGGGCGCCAGCCTCCCCGCGACCCTAATTAGGATTAAGCGTTTCAGAAGATGAATGAATGAATGACTGATCAGTGTAGATTATAAAACATGATGTTTAATGACCAGTAAACTTTACGAACCCTGGAACTCTCTAGTAATGTATTTTATGCAGTAGATCTTACTGTCAGTTTCTGGTGTTCAATCTATAGCAGGGGTGCCCAATCCTGCTCCTGGAGATCTACCTTCCTGAAGATCTTAACTCCAGCCCTAAGCATACCCACCTGACCATCTAATCATGGCTTAAGACTTTGAAATGAAGGCTTAAGACCTGATTAGATCTGTGACATGGGCTTCATTAGGGTTAGAGATAAAGTCTTCAGGAAGGTAGATCTCCAGGAGCAGGACTGAGCACCCCTGATCTATAGTCAGTTGTGAACATGGTGGTGATTTTAACACAGTGTGGGTTTATTTTAATAGATCACAGGTTGCAGTATGATAAAAACACATTCTGTTTTATTGTAGTCATAGAACTTTGTCACAGCGCTCTGAAAGCTCACATTTACAGACAAGAGAACTCAGCGCAGCAAGCAAGTACAATAATATGAACTAAAATGCAAATAAAAATACAAAAAAACAAAAACAAAAACAAAGCCCAGTTCAACTCATAGGAGGTCAGTAGTGTGTTTCTTAATTAACGGCTGGGGGGGGGGGAGGTTGGTATGAATTATTTGGGCACCAGCTTCATTTGAGATATACATCAGGTACACTTCAGCATGTGCACATGAGCTCAGGGGTGGCTGAGGATAGAACATGCGTCTGTATTTACAGCAAATTAATCTACACTGATAAAACTATCACTTCTTGAAGAGAAAAAACCTTTGCCGTCCTTTTGTTCTATTGAATTTCGATGAATAATTGTTACTGCTTGAGCAACATCAGTTAAACCTGCATGAGAAGGCTTACTGGCATGAGTACTTTAAATGGATGGGCTTACTCAAGACAGCAGTTCTCCGAGTCCATTTCAGAGAACTTGTGACCATAACATTTGAACACTGCATGGTGGCTATATTGCAGTCAATTGCAAAGAGCTTGTATAATGTTTCTTGGAGTTTATGATTTCATATTAAAACCGTTTGGTCGTGTTTAAGGATGCTGCCAGACCTCGGACACCCGTGTTTCCCGTCTTGATATTTGCTTCAGTTATTTACCTCTACATAGATATTCATTTATCTCTTAGCTGTGAGCCATAACCCTGCAACAGTGAAGAATTAGCTATAGAGAAATAGTTATGAATTGGTTACGCATAAACACATTTGGCCAGTATATACAGCACATACAGTGCGCTCTATAAAGGCTATTATATACATGTTTTCATAGCTTTTTTAAAAATCATAGTTTCACTCTTTATACTGCTTATTCTTTAGCTTTGTAAGAGAAAGAGAAAAAGATTGCACCAATGACAAAGACTGCTATTTTGATTTTCTAGTAGGACAATTAATTCACAAATAATAGACCAGTGTTCACTCTATGTTTGTTAGTAATTTGTAAATCCAAATGAGCCATTCCCCATGCCTACTGTACGAGTTTCCATCCTCAGAATAAAATTAATAAAGTGCTATTTTTTCTTCAGAGCTTTCATGGGCATACAGTGCAGCAAAAAACTAATAGTTACTCAAAGGTTAAAACAAATATATTATAGCTAAATATACTAATGGTTTTTTATTTTTTTTCATATTTTAGAACAATACTGTAACTGTTTAGACTGTTATAAAATGAAAAAGAAAAAAAAAACTAGCATCAATTATTCAACACCCCTGAAACATCTTTTAATATATGGAGGAGAGCATGTACAAACTTTGAGGACAAGGAGATTCAATTTACATAAATGTCTCCTATAATTAAATGAAGGTGTAAGCCTGTTCTTCTGTCTTTTCAGTGGTTGATATAAAAACAACAACAACAAAAAGAATTAAACTCATGACAACTTATTATACAAGTATAATGTATTCCCTATCCAGGTTATTTCTAGATCGTCATTTGTTAAAGGTGTCCCATTCACTTCCCAGGAATATCAACAAACATGAAATACAGTGTTATAAATAAAATGGAATCGGACACAATGTCTTTCTAAAACCATTTGCTTACTCCTGTACACAAATCTCCATGACCCCTGCAACAGGCGTGCTGATGTTAAAGAACATCACCATCGTTTTTGATTTCTACAGTACTGAAAACTGACTTCTTATCTTTCTTAAAACTTGATCTCAGACTTTTCCACTTCCTACGAATTGGTGTAACACTGCCAATTCATCTCGCATGCACAAAATCATCCCTCCAGTCCTGCTGTTTTGGTACTGTTATTGTTACTGTGAACAGACACAGCACCAAAACAAGATGTAGAACAGGTGAATAAGACATACTTATCCCATGAGCTGGGGTGGTTTCACCAGGAAACTTTTGTATTCCGAAAAAAAAAAAAATGATAATGGAAGATAAATCACACTGAGTATTTACCAATGAATGCGCACCTTTAAGAATGAAAATGTGATTACTGTGAAAAATGACAACAAGTAAATCTGGTGAGCTTATGAAAAACAAAAGTTTGTTCTGAAAGTTTGTACATTCCCTTCTCTAAATCCATAAACTCTGAATCTGCATTTTTTCGAAAATATTATGTACCATTTCTCGTGCCAAAAAAAAAAAAAAAAGATACAAAAATAAAGATAACTTAAAATAAAACCAACACAGAAACTAGGTTTATGCTTTGATTTGTACATCATTAAACTCAGGTATAAATATTCCTTTGTGTTCCTTCTGTAACTACAGATTTTTTTTAATTTTTATTTTTTTATTAAACAGCACTGAGTAATTCAACATTATATACTCTGGAAGGCCTAGCAGTCCTGTTTGGAATTGCCTACTAAAGAGAGGAAATGATTTAAGCATTTAGATTCATGAACAGTCCATGACACACATTCTTGTTCACGATGCTCACTCACACTCATGGGATAATAACTGCAAGACACACGCTGTTCTTCAAGCTGTGGGTGTGGCGTGTGTGTGTGCGCACATCTTTGTTGCTTCAATTCAGGGAAGGTTCAGAAATGTGCTTTGACATAATGTGCAGAGCTTTTAAGAACATTCAGTAGTATCATATTCATGGAATTCTAAGTCCAAGTGTCTCAAGTCTTTTGCTCTAGCGCTAAAGCTATGCCTCAAGTATACCAGAAGCAGGCACAGATCAAGGCATTAGCAATTTCTTTCATGAAGTTGCAATATATCAACCCTCCCTGGGTTAGTACAGGTTCAAAAAATGACATATTTCTTTTCAGTTAATTTTTAATACATTGGACCACCACCACATTTAATCACACACGCACTCTATCACACATCCATAAACACTCTACTGGCCTTGTTACACATTTGATTCCACAAAGGGTCTCTTTGGTTTAATGGGTGAGGTGGGGCCTTGCCTGGCATCACGAGAGAGCTGGCGGTACATGTTTTCCTGGTATGCCTGTGCCACGGGCATTGTCCGTGCCACCTTTACATCCTGGTATGTGGGCACCTGACTGACCCTCTCCAGGAGGTCCCTTTCTCGGGCCCCTCCATTTGCCAGCTTGCCCAGGGATGAAGGTTGTGGCTGGCTATAGTACTCATCCTCTAGCATGTGCCCATTTTGGGCATTGTTGGTCTTGTTGTAGTAAGCAATGTTACCTAATGAGGTGGGCGGGCTGTAGGAGGAGGCTGTAGAGGCCTGGTGAATCAGGTTCCCTGGTGATGTAGGGCTGGTGATGACATTGTCCAGAGATGTGACTGGCCATGCGCGAGAAGGCTGGTGCAAGTACTGCTGCTGAGTCCGTGCTGTCTTGTCAATGACGCCCATGAAGGGCGTTGTCCGAGAGCGGGCTGGCTCGCTGGGGTACAGGCCGCTTTGTGAGGGAGACAGTGAGGATGGCTCATCAAAGCTGCGTTCATATGCCACCTGTAAGGGAATCTCCATTTGGGCCATGGAGGAGGAAGGCCTAAAGCCAGAGGCTAGATTAGGTCCAGAGCCTGATGAGATATTGCTGCTGGAGGGGGAGAAGCGCAGACCCACACTCTGAGAGTGGATAAGGGGTCTAGGGGTGGACATGTGTGGTTTTAGATCACCTGTGTTTGCACTGATGGGCCGGCGCACCAGGTGTGGGATCTCAGGTGAGCCTAGCTGGCATGGAGACATGGAAGATGCTGCTGCAGCTCTCTCCAGTTCATGTTTAGAGACAGGGTAGTATGCTGCAGACTGGCTGCGGCTGATCTGAGGGGTCTGGCTAAAGCGCATTCCTCCTGGACCTCCAGTTGCAGAGCGGTAGGCTGAGGCAGGGCGTTGAGGCACTTCATCTTTCCCCACTCCAGATTCAAGTACTCCTCCAGGCCCACCTCGCCCTCCATGCTGGCATAGAGCACCCACACTCAGACTGGACTGTACCTGAGACATAGACCGTCCATCCAAGGAAGGCTGGTACACCAGTCGGGCCTCCCGCTCTCTTTCCCGGTCTATGTCCATGGAGCTGCCCTGGTACCTGCTGAGTGGGTGGGCCAACTGGCCATAGATGCCACCCCCAGGCTGGTTGGTACGGACAATCTGGGCCACAGAAGGCTGCAGTCTAAGGCCCTGGGCCTGGTGGTGTTGGGAGGACTGGGAGCACTGGGATGGCTGTGACTGGAGCTGAAAGGAGCGTTGACTGCTCATCTTAGATAGGGGTGATTTGGGGCGACTGGGCAAAGGCTCTTGCTGGTAGCGGACTGGAGATCCTGACTGGGAACGGTAGAGACACACACTCTCCAAGGGGGGGCTGGCTCTGTATGGTGCGGTGCGACGAAGAGGGGAAGGTGGGGGACTCTGGTAATCCATCCCCTGCCCTCCAGTGCCCATAGGTGGAGGGCTGAAACGGTAGGAAGCTTGATGGGCAGGAGAAGTGTGTGGAGGACTGTGTCGGTAATGGGAATTCTGGTGAGTGGGAGAGACACAAGGTGAAGTTGATTGGTAGCTTTGGCGAGTTGGGGATGACAGTGATGAGGTGCTTGGGTGGAACTCGAAGGCTTGGCCTCCTGACATAGCGACAGGGGAGAGAGGTGGGCTGTGGATAATTTGGAGACTGGCTGGATTAATGCATTCAGGAGGAAGGCCAATGGACATGCCCTCCAGTTCCTGTTCCAGAAAGTCATCATCCTCAAAAAGATCTTGCACAGGTTCCATGTCATCCAATCGAGGTTCAGGGGGAGGAGTATGATGGGGTGGCTCCTCTTCTTCCTCTACAGGTAAAGGGGATGGGGGTGGGGATGGTGGGGGCTCAAGCTCAGGCTCCTCTGTCTGGGTGACTCGCCTGCATTCTTCCTCGACACGCTGCAAGAGGCGTACAATCTCACGATTGTTGGGACACAGCTTTATGGCTTCCCTGAGGTCATCCTGAGCCTCAGAAAACTGCCTGCAGTGCATAACAATGGGGAGAAATGCAAAGGGTCATTTAAAACAAGCACAGAAAACACATGCAACATCAAGAAGAGAGAATAAAGAGGGTCAACTGCTAAAGTGTTTAATCTTATAGCATCATCTTATATAATATTTTACTATATA
>JAQMYF010000021.1:18003263-18013263 GCA_030014195.1 Neosilurus mollespiculum
ATATATGCTAATTTTATTGTTTTATTTTATGTTCTTTTTTCATACTCTTACATATCCATACTACTCTATTTGATTTTATCATTACTACACTATTCTACATTATTTATATTATTTATAATAGTTTAGTTTACCAAATATACTGTTTTGATTGATTGGAACTCATCTTGAAATTCGCCACTTATATTTCCTCAGTGATTTTTTTTTTTTTTTTTTGTATTTTATTGATTTTGTCCCCATTTTCTCCCCTAATTTTAGTTGTCACCCATCAAGTATTGCCTTCCCTATCACACGACCACCACCAACCAGGAACAGGTGAAAGCATGCACATGCCCCCTCCATGACATTCAATGCTGCCACCCGCCTCTTTTCGAACTGCTGTGCATGCGTATTTGGGAGTGGCCTAACATGCGGAGTGAACGTGCTATCCGCCTCCAAAGTTTTTATTTGCCAAGTTTTTTATTTTTTATCTTTATATATTTCTACTGCTCCTGTATGTGTGTGTGTGTGTTATTGCTTTTTAAATTGCAGCTTATATGTTTCTTTTGCTGCTCTGACAATCGAATTTCCCTCCAGGGATTAATAAAGTCATCTATCTATTGATATAAAAATTTGATACTGATGATTTTAGGATACGCTGCAGTGATTTTCAAGGTGACTTTGTTTATTTTATTGCATTCTTGATAGAATCTTGTAATGTGCAGCAAAATGTCTTTTGAGTGACCACTGTGTAATTGTTAAATGGATGTAAAAGTGCTGCTCTTAAGAAAATAAATGAAATCAATAAGCAAAATATGCCCCACCTGCTGCTGCGCTTAGCTCGGGCTCTCGCATAGTACGCCTCATAGGATTTGGGTTTCAGCTCTAAAGCTTTGGTAGCAAATTCTTCAGCCATTCCAAAGTCCTTGAAGACACAGCAAGAAATTATGAGAAAAAATACATTTACCAACACAAGATTTATGCTTTCTGATGCTTTCTAAATGTGTCCCTTAATGTACCATTGGGGGCAGTGGCAGCTAGTGTTCTGTTCTGACTTTTCAATTCAATTCAGTTCAGTTTTATTTTTATAGCGCTTTTTACAATTGACATTGTCACAAAACAGCTTTACATAGTAAAATTAATTTAAGGAGGAATTCGAAAAATCTTTCTACAACCCCCTACACAACCCACTACACATCCCTAATGAGCAAGCCCGCGGCGACAGTGGCAAGGAAAAACTCCCTCAGTTGACACAAGGAAGAAACCTTGAGAAATCTTTTGAACCGAATCAGTCTTGGGCGCTGATCTGCCAGCTGTTTAATTCTTACTCACTGTCTGCCACTGGCTGTTCCAAATCGCCCCTAGGTGTGAGAGTGAGTGTGAATTTGACTTTCGATTTGAATTCTGATCTACTCTACCTCTTCATTCCATAACAGGTCAGACAGGGCACCGATATATTTATTCAATATTTGAATTTATTTGGGTTTACGCAACTCTTGTTTAGTCTATGTTGATGCTTATTTATACAGTTAACTCCAGAAATAGTGACACCCTTCATGAAAAGAAGCCGAAATGAATAAAGTTTTTCTCCTAAGATACAGAAATGTATCAACAATGACCAAACCACTTATATTTAAAGAATTTGGCAGATGCCCTTATCCAAAACAACTTACTTTTATAAAAAAAAAATATCTCATTTATACAACTAAGCAGCTGAGAGTTAGAGGTCTTGCTCAAGGGCCCAACAGTGGCAGTATGGAGGTACTGGGACTTGAACTGTCGACCTTCTGATCGGTAACCCAGAGCTTCAACCACTGACCGACCACTGCAACATCCACTTAATCCTACTGATCCTAAACTCCTGAGCAGCTTACAAGTCCATCACACACACAACCACTCACAATCACACCTAGTGGCAATTTGAAACAGCCAATTAGCCTAATGTGCATGCCTTTTGGACTGTTGGAGGAAACCAGAGTACCCAGAGGAAACCCACACAAGTACAGGGAGAGCATGCAAACTTCTCACAGAAACACCCTTGCCCAGCCCAGGACTCGAACCCAGGACCTTCTTGCGGTGAGACGGAACGTGCTAACTACTACACCACCATGCCAGCCCTATCGGATTCTGCCAAAGGATTTTATCAACTGTGCTAATAGGTGTACAAAATGATTACAGCCAGGATTTGCTTGCTTTCCTTAAAAACAAAGTTTACTTCAAAACTTCATCAGCTGTTTCGTCCGAGGTAATGCAGTGCAGCTGGACAGCTTAAGCATTTGAAAACTAGTTCCTATATTCTGCTTTGCTCGCATCATTTTTAAGTGAAGTGTCATGACCTCGAATCACACCTGTAAAATACTCACATTCATTTTCCTGCGACAGCGAGACAAGTTGAGAAACAGGGATACTTTGAGCTCCCGAAAGACCTTCAGATCTTCACTGAAGCCTTCCCGAGGAAACTTCTTTAAAGCATACTGATAACGTTGTGCTGCTTCCTTCACTTTGCCCTTCTGTATTACACACAGATCATTGGTAAATACATGGAATATGGATGTATGCCCTAAAAGTTCACATCGTGTTGAGGCGATACACAAACCAGACCTTGTAGAAGCCATCCCCTTCCTCGATAAGTTTCCGCAGTAGGATCATCATGATGTCTGGTTTTGAGGTTGCCATTGCCCATGTAGCTGGACCTAGGATCAACAGGATGCATGATGGGACAAAGTGAAGTGTTAACGAGGTTCTCGAGAGAGAGAGACAGATAGGGTGAGGACGTTGCACAGTGTTCTATGGCAAAGGTGAAACAATATGGACAACCAACAAGGACAACCAGACACGAAATGAATAGAAGACAGATGTCTTCTGCATAGCACCACTTTTCTTTGGAAATGCTTCACTCTGATCTTTACAACACGAACAACAGAAAAGTACGCATCGACAAAACACTGAACAATGAATGCTTCCCTGTGCCATTATTTATCATTACAGTAATCAATGTTAAAGCAAATGGGTTTCAAGTAGACTGTGTAACAGGCTGTAGCCATATGATAAAAACAGATGGAGATTACAAACAGACAGATGCACTGAGAATCAACAAAAACCAAACACAGGCAAGTTGTAAGATGATCCTAAGAATAATTTGGAGTTTACGGTGATAGCTGCTAACCACCAAACAAGTACACTAAACAAAGGACACGAAATGCACTGAGGAAGAAAAAAAGCTATGAAAAGCCTGCTGGGATGTGAAGAGTCGACGTCCTGAGCATGACTTTTACCTCCTTTGTGCCGACTTGGCAAGGTCTGACATCCTGCAGCCGGGAGGTCAGGGTGTCATAGGACGTAAGCGTGGGAGCATAGGCAAGGGGACGTGGAATGGAGTGAGCGGCCCAATTAGAGCAAAGTGAGGGGAGGAGTTTAGAGGAGAGGTTTGCAGGTGTGTAGGGGAGTGAAAGGACAAGAGAAAGAGAGCGAGAGAGAGAGAGAGAGAGAGAGAGAGAGAAAGAGCGAGAGTGAGAGAGAGATGTTGGTGGTCGTGGAAGTGTGAGAGAGGGAACACAAAAAGAAGCAGCAGTGAGAGGCAGGGAACAAGAGCTCCAGCCAAGAAAAAGAAAAAAAAAAAAAAAAGCAAGAGAGGACAACACAAATCACCAACAATTACCCAAAGAAAGCTGGGAAGTATAATACCAAAGGTGCTTATGCTTTTATTAAGTATTCAGTCAGATTGATAGTACTTTATGACATGGGCTCAGAGTCACAACTGTTTATTTTCATGGTGTAATACCCAGCTGTATTCTGTATATCAGCGTGAGAAGAACAGAACGACAGAAGGGACTGAACTCATCCAAGACATCGAAAGTAAAATCAGTCATTCTGATTGGGACATGTACAGAAAACCACAAGCAGGTGTAACAGTGCTACAGAGCAACAGAAGACACATTTATGCAACAGCTGCAGAGAACACACACACAGACACTTGTAGTCACACACTGCAGGCTGTAGGGTGCAGCAGAGGAGCAGGTAAAGACGGGCCAGATGCGTTTAAATCAGCAGGTAATTTGCAATCGGACTGACTTCCCTGATATGTAGTAGTGCAGCAGGTCTGTCGCTATCACACTAACAGTAACGACCACTACCACATGACTGGAAACTTCGTGAGACTATGCGGCATGTATCATTTTTTATCATTTTATTATTTTTTTGATTAAGCAATAATAATATATATTTAACCATAGGTAAGAATTCTATTTAAACTGTTTATACAGGGCTTTTGATAACTGTTATCAGTTTGCTCGTGTTGTTCATTCTGCATACCGATCTTAGCTCCTTTCTTCAGGAGAGCCATCACCACAGAAGTGTTGCGGCAGCCCACGGCCCGGTCCAGCGGACGCATCCCGCTATAGTCCACGTGCTCAATCAAAGCACCCTGATCAACAAGAAACTGCACCTGAGAGAGAAACACACAAGTCTTATGTCAAGATAAGAAGGAATCTCTGAAAGCTGAAACGTTTGAAGCCAATTTTGCACTATTTGCTAACTCCCACCCACTACATAATACTTGTTCTGTGACAAATGAAGCCACTGCAAAAAAAAAAAAAAAAAAAAAAAACTGCCCTTTTCTGCATACATGAGCTCACAGACACCCAGAACCCATAAGGACTGTGTCATAGCCTATGCTAGCTACGTGAAAGCGAACACAAGGAGGATTTAATTTGTACTTGCATAGCGATGCCATTTGACATGTATTGGATAGTGGCACTAATGGGATGACTATACTGTTGCTCTGCTAATACGTTTTATAACAGAAGAGGGATTTTAGTGATCAGGCCTACCAATAAGGAGCATCCATGTGACCTTATTCATGTGTTCCATTGGATGAACCAATGCTGTGGAATCATCAGTAATAAAATTATACATTTATCCTCGGTAGCCATATTCATTTCTAGTAGTGATGGGCAATTTGTGAACAAATTGTTCAAAAGAATTGAATTCATTTAAGTGAATGAGTTGAATCGATTCGCAAACACAACTGAATCGATTCATCAGTGCTTTGCTAATATAATTATCTAATTGTCACATAAAGTAGCCGGAATCACTCATTAAGTCTTAAAGTCGGTGGAGGCGGAGGTGCTGTGTGACGCACTGTGCAGCAGGCAGTCTCTACAGCTAGATCTCTGATTGTACCACGTAGTGAACCATAGAATCATAGAGCGACCGAGTCGCTGAGTCACTCAGTGAACCGCTAACTCGCTGAATCATTTGCGAACTGCTAACTCGCTGAATCGTATACTATTGGAAAATCTTTATTACGTTTTGTAATTTGCAAACTAGATTATTCATAGATATAAAAAATGTAAAAGAGAAATTGAATGTATGATGATTCAGTGTGATATCTCTTCATAAGGCAGACTAAATAGATGAGTCACCTTTCAACTCGGTGATGCGGGTACGAGCCTAGCAGCGGGGTCTTTTTAATTTAATTTAATTTATTACATTTATGTTTTTGGTGAATCAATATGAAACGATTCGCTACAGTCGAACAAACCAAAAGAATCAAGTTAGATAAAAGAATCGGACTTCCCATCACTACTTCCTAGCCTTTTAGATGTCACTTGACACACTGCTTTCCCCCATTGCGTGAGCGGTGTATTGCTTCTGATAAGGCACTGTGTACCGTCTGACGCACGTACTCTGTGTAGTTAAAACATGTGAATGAACCATCTCTTTAAAATTGCATTTGCATAGCTTGCGTGGCTTGTAAAACAGCCGGTATGCCGTCCATCCCACTCAGCGCACAAGGCCAATACTTCTGGACTCCTGACTTGACATGACTGTGGCCCTTTGGGATAGAGCGAATACTTTTATGTTGTGCCACTCAAGCGCTGTGAAGTTTTTGATGGAAGACTTGGAATTATAACTGCGGGCACTCACAACATCTGCATCTCCATAAAAGGCAGCCAGGTCAAGGGGCGTGCGCCCATTCTTATCCGCATGATCAGTGGCTGCACCCCTTTCCACCAGACAGCGAACCACGGGCAAATGTCCCTTCAGACAAGCCCAGCTTAGTGCTGTAAGTCCTTCTTTATCTGTTATGGGCATGGACGCACCTGCAGAACAGTGCACATTTTAACAATTAGTCTGTAAAAAAAAAAAAACAACAACAATGATATCTTACATCTTACACATCCTCATGTTTTATTCTAGATAACTAGAGAACCCTTCCTCTGTGGTTCTGCAGTGATGCATGGATGGAATACCAGTCCACCACAGTGTGCCATGCACACGCACATTTTCACACCTCGATTAGCCAATCCATCAATAACTAGATTTTTTTGGACAGAAGGAGAAAACTGGGGAATGCAGAGGAAACCCCAAGTGGACACTGGAAGAACATGCAAAACTCCACAGAGATGATAACCTGAACCTGGGGTGTGAGGCAGCAAGGCTTCAACTTAATTATTAAACTGAATAAACCGTAAAACAAGTCATACTCTAGATATTACATCAAATTAGAACACCGAGACTTCACAGGAAATTACAGTCATGTACCGGACAGAAATGAACAAAAAGAAAATTCATTTCCACGGAGCCATGACATTCATTTAAGTCACTAAATATAATTATGCACAATGACTGTGCTCCAGCTTTAAACCAAGATAGACAAGTCGAGAAAAAAACAGCCCATTAGAGTTACACAGTCGAGGTGTTGCGTCTCTCACCTTGAGCCAGCAGGTACTCCACGGTTTCTATGTGGCCCTCAGAAGCAGCCATCATCAAAGGAGTTCGTCCCTGTTTATCTACCATGTTTATGTCTGCTCCATGAGTCAGCAACAAGTCCACAATCTGTAAGAGAAGAATCAGCTTAAGTATACAGAAACCAATCTCACACACTGGCAAACCTTAGGTATAATTTGAATTAGAATACGAATACTACATGGGAACGGAGCAATCTGATTGGCCCTCTATCTCAGGATTATAAATTATTATTTCAAATGGATAATAAATAAATAATGCCTAATAAAAATAACAGACCCTCACAGTTTGTCAGGGGTACTCGAGCAGGCGGCGTCATCATTATCATTCTTTAAAATGGAAAAATGAACAAAAAATATTCTGAACTGCTTAATCCTAATTAGGGTTGCGGGGATGAGACTGGCGCCCACTGCAACCGACTCTGGGCGAGGGCAGGGTACACCCTAGACAGCTCGCCAGGCCATCGCAGGGCAGAAACACGCTGATGTCAATCCAGTGGCCTACACTGTTTACGAACGACAGCTCTGGTTCTTTTACATGCCTCTCACTACAGACAGTTAGGGACATGGCCAGCCTTTGACAACCCAGTTAGAAGCACTGGAGGGACAGCAGTGGCAACTCGGTGGCAACTTCTGCTATTTCTGCTATTTTTTTTTTCAAGTTTAGACTAATTCCAGGAAAAGCAATTATATGTAAAATTATTAAAATATTTAATAATAAGAATAGATTTATTTTATATAAAAAAAAATCTAACATTTTTTGCAATTTTATTGGACTGCGAAAGGAACACTGGCTAACACCTGGCAAGTTATGCGCTCATATGTTCAGAAGTTGTATGCATATATATATATATATATATATATTTTATTGTGGCAATAAAATGAATTGAAGTCAGCTGATAACCTGAATGTACTGAATGAGCAGGTTATCACATCAATGGACTCTTTCTTCGCTGATGGCACGGATATTAAATTGGGGCTCAAATAATGAAAGAGTAGTTCAGGGAGCATGAGGAATCATTTTCTCCCCCCCCCCCCCTTTTTTTGGGGGGGATATTTTCCCATTTTCCTCCCTAATTTAGTCGTATCCAATTCCCACCCATCAAGTATTGCCATCCCTATCACACGACCACCACCAACCAGGGACGGCCGTAAGCATGCACATGCCCCTCCGTGACATGCAATGCTGGCACCACCCGCCTTTTTTCGAACTGCTGCGCATGCGTATTTGGGGGCGGCCTAACACACTCGAAGGGAAAGCGCTATCCGCCCCCTCGTACGAATGAGCTCACAGACGCCCATGATTGGCTGGTGACTGCTGTGAGTGACAGGTGTGATAGAGTGAGCATATGCCATCCCTCCCTCCGTGAGAGCTCGGCCAATTAGCTCCCATGGACTCCCAGTCACGGATGGTTGTGAAACTTGCGATCTCCGGGTTGATAGTCGTGCACCTTGTCGATGCGCCACTCAGGCGCCAGGAATCATTTTCACATATGTATTGGCACCCCAGAGTCCTGACCTTAACCCTATTGAAAGTCTTTGGAAGTTGTGAATACTTTATGGAGTGGTTCGTTGCTGTAAGCACTTGTTAACACATTTTTTGAAAGTGTTATCAGTGTCAACATATAGTACAATGTACAACAAGCCCTGTCATTATTGCAAAATAAACCCCTTCATTGTGATTCAAGACCCCTTCGCTTAATGTGTGTTTTGCTGCCTCACCCTGTCGGGGTTTGTTCACAATAGTGCTCGCTCTACATTGTACCATACAATACTTTTATTTAGGTGTTGACACTGATAACTCCTTCACAAAAAGTGTAAAATAAACATCTCCAAGCTTCACCATTGTAATGATTTTTGATCAAAACCTTGCAAAGCAGTAACATAATAAAAAAGCACTAATAAGAACCTGTGATTGCCTTTGCATCTCTCATTGCTACCAGATCTGCTTTTATAGAAAATGAATCAACCTGATGAGTGATCAAAATACAGAATTCAACAGCACTGTGGCACAGAGAAGATTATTATCCCTTGATATTCTATAATTCTATCCATATTTAATGACTGAGAAACAGTAAATAGACTGAAGACTGAAGCATAGCTATTGACAAGAATTTAGGCAAAATAAGTTCCTTATTATTTACCTGCCAGTGCCCTTGGCTTACAGAGCTAAAGAGAGGCACGACCCCTCTGCGGTTTGGCTGCGCTACTGCAGATCCCTGCTCCAGCAACATCCGGCAAACGTCTAGCTTTCCCCGCCCTGCTGCAGCAGTCAGTGCTGAAGATTGAATAAGAGAGCTGTCAGTCATGTGTATAGCACATGAAAATTACTGCAATGCTATGAGGTTACTCCTTTTACTTACCAGTTTCCCCCCACAAAGTGTCATAATTGTTGATTTGAGCATACTCTGTAGCCTCTTTTTCTTTCTCAGGAAGATCCAGCAGGTATGACACAATCTGAAGAAACAGAAAATAAGTTGAGATTTAATGTTCACTATATAGTATGATACATACTATTAAGTCAAATACATACATATAATAACTACTAACAATGTATGATTTTTTTTTTTATCAGTATATTGAATTTTTTCATCCCTTACTGTTTCTAGCCCAATACACCATCAGCTTGTATTTCAGCATGTGCTGAGTAAAAATGAAGGCCCTTGTCAGACAATGGCTTTTGCAAGCACCACGAGAAGAAAACAGCCTGAAGCTGAACTGTTAGAACTTTTTTTTGTCAAGGAAGCTAACAAGATATGCTTTTTCATGAGCAACATTATCAAATGAGGATAAAGACTGTGGCTATGCTAAGTCTTTCTTCCAGGGACTAAAGCATGCACTCATTTTCCAGCATCTGTATTAATGCATATAATGAACCTGTCATACTTTTGGAATAAATGAAGCTATTACCACATTTTAGCCCAATTCATTGGTTAAGACAAGAATAACACACTACTATGCAGTGCTTTAGTGCTTTCATTTGCACAGTGGGCTGGCTGTATGTACAGTGAGCAACCATGACATTATACACTGATCAGCCATTACAATATATATAATATACACCAACCAAGCATAACAATATGTATATACACTGATCAGCCATTACAATACATATAATATACACTGATCAGTCATAACAATATATATAATATACACTGATCAGTCATAACAATATATATAATATACACTGATCAGCCATTACAATATATAAATGTATACACCGACCAGCCATAACAATATGTATAATATACACCGACCAGCCATAACAATATGTA
>JAQMYF010000021.1:18026477-18033977 GCA_030014195.1 Neosilurus mollespiculum
ATGAAATTGTAGTACTATTATTTTTCCCACATACAATATATTTAGCTCTACTTCGACGTATCAAGCACTGTTCTACGTAAAATCAACTCAGGATTATATATATATATATATATACACTGCGATGGTCTGGTGAGCTATCCAGGGTGTACTCTGCCCTTGCCCAGAGTCGACAGAGATGGGCGCCAGCCTCCCCGCGACCTTAATTAGGATTAAATGGTTCAGAAAATTAATGAATCAATATATATATAAATTAACTGGGCTTAAATAAGAGGAAGAACATCAGGAAAGGTGGACGTTGCCCAAATTTTGAGTTGAATGAACTTCCTATCGAACTTTCATCACAAACTTTGCTATTGTTAGTTAGGGGTACAGTGGATTGAAGCATAACTTGAGGAGAAGGAAAAAAACGACACAGCCTGGAAACAACGGTTTATTGTATACAGTGTCAGTCAAAAGTCTGAACACACCTACTAATTCTAACTAAATTAGAAGGTGTGTCCAGGTTAGTACAGTGTGTGTGTGTGTGTGTGTGTGTGTGTGTGTGTGTGTGTGCTTGGGGTCGTAGGAAGTGCTGGTTTAGTACTCAAGGGGGTGAGATTTTTGTCATAGCACTAGTTTAAATAGATTTCTGAAAACTTAAATTGAACATTATGTGAACATTCGAAATAAACTCTAAAGAGAAAATATAAAAGTAATGAGCAAATGCTTCGAGTGGACGGCTATACATGCATCATCTCACCATCCATTTACATTTACATAATCAGCTTAGATGAGATTTCACCAGGAAAATGACCCGAGGTGTTCTGGGTTTTTTTTTTTTTTTTTTTTTTGCAACAGCATGCTTTCTGTATATGATGGAGTGAGATGAAGAGCAACGAACAAGAACAACGAGTACCAGCGATGGGATTTTTATACTCTCTCTGCTCACAGAAACTCACAATGAAGATGAATGATCAAAATCGGCCTAATGTGTAAATGTGCGGTGAGGGAGACTAAGCGGTCATTTAGATACACCAGACAAAGAATGGGGGGTGGGGTGGAGCAGTCTGGACCTTTCTGGGCCAAAATTCTTATTCGCCTGCACAGAAAAATATTAAATAAAGGGCATTTGACTAATTTGTGTGTGTGTGTGTGTGTGTGTGTGTGTGTGAGAGAGAGAGAGAGAGAGAGAGAGTGGAAAGAGAATAAAGAGCAATGGAACAGAGTGAAGTAAATTATTAATGCATTGGCTTAAAAAGATCTACTTGCTCAGCAGGGAAATGGCATTCTGTGGGTATGAATATTTCATGGGGCTCTGTAGCAAAGTTGTTTTTTCCTTTTATAAACACATCTGCATAATGCGCGACTGAGACACTGAGCCTGGACAGCCGATGACGAGGCTTTGAGTGTGTTAGCATGTGCATACGTGCTGCTTTTGAGACTCCCTAGGGAAATCTGGAGCAGCAGTACATCGGCGCCTGTAACTGCGTTCACGTATGTGTTACAGTTTCTCTATGGTGAGTGTAGGTGTTTGGGTTTACTGTGTATCCGTTCAAATGTCACAGCCACAGGCAATCCTGGGTACGCTTTAAGAATTCATGTAAACAATTAATCTAATCATCTTCTATAATGAAAATGCAGAAGCATCAGCATCTGACTCCTAGGTGTTTATGAGCTATTCACCTTCATCCCTTCATCTCTAAAGACTTCAGGAAGATAAGGTTAGCAAGATCAGCCCATCCTTTCTCCCTCCCTCCACTTCTCGCACTAATCTACACTCCCCCACATTTTTTTTCTTCTCTATCTCCAAATGATATTCTACACCTACTTCTTCACTGGAGCTTATCCCATCCATGAACCACCAGACTCCCACAATATCCTCCTCTTCCCCACATCCATCAGAAACCTCTTCATATCCGCAGGTCATGTACCATCTGCCAGGATGCCACTCATACTGAAAAGCCTATGTTTTCTTGCCTTGCATTCCTTTTAAAAGTCTAAAATAGTTGACATTTTCCTTGATCTTAAGCAGTCTGAATACAAACCAGGGCCACTCTACAGAACCTGCTTTCATGGCTGCGTTCAATCCTGATTAAATTAAAAGGTGGAAAGAAAGGAAAGCCTTCTAAAATGTCCTGTTACACTGACATTATGTATATTTTCATCATCAGGTGGTTTTTACTTGCATTTATGAAGCTGCAATCTGCTACAATGTGTTTGATAGTTTACATTAGCCTGTTTGAAAAGCCTACCATTTGTAGTTTGCACAACACTTTGGTGGCAACTGTTGCTTCAGTGTCACTCCCACCTCATTTTTTGCAGTACAAAGGCACCCCCGCATGAGGATTTCTTGCTTGTTTTTTTCCCAGGAAGAAGGTTGTATTAATATTAGCACATTTTGGGTATGGACATATACTATGTATGCAAGCTTTTATTAGGTCTGGGTTTTAATTCTCCTTTATTCACTCTATACTTTTGGTTTGAAGCACACTAGCATGTTTGCATTGTTACATGTCATGTATACGTGCTACAGATGAGCGATATGACATGTCTGATGTGTAAAGATTTTTTTATGATGCACAACATGTATCGTGGTATGGAGGAGTGATTACTTTAATAGTGCTGCATCTTTTCTCAAGCAGCACGACCTGGGCAGGTGTGAGGTTCAACTGAGCTGAACATTAATGTGAGAGATTCAAACAATAACCAATCAGAGTTTAAAAATGCAGTTGATTGACAGATGCCGCCAAACACAGAGTTCCCCAAAAAACTTTTCCTACTTGCTTGCCAAAGACCATGTAATATAGGCATTTCTACATGCACTTCAGTGGCAAAGTGAGTCATCCAATACATTTGCTTGCTGTAGAAAAGTAGCTCACAAAACAACAATGGGTTCCTCTGAGGTAGAAGTACATGCAAGTAAATTTTTTAACAGTCGAATAAAACCAGTTTTCAGTGAATTTTCTCAGACTTCATTGATTCCTTGCTTCACTAAATGCATCATTTGTTTGTGTTAAGAATTTTTATTGGATAAAATAAAGATGGTAGACTATAGATGGCTGATATCAATGAACAGAAATGACCAATTTTTGGCACGGCTCATGATTGATTACCTTAAACAATGCATAGCTCATTTTCTGACTTTGGCTGGGTTTTCTCAGAGGGGGTCAATGTAGAATATAATGGATTTATTTATGTAAAACTATAGTGCTGCTGTGGTGAGTGTGAATATAAGGTGTAAGACTTTATACTAGTTGTGGATCGTTATAATGATCAGTGTAACACAATTTAGTCTCTTTTTCTAACACACTCCTAGTAATAACATAACACACAGTGTAGCAAAATTGTAAAACAGTGATCATACTGGGACTCATTAGAGCTGTGAACTGAAATACTTACCTAATTTAAGTGTTGTGATACATGCTTGATACTGCCAAAACTGACTCTACAGTACAGTGCAACCACACGGCATGCCAACCATACTAGTCTTGTTCCCAGCATATAGTATCATCTACAAGCACCAAATTTGGCTTACATGTGGGTCTCCCAAGGGCGAATAGATTTGAAATGTACACTGTACTTGTCATTTCCAACACAAAGTAAGCTATTTTGGATTTTTGTGCATTTTGACGTTATCGTTGAACCATATTTTGCAATAAAGATCGGCTTGCTGTACTCTGTCACTATCTTCACAGAGGTACGTGGGGATCTGGGAAGGAACAGGCAGGCCAGGTCAGGTTTGAGCTGTTGACTGCTTGAATATGTCAAATTTATGGTGTGCCTGTTAGCCAGAGAAAAGATGGCTCGCTCATACTCTGTCCACTTTATCAAATGAGTCAGTGTACTCGTAGAGAACGGGATTATGTAGTGAATTCATGCTTCTGTGGGAAAGTATTTTTACCCTGTTTAATTATACATATACAGTAGTTTATTTTGATATATGACTGGCTGTCTTTTGTTGTTTATGTGGCTATACTTTACATTAGCAGGGCACCATACTTAACAAACCATTAAGTTGAGTTTTTTCTTTTTATACAGCCAAACAACATTTATTCATTCATTCATTTCCTGAAACGCTTAATCCTACTAGAATAGCGAAGAGGCTGGAGCCTATCTCAGGCAACTCTGGGCGAACCCTGACCGTAATTCTTAAAAATAAAAAAATAAAAACTTTCGTACCATTGAATACTTCCTGAATAGTTCTATATTTTATTGCTTTTCATGATATTAGTATAAACTAAAAAAACTGGCTTTAGCGGCACTTCCAGGTTGCTAATAGAACTATGTCTTATGTATGTATATGTATTATGTCACTCCCGGTTTCCAATATTAAATTTTTTTATTTTCTTTGGTGAACTCATTAAATCATTATTAATTAATATTAAGAGGTCATTATACATATATGAGCTGATATCCTAGGAGTTGATTAGCCAATCAGTGCGCAGAAATGATAACATCTAGGGACCTAGCATGAAATTAATGTAGATATGGTTAGATATACGTCATCTCATTTTAAAATAGATTCTGATGTATGCCTGCTTGCAGATTCTGTACATGTATTATAAATCAGTCCATCGAATCAGTGGCTCAGCATGGTAACATTCAACCTTCCATCAGATAGCACTGAAAGGATCTCCATCTGCTCTATGTATTCTCTCTACTCATCCTTCCAGGCTCAGGACTCAGCTGTCTACTCGATTCGTTCAATACCCGTTGTCTCGCTGACATACAATCAGTTATATGGATGGCACCTGGCTCATCTTTTCCTTCCCACCATCAGATACGCTGTTCATACCTCAGTGCGTGTGACTGATATTTAATCATAAAGGAAATTCACAAAGGGATCATTTCATGCAGAAAGCAAACAAGACTGTGGTTCTGCAAACTCCTGAAAATACATGCTGACTACCTTATCTACTGTAGAGTCTAGCCTGACTTGAGACTAATCTTTAATACAAGATCTCTAATAAAAGTCTGAGATCCGGCACTTCCTACAAACTTTTAAATATTGATTTGCGGCTGCTCTTTATCCATACCTCTTATCTGTAGTAACATATGCATTAGGCACAAGTTTCATCATTCTATCACATCATATAGTCCTATGCTTGGATAAAAGTTTTCCTCACCCACTTAGATAAGGGCATTTGCCAAACAAGAAAGTAAATAGGAAAAGAATAAACGTCCACACCTGTGACGCAAGCCTCCTCATTGCTTCCTCTTGTCTCCTCCTCATCTCAGGAGTTCCCGGACAGCTGCCACCTCCCAAAGTTCCATGGGTGGGCTGAGGCTGTGTGAGAGGGAGACCATCTCCATCTAAAACACACACACAACCACAGAAACACACCAAACAGTGATAGGTAGAGCTTCCTGGATCTCAGTAATAATATAATATCAGAGAGAAGATATATCAGAAAATAACTTGAAACCCTTACGTTTGGGTGAAGCCTGTGGGCTGTCAGAGGCGATCTGCCTCATGCGGTTGCCGTGGCAGCTGAGAGCCACCAGGCGGGAGATTATGGCTGTCTTGCCAAAGCCAATGTTGCCAACTAGCACTACGCCCCGGTTGGTAGCATGGCTGGTGCTGCTTAACTGAGCATCGATTTCTTGGAAAAGCCACTCACGGCCAGTAAACACAGAGTCCACTGTGATGCTAGGAACCTCAAAGAGCAACGGCTTCAGCGCTATGTCCTGGAGCCTGTATGGAGCGAAGCGCACTGAGGAGAGGGAGGGAGAGCGAGAGAGAGAGAGAGAGAGAGAGAAAGAGAGAAAAAAAAAGAAGTGAAATGAAAGGAAAGGAACACCGAACTAATAATTGTTTCTTTTTAATTAGACTACATATCAGGCATCGCAACATACAGCACCTACATACTACATAGCATGGATATATAATCCAGCCGAGAGAAATTATTACAATGGTGAAGAATGGCTCTAACTTGAGACACAGATATTTTGTGATTAACCAGGCACAATTTTCATACACACACACACACACACACACACACACACACACACACACACACACACACACACACACACACTCATGCACATTAGATCAAATCATCAGAACAGAAACTTTTGGGACTGGGACTGCCAGGCAATGCGGTTAGCAGAAGCTGAGACACACACACACACACACACACACACACACACACACAACTGAGAGAAAGGATGCAGGAAGTAATGAAGCCATAAGTGGAAAAGGGAATGTAAATGAAAGAGAAATAAATAAAATAATAAATGCAGGAGTACACACAGTGTTTTGCTATTTTGCTGCATTCTTTTCAAAATTAAAACAACAATTTTCCGCGCAAATGATATTATTGACAACAACTTGATTAAAAAGCATAAACCGTGAAATATTTCCATTCATTTCAGGCTTTCCTACTGTTTTGGTATGTTGCCTTTTAGCTGTAATGACAGTATGTACTTGAGGTAGCATGGACCTCAAGCGCAACACCTTGTGATCTTCAGATCAAATTTCAGATCAAATCTGAAAAATTGAGTCTCCTGAATATGTTTCAGTTGAAGAGATTAGACATAAGGCCCAGCAGGAGGATTATATAACTATTATTTTCAAATGGCTTTTATTACCGTCCACACGAACCACTAGGAGATCATCAAGTAATAATTCATGGATCCAAATGTGAAGTTATCTACAACAACACATGGCCTTAGATGCAATCACGCCCATTTTAAAATCCGCAGAGACACTTAAAACACTTAAACATTTATTTCATCCTAATAAAATTTTACTTTTTATTGTATCTTTATAGTTATTTATAGAAATTATGTATACATTCATAACTAAATTTTATCTTTGATTTTATACTATATATCTATTTTTCTATAAATAACATTCACTTTCTGTAGTACGTACAGTATTGGCTGGCCTTTGTCTCCGGTTCTGTTCATAACATAGATAGATATTTAATAATCCATAATATGGATAGAATTTCTAGGTGCAGCCAAGGTGTTGATGGGTTCTGGTTTGGTGGCCATAGAATCTCGTCTCTGCTTTTTGTGGATGACGTTGTCCTTTTGGCTTCATCGTGCCGGGACCTCCAGCTCTCGCTGGAACAATTCGCAGGTAAGTGTGAAGCGGCCGGGATAAGAATCAGCACCTCCAAGTCAGAGGCCATGGTTCTCAGCTGGAAAAGGGTAGATTGTACCCTCTGGGTCTGGAATGAGGTCCAAGTGGAGGAGTTCAAGTATCTCGGGGTCTTGTTCAGGAGTGAGGGAAGGATGGAGCGGGAGATTGACCGGCGGATTGGTGCAGCCTCTGCTGTAAAGTACCAGTCCGTCACGGTGAAGAGGGAGCCGAGCCAGAATACAAAGCTCTCAATTAACCAGTCGATTTACGTTCCTACCCTTGTATGGTCACGGGCTTTGGGTAGTGACTGAAAGAAGTTTGCAAAAACAAACAGCTGAAATGAGCTCCTTCGCAGGGTGACGGGGCGCTCCCTAAGAGATAGGGTGAGAAGTTCTGTCATCCGGGAGGAGCTCGGAGTAGAACTGCTGCTC
>JAQMYF010000021.1:18038977-18041436 GCA_030014195.1 Neosilurus mollespiculum
CACCTCAGGGCAATTTAAAACAGCCAGAAAGCCTAATGTACATGTCTTGGGACTGTGGGTAGAAACTGGGGAACCTAGAGAAAGCCAATGCAAGCACATGCAAACTGCACACAGAAACACCCTCGACGAGCCTGGGACTCAAAGCCAGGACCCTCTTGCTGTGAGGCGGACATGCTAACCACCATGCCACCCTCTCCCCAATCAATCAGTGTAAATGATAGTGTGTATTAACTTGTATGATCAGTATATGATCTGTTGATACATTACAACAGCAGGAGCACTTGTCTGTTAATCATATTGAAAAAAAATATTTATTTTAATGTAAAGCCATTTGTAAGGTCAACAGGCCTGCAGCAGATGTTTTCTTTCTAGGTGACAGACAAAGTTTGATGTGGTATCAGTTAAAGCTTTACAGATATTACACTCCGCTGAGAGTTTTTTTCTTTCCACCTGATTTGCATATAAACTCTGCGCTCTGAATAAATCATAGAACTGATGATTTACGCGAAATATCTGCTGCTACAGACGGTGTTTTACTCTTAATCACAGCAACATAAAAAAAAGTCACTGCAGCTGTGGTCCTGACTGATTCTGAGATTAAAAATGCAGGCGATTCCGAGATAAGACCAAGACCTTAAAAATGTGGTCTTGATACCAGTCTCGAGACCAAGAACAATCTCGAGTACTACAATACTACTGAGAGCTGGGATGAACAAGGAGATTAAACTCCTCCGTCATGATTAGCCTGACACTGCTCGAGTCAGAAGGAGCACTCTGTTGATGGATGTGAACTTCCATGACGTGCACTCTCAGTTTCAGGATCAACGATTTCATTTCAACTGCCAGGGTGTCCATATGAGTGCATTTTCAAAACCATTTCAAACAGGGTGTCAAACTCATTTTCTCTGAGGGCCACATCACTAAATTTAAAGGTGATTGAGGCCCGAATAATCACTGAACATCTATTCTAAAAGGGCTTAACAGTGAAAGTGCAATTTTTATTTGTTTTTTTTGGATTCTGATTTTAGTCGTTTCCAATTCCCACCAACCCGGGAGGGGTGTTTGCAGGCACATGCCCCCTCCATGACATGCAATGCTGCCACCCTCCTCTTTACAAACTGCTGCACATGCATATTTGGGGGCGACCTAACACACTCAGAGGGAAAGCGATATCCGGCCCCTCGTACGAATAACCTCACAGACGCCCATGACTGGCTGGTGATCGCTGCAAGTAACAGGAAAGTAAACATATGCCATCCCTCCCTCCAGTGAGAGCTCAGCCAATTCGCTTCCATGGACTCCCTGTCACGAATGGCAGTGGCATCAACCTGGCATGCAGTCTCTCTTGAGTCATAAATGACTAGCTGTTTACTTGAAATAGTGGTGCTAGAGTGCTGGGTTACTGATCCGAAGGTCGGGGGTTCAAGCCCCACTATAACCAGGTTGTCACTGCAGCCCCCCCAGTGCAGCTAACTGGGTTATCAAAGGCCTGCCATGTCTCTCACTGTCTGTGTGAGAGGCATGTAAAAGAACCATTGCTGTTGTTCGAAAAGAGTAGGCTGCATTGCAGTGTAGCATGTTTGGCGAGCTGTCCAGGGTGTACTCTGCCCTCGCCCAGAGTCGGCTGCGATGGGCGCCAGCCTTCCCGCGACCCTAATTAGGATTAAGCGGTTCAGAAAATGAATGAATGAAAGTCTTCTACCATCTAGTGGATGAATTAGGTTTCATGCTAATGGTCGGTGCAAAGAATGTACGATAATCATATTCTTTGAAAGCTCTTACAAGTCACATAAAATGAGGCGGCGGGCTGGATTTGGCCTACGGGCATGAGTTTGACACCTATGATTTAAAATCTTTCTTTAAAATCGTGATTAGTTCCTTTCGTCCTTTTAGTTGCATGCTTGATTGTATTATATATATATACACACACAGTACTGTGCATAAGTTTCAGGCCAATGCAGAGATATGCTGTACAGCAAAAATGCCTCATATTTACATAAGTAAATAACCAAATGAAATGTTTCTCCATTAAACATTTATATGAAGAACAGCTAACAATGATAAATGACACATAGTCAATTTTAGGTGTGATAACCCCTTTCTATAAAAATGTAGTGTCAGATAGAGTTTGTGCAGATTTACAAGGTAATGAGCTGAACATCCTGCAGAACCAGCCACAGTTCTACTGGAGATTTTTACTGTCACACTTATTTCTTTATTATGCTAATGTACAAGTCATAAAATAAAAATGTATTAATTGTTTTTAATGGCAATTGCGGACTGTACTCCACTCTTTGGTCTGGGTCTCTCTGCTTTGGCTTAAACACTAATTCAGACACACAGTTTACTCAGCAGCTCGGCAACCTGGACCAAAAATCTTTTAATACACACACACACACACACACACACACACACACACACACACACACACACACACACACACATATATATATATATAT
>JAQMYF010000021.1:18049677-18064127 GCA_030014195.1 Neosilurus mollespiculum
AGGTGTGGCTACTGGTTGGTTGAAGTGAAAACCTGCACCCACCCCGGCCCTTTGCGGATAAGTTTGGACACCCCTGGTGTAAACATTTCATTCATGCTATGTAATGTAACCTAACGTTAGGCCCTATTATACAACAACAAGGATCTGACATCATATATGCCAGTTGGTGCCACCCAAAAGGTCAGTAAACGTATGTGTTTGCTCCATCAGTCATTCATTCATTCATTCTTTTGCTGAACTGCTTAATCCTACTTGAGTTGTGGGAAGGCTGGACCATATCTTAGTCAACTTTAAGGGAAGGCAGGGTACACAGAACCCTGAACAGCTCACCAATCCATCACGGTGCCAACACACACAACCACTCACACTCACACCTAGAGGCAACCAATTAGCCTTTGGAACAGCCAATTAGCCTAATGTGCATGTCTGAAAACTGGAGTACCAGAAGAAAACCCTTGCAAGCACAGGAAGAACATGCAAACTTCATACCCAAACGCCCTCACTGAGCCAGGGACTTGAACCCAAGACCTTCATGCTGCGAGGCAGATGTGCTAACTATCACGCCACCGCACCCTGCCCTGGTTAAGATTCATGCAAAAGCCAAACATATTGCAGTATCGTATTTAATTTTCAATGCTATGCATAATAGAAAATTTCATCTAAATTACACCGTGTGAAAAATTTTCAGGGCTAATGGTGCGTTAGCGTAACATGTTCATGGAACACTTAATGATTTAATTATTTCCACTAATAGTGCACTTGATCATCCTTGTCATTAGGCTTTGAATCCTTAAAGCACCTTCCTCAAGTTTTTATGACTATGCCCTCTACTGTCTGAACATTTTATGAGCCATTGAATACGAGTCTATTAAAAAAATAAAAGTTTGGATAAATGTGACTCGGGGCGGTTAATACCAAACCGACTCTAGCGCACAATGTACCAAGATGTAACATTGTTTTTCCCCGTGTTACAGAACAAATTTCAAAATTAGACAGATTTTCCTCTATAACTTTTCTGTCCCCTCTTCACCCGAGTAGCACTACAACACAAGATGAAGTTTATTGTAAGACCTTAATTTCCCTTCTCGACAAATAAAATCTTATCTCCTGATCAGGAGTATTATCTGTATATCCTCGGAAAGTGCATGCTGGTAATTTCATGCATTCTGCCCTTCGTTCCACATAATGACATAAATCCATGTAAACAAGAGTACAAGGCGAGGTGTGGATAATTTAAGGGAAATTTAGTCAAAAATACTGAGGACTTTTTGAGGACAGCATAACTTTGAGGCACAGAACAATCATCAGATCATTTGGTGATCTTAGCAGTGTTATGCAAGAGCATAATGTGCACTGCAATTATACCAGGCCATGGGATAATGTCCTTGATAATTATAGTTATGATTGTATTTGGCAGTAGATGGATATGATTGCTAATAGAGAGCTTGATAAGCGGTTTAATTGGAGATCCAGCTCTACCTTTAAAGGGGCCCATTCATTTACCAGGCATATGAAATAACCATGAATTTAGATATTTAGATAACAATGTTATCTCTTGGCGGCACCGTGGCGCAGTGGTTAGCACGTCCGCCTCACAGCAAGAAGGCCGGGGTTCGATTCCCGGTCTCGGGCGTTTCTGTGTGGAGTTTGCATGTTCTCTTGGTGCTTGCGTGGGTTTCCTCTGGGTACTCTGGTTTCCTCCCATGGTGAGAGTGAGTGTGATTGGCTGTGTGTGTGTTGACCCTGTGATGGCCTGGCGAACTGTCCAGGAGGTACCTTGCCCTCGTCCAGGGTCGGTTAAGATGGGCGCCAGCCTCCCTGCGACCCTAATTAGAATTAAGTAGCTTAAAAAAAATGAATGAATGAATGTTATCCATTGGAAATAAAACAGAATCGTCCGCAGTGTCATGGACACCAGTGCCTATCACTCTGCACTGGGCACAATGATATTAATAAACATTTTTTTATTTATATTGAAATAATATGCCTTCTTCTGTTTTCTAACATCTCATCTTAGACTTTTCCACTTTCAACTAATCGATGTTGCACTGTCAAGTTATTGTGCATGCAAGATAGTTCCTCTGGTCACATGATATTGTTTTTGTTATAGTGCACAGACAGAGAACCTAAACAAAAGGTAAAACTGCTGACTAAGAGATACTAAGCCTGTGAGCTGGGGTTGTTTCACCAGGAAACCTTTGTATTCCGGCAAAATTAACTGATAATGGAAGATAAAGCATCCTCTTTGATGTCGTCACTTAGTCGGGTCTTGGTTCTTCCTCTCTTCCTTTTCCCGTATACCTATCCCACTGGCAAGTCTTTTTCCAGGAGGTCACTTCTAACAATGTGTCCTATAAATGACATTTTTCTCTTGGTATCGGCTGATCGGAGTCTCTCGTTGCACTTGATTCTTTTCCAGTAGCCAGACATTGATCTTCTTTTCAGTCCAACTTATCCTCAGTAGTCATCTGAAGCACCAAAGCTCGAATGCTTCAATCCTTTTCTTGTCAGAGGTTTTGAACACCCGGCATTTTGAACCGTAGGCAGCAATGAAGACAACTAGAGATTGTAGTAGTCTTTTCCTCGTTGCTTTTGAGACAGCCTTGTCCCTCCAGATGTTGGTGAGGGATACCATTGCATTTCTTGCAATGCACGGTCTTCTTCTTATCTCTTACTAGTAAATAGGCATCTTTTAAATAAGAGATATTATGAAATAAAATTACAGCTTTCAGAGCTTCATTAACTTACACAAGACATTGATATGCTACAGTAAGGCTGTGGTGCTGATTGGAATGGGATCAATGACTAACCACACCCTGCTGTTTATATTCCACTTTACTGAGCGCTTTACAGAGATACCTCCACCCCACCTCATACAGGGTAGACGTGCACATCACAGCTTTTACATACTACTGCATGTCCTTGTGACAAATATATGTGACTGTGTAGGTCATTGGGATTGCCATCGACCATGCTGCCTTTCTTCTTTCTCCCATCTTACTCTATTGCTATAGATTTCATGTTGCGCTCAAAGAGATTTGAGGTGATTTAAAGCTTCGAATGTTGATGGTATCATGGAAGTTCAAAAAATCCGTTTTTCTTCCTTTGCTTTGTCTTCTCAAGCAGCTTTCTGTTGATAATCCTCTGCATTTTTATCACTCTTCCCATGCTTTCCATTCTCTTCCTCACATAAGGTTATAACAGTTTTTCCTGCCCTTAGCCAACCTCCTCCGCCTCAGGCTGCCCCTGAACTCTATATCCGCTGATGTCCTGCCACACCTTTCTCACTAGTCCTTGAGATCCTTCAAAGCTTTTCATTCAACTCCTCTATTTTTCCTTTTTCTGTATCTCGAAGGACATTCATTATTTTTTTAAAGCCCCCTTTCAGCTTTTATGAAACAAAATCTTTTCTTTCACCAAAGCACACATCATTGTTATAAAATGCTTATTTCTCACACAATAACCTTATCATATTGGACACTTTGCTTATATAAATGACATCTTTCCATTGACACTGGATGGATCTTTGCTGTAAGGGAGTGCTGTATATTCATTGCGGGTAATGATGGTGATTATTGTCGCACTTATACATCACGTTTTCAGTGTTTACCACCACTCAACGGAAACAGAACCCACTCTGGTTATTGGTGTCATTAAGATTTAAGTGGACGTCATTTTATGATGGCAAATTAATGCGCTGTTAAAGTTTATTATTAAAAAAAAGACAAGCCAGTGGAGTGGCATTACGTTCCCATCCCTGTCTCTAAGCAACTCGTAGCATGAGAAATAAAACAATGCAAGCACAGAAAAGCTAAAATTATCATCTCATGTCCTGTCTGCTCCTCGTCAGCAGAGGTCCCCCTCTTTGGATTATTCAGCACTATTAACTATTCAATTTTTGTTTACATTTTACTCACAGAGGGCCCCATCTTACACCCAGTGCAAAGTGGTGCCAAGCATAACTTATATGGCTTTGCTAGTTTGAGACTGATGCAGTTGACATGTCAAGCGCCCACAATGTTTAAATAGCATTAGTGTCCATTTAAGCAGCCAGGTCAATGTCGGTATTAAATGGTATCTTTTGGAAATAAAATGGAATTGTACACAATGTCTTTCTGAAATCATTTGCTTATTCCTGTGCAAAAGTTCGAATTACCTCTGCAACAGGAATGATGATGTTAGTAAATATTGCCATCTTTTTTATTTCTCTTGAAATCGTAAGCCTTCTTCTGTTTCTTGAAAGTCAGGCCTTCCAAACTCTCCTGTTTGGTCATTCATTCATTCATCATCAGGTGGTTTTTAGTTACATTTTCAAAGTTGCAATCTGCTAAAATCCATTCGATAGTTTGCATTAGCCAGTTTGAGGTGGCTGCCATTTGAGTCCATTTCACTCTCATGAGTGCATGAAACCATGAAGATAGGATAGGGCTTGGATGACACAGTTCCAATGAGGCAAAATAATGGCAAAAATAACAGTACACAGATAATAAATTAACGAATCAGATATAAACAACTCGGTTGGCACGGTGGGGCAGTGTTTAGCATGTCTGTCTCACAGCAAGAAGGCCTGGGTTCGATTCCCGGGCACAGGCGTTTCTGTGTGGAGTCCCACAGTCCAAATACATGCACAGTAGACTAATTGGCTGTCCCGGGAGTACCCTGCCCTCGCCCAGAGTCAGCTGAGATAGGTGCCAGCCTCCCCGCAACTCTAATTAGGATTAAGCGGCTTAGAAAATGAATGAATGAATTAATATAAATAAGTGAGCTTCTGATTAAAATAAAACTAGGCACATCTGCACATAATACTGCATTACATTTACATATATCAGACAGTTGTCTGCTCATATACATGAATGAATGGTATACATCTCAGTACATTCATTCGGTTTCTATTATTTGGTTTCGGATAACTAGTAGATGCATAATAAAGTTTTGAAACTTAGGTTGGCAAACATTTTATATTTTGCCAGAGCTGTTTATTATTTTTGCTGATGAACTGCACAGTGGGCATGGGAGATCAAATGAAAGTGACCAATCAGGAAGTCCTTTTCTTGCCTTCACTGTACACAAATGATGATGACATCAGCACCTGTGTACACATACACCATCGGTGATAACAACACTTGTTTAATAATGAACATAGATTTTTATGTATTGAAAATAATAAATAAAAGCTCAGAATGATTTTATGCATTGGCAATGTGGCGAACTTAATAACAAATCGCCAAATCAGAGTTGTATTAGCCAGTAGGACCATGGCTAGCGGCTAGCAGAAGCCTAGACACCTAGAAAACCACTGGGTAAGTAGCCTATAACAGTGAAGCACACATCATGCTTTCATTGAACTGACCAATGTTGTGTTGCCTTACCACACAAGAGTTATAAAATAAAGCAGAGAACATTGTTGAGTGTGCTTGGGTCAGTGATGTTCACTCCCAGGATCCAGAAAGAAGAAAATTGATTGAGTGGCAGGAGGAAGGGGCTTCTATTCCCACGTTATGATTCCTTTGTGTTTACATGGTCTTTCTTTCATTGATATTCAGGGTACACCAAATGAAATGGCTGATCAAAAATTGAAGGGAAGAGAGTTTAAAACCTTACACACTCTATTGGCTGAAAGTGGTGGCAGTGTGTGCACCATCCTTCCCACCAAGAGGGCTCTCCTAGATGGTTATGGAATTGTTCATTGTTTTGTCCTCAGTGTGTTTTGATCCTTGTTTTAATCCGTGTTTTGATTGTCATTTTGGACTGTGGACAATCTTTTTATTATTATCATCTTATTATTATTCCCCTAATCTTTCTATCATAATTAACTGAGTGTTACATACAAATAAAGTGAGCTCTGGGTATGATGTTATGCCAGGCAAAGCTTTGTTGTCTGCGTATTGGTTTCTGACCAGAAGAGGGCGAATTCAGGAGAACACCAGATATTTGGCAAGACCTGGACCAAAATACATTCCTTCATTCATTCATCTTCTTCATTCATCTTCTTCCGCTTGTTCTGGGGTTGGGTCGTGGGGGCAGCAGCCTAAGCAGTGAGGTCCAGACCTCCCTCTCCCCAGCCAATTCCTTCAGCTCTTCCAGGGGGATGCCGAGGCGTTCCCAGACCAGCCGAGAGACGTAGTCCCTCCAGCGTGTTCTGGGTCGACCTTGGGGTCTCTTCCCAGTTGGACATGCCCGAAACACCACACCAGGGAAGTGTTCGGGAGAGCATTCTAATCAGATGCCCGAGCCACCTCAACTGGCTCCTCTCAACATGGAGGAGCAGTGGTTATACTCTTAGTTCCTCCCACACTGACAGAACTTCTCACCCTATCTCTTAGGGAAAGCCCTGCTACCCTGCAAAAGAGCCCATTTCTGCCGCTTGTATTCGTGCTCTTGTTGTTTCGGTCAGTAACCAAAGCTTGTGACCATAGGTAATGGTAGGAATGTAAATCAACTGGTAAATTGAGAGCTTGCCTTCGGCTCAGCTCCCTCTTCACCACGACAGACCGGTACAAGCTCAGCTTTACAGCAGAGGCTGCACAGATCTGTCGATCTCCCACTCCATCCTTCCTTCACTCGTGAACAAGACCCCGAGATACTTAAACTCCTCCACTTGGATCAGGATCTTGTTCCAGTCCCGGAGGGTGCATTCCACCCTTTTTCAACTGAGAACCATGGCCTCAGACTTGGAGGTGCTGATTCTCATCCCTGTTGCTTCACACTTGCTGCGAATTGCTCCAGCGAGAACTGGAGGTCCCGGCTAGATGAAGCCAAAAGGACAACGTCATCTGCAAAATACACAGACGAAATCCTATGGCCACCATACCAGAACCCCTCAACACCTTGGCTGGGCCTAAAAATTCTATCCATAAAAATTATGAACAGAACCAGTGACAAAGGGCAGCCTTGGCGGAGTGCAACCCCCACTGGAAATGAATTCTACATGTTGTTACCAATGCAGACCAAGCTCTGACTCTGGCAATACAGAGACCAAACGGCCCATGGCAATGGGTCCAGTACACCATATTCCTGGAGCACACCTTACAAGATGAAGACGGACACGGTCAAAAGCTTTCTCCAAGTCCACAAAGCACATGTGAACAGGTTGGGCAAACTCCCATGTCCCCTCCAGGATCCTGTAGAGTGTATAGAACTGGTCAAGAGTGCTGCAGCCGGGACGAAAACCACAGGTTCAACCATCGGCCAGATCCTCTTCTCCAGTACTCCTGAATAGACTTTCCCGGGTAGGCTGAGGAGTGTGATTTCATGATAGTTGGAACACACTCTCTGGTCCCCTTTTTTAATAAGGGGAACTACCAACCTGGTTTGCCAATCCAGAGGTACAGCCCCTGATGACCACGTGATGTTGTAGAGACGTGTCAACCAAGACAGTCCTACAACATCCAGAGCCCTGAGGTATTCAGGGTGGATCTTGTCCACCCCCGGGGCCCAGCCACCGAGGAGCTGTTTAACTACCTCGGCAACCACTGCTCCAGTGATGGGCAGAGCCCCCCCCAAACCCCCAGGCTCTTCCTCTTCCACAGAGGGCATGTTAGTGGGATTGAGGAGGTCCTCCAAGTATTCCTTCCACCTCCAAACTACATTCCCAGTCGAGATGAGCAGCTGCCCACTTCCACTGTAAACAGTGTTTGTGGAGTACTGCTTTCCCCTCCTGAGGCGCCAGATGGTGGTCAAGAACCTTTTTGAGGCCAACCGATGGTCCTTTTCCAGGCCCTCACCGAAATCCTCCCACACCCGAGATTTTGCATCGGCGACAGCCCAGGCTGCAGCATGTTTTTCCTGTCAGTACCCATCTTGCCTTGGGAGTCCCACAGGCCAAAGGGACCCGATAGGTCTCCTTATTCAGCTTGACAGTCCCTCAGCCTGGTTCGGGAGTTGCCCCCATGATAGGCACTGATGACCTTCCGGCCACAGCTTCGGGCTGCTGCCTCAATAATGGAAATACGGAACATGGCCCATTTGGACTCTATGTCTCCGGCCTCCACTGGGATGTGGTTGTAGCTCTGAGGGAGGTGGGAGTTGACCAAAATAGAGCAAAGAAAAAGTACAGTAATCATATTACTAAAGGATAATATGCTGCTGCTAGGCTCTGCATTATTAACTGAAAATCAAACCATGGTAGTAACAAGCATCTCATATAAGGAGTACTGATATAGGATCATCTCTCTGGTTTATAGAAACACATTCAGCCAAAGCCAAAATTGATTGGTAAGCTAACTCTGAGTAGTTTCAGACAACCAGAAGAGGCCAGATGTCAGAAGAGAACTGATGGCTCCACGAAAAGAGAAGAGAGAGGAAAAAAAAGAAAGACAAATGGCAGTTTAATTAATGGGCTGAACATTAAGGGGCTCATAAAGCATATAATGAATGAATGAGAGTCGAAAGCAATTTATACTTTTATGAGCTCATTCTGAATGGCCCAGAAAATTTCTCTCCCCCTCTTTAACCCAGTATGACTACTATTTGGAAACGGCTGTCATCATGAAGTGTAAGAAACCATGTTGTTTCATCCCACTATAAGAAGACATAAGAATTCATTATAATTCAAGACCCCCATAAGGTACATCCAATCATTAACTCAGAAAAAAGGTTTACAGAGGTTATTAAAAAGATGTTTGATATTTGAAAGCTTTTGGCTGTAATGAACTAATAAAAAGTTCATACATATAGAACAATATACTGCTTACTGCTGACAAAATCACCCCAAATGTGTCCCTTCCTTCTTTTTATGATTGTATTAATCAAAAGTCAAGTTTGCAAAAAAAAAAAAAGGCAAGAGGCTCAGGGCAAGAGTCAGGGAAGAAAAAGCAGCAGCAAAAGCAGCCATTTTTCATTAATAAGGTTCTGCCACTGAAGCTAGAGCCAAGGGCTTATACCAGACTTCATTCATTTATTTATTTTCCAAACAGCTTATTCCTGCTAGGGTCGTGGGGAGGCTGGAGCCTAGCTCAGCCAACTGTAGATGAAGGCAATGTACACCCTGAGCACCTGAGTCCACCACAGGGCAGGCACACACACAGGGGCAATTTGGAACAGTCAATTAGCATAATTAGCATCCCACAGCTATGGGAGGAAACTAGGGTACCCAGAGGAAACCCACACAAGCCTGGGTATAAAATGCAAACTTCACACAGAAACACCCTTTGCCGAGCATGGGACTCGAGTCCAGGACTTTCTTGCTATGAGGTGGACATGCTAACCACTATGACACCCCTTTATATCAGACTTCACGACAAGCAAGCAAAAACAAAAAAAAAACAAAAAAAAGACCAAGCCAAAAAAAACCCCTCAAAAACAAACAAAAAAAAGGGTTGTAACGGCGACACACTGAACAGATACTAAAACACTTTCCTTAGAGTAACTACACATTTAGAATAATTAAACAGCTGAAACTGTTTATTCTTTTCATGCTATTCACTAATAACATGTCGGCCTGATTAATGCTTCCTAAACATGTTTCTGAAGCCCCTGGAACATTGAAATGGCACAATGTAGCTGAAAAATTCACTCCTCAAAAATGCCCCACCTGCCAAAGGAATGGTCAGTAGGGATGCATGAATGAATGGGAGACATCTGACACCTCCTGAAGCACATTTATCACAGACAGTGTTGGACCATAGCTCATCTCACAAGCCAGATCTTTAGTGTTCACTAGAAAGGCTGGTGCAATTTGTCACTAAATACAGCCAAGAATGTATCTTAGTGACTGGGAGACAATGACTATACATCCGCAAAACATGGGGATATGCACCTCACACCAAACACTGAATCATAATTTATAAAAGAATAAATATACTTTTCCAATCCAGGAAACATCTTGCTCTGAATCTTACTGTGAGGCAAGAAAATTAAAGTGTTGTGGATCGTTTGAGGCTGAAGCTAGGATTTTTCTTCCCCTTTTAAGTGATAATGGTGTATTTTATTAAATCAAAGTTCACATACTGATGTATGAATAGGTAGATAGAAAGATAGATGGACAGAGATGGACGCCTTAAATTACGGAGTAGCCTATAGATTACTTCATTTCATTTTTCGTTTCATTTTCCGAACCACTTCATTCTTTATTAGATTCACAGGGAGACTGGAGCCTATCTCAGCTGAGTCTGGGTGAAGGCAGGTTACACCTTGAACAGCTAACCAATCCATCACAGGGCAACACAGACACACAACTACTCACAGTCGCATTCATACCTACATTTAAATTTACATTTACCGCATTTGGCAGAAGACATCATTCAGAGCGACTTACATTCATCATATTTACACAACTGAGCAATTAAGGGTTAAGGGCCTTGCTTAAGGGCCCAACAATGGCAGCTCTTAACAGTTCTCATATAAAGTAATTTTTATGGTATTCCTTTTAATCTTAGTTAAAGAACTGCCATTTTACATAAACATTAAATCATGAGTTTTTTCATGATCAGTTCATGCTATTTACTAACCCTCCCCCATGTTTGATGGACAGCTAGGCTCGTCCCAGTCTTAGGAAATAGTATTAAAGCACTTATAATAAATTATGAACCATGTACAAGGGGAAGGTTTAAAGGGAACAGGGTTTGTTGACTTACCTGCCACAGAGTTAGGGCGGGGCATGAGGTACAGGGGGGTGGGATGAGAAGAGTGGTGTGTGAAGCTGGGTTCAGGGATCTTGTTGAGGCTGTGAGTGGAGGCAGCCATGTTTTCATCAAGGCGATAGAGGCCAGAGTCGAGTGTGGCACGTTGCGAGTGCCAAAGTTTGAGGCTGCTGGCACGAGTGCCCTCTCCATGCTTTACGCTGCGATCCGCAGGCTCTGAGTAACTCGTCAGGGTGGCTGAGGGATGTGGAGAGAAGGAAAAACAACAGAATGATCACTAATAAATGATTAGGGCAATTTGGTGAGCTACATGAGCACTTGAGAGGATATACAGTATGAGTATAAGTCACAGTGTGAGTAAAAGGAACATAAAGTACAGTAATGTGTTCAATCTGGAACAAAAGCATTTCACTGTATATCTGCACCATTAGTTTACAATTAGGTGATGATTTGGTTGTTTTCATTTCAAATATATTCTGAAAACAGTATTAAGTATGACTGTGACGCTAGTCAGACACAGCAAATTTCTATGTTTAATTAATCCTGAAATCTTATATTGAAAACAGATGACTATGCAACAGTGCAATAGATATTTCTGTTGAGCTTTCAACAGCAGAGCTTGATATGTGTCCGAGTCTGTTTTTGCTTTCAGCACCTTTCTGAATTCTGCTTTCATTTGTGTCACTTGAATTAATAGTTTAATTATCCGTTTAACGAGTTCATGTTTTGTCAAGTTTCTGATTTCTGTGTTTGCTCCACAAACATTTATTCACCTGCAAGTCTGTCTGCCTACCTCAGTTAGACTGAATGTTTTTTATTCAGTGCAAGTCTGAGTGGTGGTTTATAAGCCTTTATATTTTGGGGTTTAGTTTTGTTACTAATAATAAATGTTTTTTTTTTTTTTTTATATTGCTGTTCATCCTCATGCAAGTCAGTGATACATAACAGCCAATCAGCACTATTAGCAACAAGGCAGTCTTATTGAGTTTGCTGTGATGGGCATGCACGGACACGACACAACCATGACTATGGTGCTTCAGCTACGATCACGTTTAGGTTTCTAGTAGAACAGATTATTGTGTAAACTGTGTGCCAGTTCTTTTCTCAGGGAAATGTGGTAAAATTATTGTTTTTAATAATCACACATTCAGTGAATATAGAAGTGAATGAAAACTATGTTGTGTTATATGTGCAGTATTCTTGAAAACCCACCACATGTCCCTGGGACTAATTTCTCGCAAAAAGATAAAGTAGATGTTGGCTGAAGAGGTCTAAAAGCTTTCTAGCTAAGTGTAGCAAAATTGACATAATTTAGTTTTAAGTCAATACTGAATGTCTGTTTTGGTTCTGTGCCGAAGGATCGTTAAATGTACGGGTTTTACATTTTTAAAAAGCTTAAACTTACTTACTTGTGTGAAATACATGCAAGACAGAAGAATTTTCAAAGCTATATATACAAGAGTACATATTTCCCACAGGAAGTGTTTTCTAGGCCACCACACACATACTGTATATAGGACATAGACACGAGATTTATAGTAGGTGAGCAGAAAATATATATAGGTCAAACTACGGAAATTGTTTATGGTCAGTGTTTTAGATACTTTATATTTCTTTATATTTCTAATACTTTTTAAAAAGTATTTATTTTGATTTTGCTATACTGTATTAATCCTGCAAGGAAAATTATTGCCTCTGCATTTAACCCATGCAAAGTGAGCAGTGGGCTGCCGTCGGAGAGCCCTCGGAGAGCAGTTGGGGGTCAGGTGCCTTGCTCAAGGGCACTTCAGCCATGAAGGTGGAGGAAGGGAAGGTGCAGCTCACACCTCTCACTCCCTTATCAATACTTTAACAGTATCACATTGTGAAAATACTTTAATATATGTTAAAATACTGTATTCAATACTTTACTTAAATAAATATATGTCATATATCAGCAAAGTGTACTTAGTATCAGTAGTAAAATTATTCATTTTGCAGCACAGTGATCTCTGTCAGTGTTTTATTGATTTACTGCTGATAATTTAAACTACTTTATATACAATTGGCTAGTTTAATCTGCAGTAATGTGTTATGTTCTATAAGATCATCATATTTTAGTAGTGTGATAACCATGTATCTCTGCAAACTACAAAGCTTTTCACAAGGACAGAAAACCTCCTTATATTTTACTTTGGGTCAGTGCAGTTTCCATCTGCTCCAAGAAACAGCTTAAATAATAAATGTATTTTAAAAAGATTTTTTTTTTAAAGTAAGGAAATACTCAATCCTTCAGTTTACTGTAAAGATTAAAAAGTAACATTATCACAGTTACAGATACATTTATGGTTTTCACCAAACAGGAAGCATATGAAAAGTTGTAACATGGAAAAAAAAAAAAAAACAAACAAAAAAAAACTAGCAGCTAAAACTGTTAGACAAATGTAGCGGAGTAAAAACAAAAGTACCTCTGGCACATGTAGTGAATTAATTAGTTTAAATTTCATAAAATAGAAATACTTCAGTAACTACACATACACTGAATTTGAACATTAAAGAAAATCTTAAGGGGGTTTTCTTTGACCTAGGATCTGTTTTTCCCATTTATTTCATTCCAATTTGACTTTCTTTTTTACTTTACTATGGACAAAGGCAATACAAGTGGGCCCGGTATTAAGTTAGAACAATGTACCCGGCAACCGCAAAACGGCTATAACGCTCTCAGCCTATGGGGAAAGAACCACATCAAAATAAACCATTTGTGTTCTCCACTGACGGGCTCATAAAGTTATTATAAATGTCTGACAACATGAAAAGGATCCCTACAGAGATACACCTCTATCTGTTTATCTTAATAACTGTGAAGAAACTGTAGAAACAAAGCACCACATTCAGTGCATGGAGTCGATTATTGCACAGGGGATGCGTTATGATGCTTACAGAAGAAGATTCACATAGGATACGTGAAGAATCTTATTATCATTGTGTTTCTAATGTAACAGCAAAGGGTTCAGTTGTACTTCGGAAGTAGACTGTGTCATGGATCCTGCGTTTTTACTCAATACTGGACTGATCAGTCTGAATTCGGATTGAAACAGATGGGAAAATTAGGCCTGAGATAGCGATCCCAAAATTTTCTTTTAAATGCAGTACTTGAGTAAATGCACTTAATTACATTCCAGGACTGAAATTACCCTGGCTATTCATACGCCATAACATCTTATAGACACTATCAGACACAGAAACTCCACGTCAGGGTTTTTCAGTCACACACATCTGTTTATTATTTTATAAACTGCAGTAAACCACAAAAAATGTGTGCATGTACATGAATGCTAATCTCACCGATGATGCCACTATCTCTGCTTTCCAGTGTGGACGTGGGGCTGCTGACAGCCTGACCCGGAGCTCCAGCTGGGAGAGTGGAGCAAGGACTGCATGCTGGAGGAGATGCTGTGCTGCTGGTCAGAGTGGAGCAAGGACTCATCCTGCCGCTTACCCCTACACCCTGAACACACAAAATAAAACTCTCACCGACTGTCTCTGTGTGTTACCACAAGGTTTGATCAAACTCCATCAGGTGTGATACAGATTCTCATCATAAAGTTGACTTCTTCTTGAGTCAACTGAGATAATGACAGGTTTCATGTTATAATATTCATAATGTTGTTCTGTGCATATTATCAGCCTTCAATCAGTTCGGATATTCCTAAACCAATTAAGACCACAGCAATGTTATTATGTCCATCAATGCTGTTCATCAAAGCAGCAATTTAAACTAGAGAATGCAACTGATCAATCTGAAGAAATTGCAGTGTGAATGCTGAAGGCTGAAAGGCTTACGCTAAACTGGATAGCTGAAGCTGAATGAAGCCTGAAATGTTTGAAGTA
>JAQMYF010000021.1:18114925-18127477 GCA_030014195.1 Neosilurus mollespiculum
ACCCTGGACAGTTTGCCAGTCCCTCGCAGGGCAACACACACACACACACACACACACACACACACATTCACAATCCCATTCACACTTGGAACAGTGAATTAGCCTAATCTGCATGTCTGTATTGTGGGAGAAAACCGGAGTACCCAGAGGAAATCCACTCAAGCACGGTGAGAATATGCAAACGTCACATAGAAACACCCTCGCCCAGTCCAGGACTCAAACCCTGCTGCAAGACAGACATGCTAACCACTATGCCACTGTGCCCTTATATTAATGTGCATCATTATTATTTATATACAGTATAACTTTTCACTGAGTCCAAAGAAAAGAAAGTGTTTTAGAAACAAGAAGGTCAAGATTTGATTAAAATCCATTATTTAGAGGTTGTCTGGTTCTCTGGCATACTTTACCACCGTTTCTCCCCATTTATCACTGTGTATCATTACACAACTAGTCATCGAAGATCATCGGACTGCCAACATTCCAGAGTTTTATAGTGACGGATGTGTTAAATTATAAATGTTAAAACACAAGTCCTTTCCCCAGGATTTCACAGGCCTTTTATTTAATTTTTTTGTTGTTATTATTATTTTTTAATTGTTGTCATCTAAAATAGAATCTTTTTGTGGCAAATTTGCAAAAAAAAAAAAAAAAAATCCAATCCATATTTTGATGTTTTAAGGTGTTTATTGCAATGAAATTGTAGAATTATAAAGATTGGAAAAACAGTTGTGCACATGTCTGCATCTTGATATCTTCAAAAGCATTAACTAGAAATTGACGTATGGTGATGTATAGCTCAACATTTGTGCAAGTTACTGCTATAGTTGGTGAACATCACTATTAGTATCATATAATGATTTAAGAAAAACTTGAGGTGATTGGTTAAAATTGCAAGGTCAAGCAGAACGAACAAGGATCAACTGAATTCATGTGAATTGACATGATCACGACATCATGAGGTATGACATGTGTCTATGAGGCTTATCGGATACCTATAATATATAATAGCTCAAATCTGAACAACTTGTAATGGAGCCTGTCTGTTTAAACCCACCTTGTTTCGATGTCTGTTCATTCAAATATTACAGTCACTCTTATGTAACTTATGAGGACTCAAATCCAACAGCACCAAGCCAGAAATAAATCAACAATCTGAGGCAAAGACATTTACAACTTTAGATATTTACCACTTTGCCCAGACCTGTTTTTCTGCTTCTCTTAATCAGATTAAAAGAACTGGCCGACAACTTTTTACAGCAGAGGGGTCAAGTTTGGGCTCTTTCAGTAGTGCCTCGTAAAGAACATGCAGACATACCACAAAATCAATAAAATATTTAAAATTTATACATTTGGTGAATGCTCATATCCAGAGCAGTTATGGGTTAGGGATCTTGCTCAAGGGTCCAACAGTAGCAGCTTGGTGGTACTGGAGCTCGAACCCTCAACCTTCTGGTCAGTAATCCAGAGACTAAACCACTGAGCCACTACTGCGCCCATCACCATGGATCGGAAAGACAGGAGGTTCTCTCTAAACCAGAGATTCTCATCCCTTTGCAACCATAGATTCCTTTAAAACAATTATGGACCTCTCAGTAGAAATTCATTTTATAAAAATAATCCATCTGGTGAAATATTAGGCTCATTAATTAAATGTATGCAAGAATATTTATATAAGAATAATATTTTCAAGCATATATTTCTGAATGTCCCCTCACAGAACATATTTTTATTACAATTATCATTAGATTTACTTATATTTAACATTTTCAGATTCTGGGTAAACCCATTTAAATTCAGTGATCAGTTCAAACAGATTAGTGACTAGAAGAACTTTAATAATTTTTAATAAGGGTAAGCTGTAATTCCAATAACCGTAACAACTTCAAACTAAATTCATAAATCACAAACCCATAGCTATGCTTCACAAATCCGTGAGAACCAGTGGGTCTAGCTGTCAGCATAAAGGTACAGAGGCTCATTATATCCAATAGGACTACACTCATCAAGACTTTTTAGATAATGGCACCTCCTGGGTAATCATCATTAGAGGATGGAGTAGTCCGTAATGGATTGCTGGCAGCCTGCTGCTAAATTTTAGTCCTTCTGGTCTCGAATTTCTTCCAGAAAATCACTGTAGCTGGAGAAATTTGAGAATCATTAATAGCCCCATCATTAATGCTACATTCAATCAGGTTTAAAAGTAAGCTGCTCTGGCTGAGACCCGAGCCTGATGGTAATTGTTGTGTGATTCCCTCCATGCCATTGCGAAGATCCCCAGCTTATTTTTCTGCCATCTTAACTCACAGACTGGTTTAAGGATATGTAGTCGTTCACAGGACTAAGGGATGGATCTTCTAATTATTGCTTTTTGTACCAAGATGGTGATACACTGTGCAGGGTAGATTGTGTATCCGAGTTTGTCAAGCTGGAATCTCTCACATGGTACAATGCAGAGTTCACACTTTAATATGGTATTTTAGTTTATCTGTGAAGGCAGCAGGAGGATGCGATGCCAGAATCTGGACTTCTAAAATTCAAACCGAAGAATACACCGGTTTTAGTACTATAAAACTCAGAATTAGATCTAGGTTGTGAGTAAATTTAGATCAAGGGCTTAAAATATTCTGAATACATTACCAACATTTCCCTTTGTGTCAGCAGAGAATTCAGAAAGGTCTGCAGTTATGAACTCGGTTTAGAATAATCAGAAGCGCCAGTGTGTAGAGTAATCCCAAAATGTGTAGTGAATGTGTGGAGAATCGCTGTAATAGCTGTGGAGACGCACACAAACAAGAGGAGTCACGCAACAGCAAGAAAACGGCCAAAGTGTTCTCTGTGTTATGAGAAACACGGTTGAATCTCTCATCCTACTGGAAATCAGCAAATCACACACACACACACACACACACACACACACACAACACCACTGGTATTAGCTGAAGAGATAGATGTAACACACTGCTAATCCCACTGCTCTGTTTTGTAAGCAAGTCATTACCAAGACTATTAATAGCACACTGCAGATCTCTCTCTCTCTCTCTCTCTCTCTCTCTCTCTCTCTCTCCCTCTCATATTCACTTCCTCTCTTCCTGGGGTTTGAGTTTCAAGAAGTTTGATTGGCACTGTCGTTTTGCTTTGTTCCTTCCATTATTCCTTACAACAAACCATAAAACTTGATGCCATGGTATCTGAATTATCAGAAACACTACAGCAGCATCAACCGGGCAAAGCGAACAATTTCCAGATAAAGAAAATTCACTATTTAATATCAGCCCTTATCATTAGCTTACAGAGCACAGAGCATACTATGGATGAGGTGATTTGCTTTTTTATAATGATCAATACCTAAATAGCACATGTGTTTATCTACGTGGAATTAATAGAACTTTACCTATTTTTATAATGCAACAAAATAATTCTGCATCAATAAACATTCCATTTTCATTTCATTTGCCAAACTGCTTTATCCATTATTAGGGTCGCGGAGAGGCTGGAACCGATCTCAGCCGACTGGATGTAGGCACGGAACACCCTGGACTGCTTGTCAATTGGCTGCAGGGCAATAAAGACACACAACCATTCATACTCGCACCTGGGGCAATTTGGAACAGCCAGTCAACCTCATATGCATCTCTTTGGACTATAAGGGGAAGCTAGAGTATCTGGAGGAAACCCATGCAAACACGGGCATCATGGAGAACCACACAGAAATACCCTCGCCAAGCCTGGGACTCGAACCCAGGATCTTCTTGCTGTAAAGCAGAAAGACTAAGCACTGCCACCGTGCCACCTATCAGTAAACATATTTATAATTTAGCACACTGTTGGCTGAAATATTTAAGGTAAATGTAACAGCTTTTAGTAATCTGATCACTGAAAATGCTTCAAATTCATCCACTTTTGGAAAAATAAGATAAACAGTTCCAATAATTAATGGGGGTAAAATCTGCCAAACCATTAAACTGCATTTTAGCTTTAACTGCTATTGTCAAAACCAACTTTGTATTGCAAATACAACAAATGAAACAAATTTGTACTGTATTTTGAATGTAATCTTGCTCATATATGGATACTTGCCAGTATATAAAAACAAGAGGTGTTTTATGTGATGTAAAAAAAAGCAAACAAACACCCCACACCCCACACCCCCGCCCCCCAATCACCACCACCACCAAGACATTCTGTAAGTGTCCTGTAACCTTTAAAAAAACAGTTTGATTGTAGCATTAAGGTCAGGACAATTAATTGGAGAAATTACTGCCGGCTGCAGTGGCGTAGATGGATTCTCTCTCACAAACCCTGCTGTCTCACCTTCCCCACAACTTCTGTGCTCTACAAACAAATTTAATTAATCATTCAGCCTAAAGCAAAACAGAGTTTCTCTTCGCAACCAACGTGAACAATTTAGGATGCACCCTTACAGGGATGTACATAATAATGTAAGATAGCTAGCCAGCTTTCTGACAGGCTATAAAGTGTGGGTAGCTTCTTCAGGATCTACAGAATTTCCATTCAAGGGGGAAAAATTAACAAACTGCATTTACAGAATGAGGATGTTTGTGGGTTGCACGGTGATGCAGTCATTAGCATCGTCACCTCACAGCAAGAAAGTTCTGGGTCGAGCCTCATGGCCGGCTGGGACCTTTCTGTGTGGAGCTTACATTTTCTTCACGTATCTAAGTGGGCTTCCACTGGGTGCTCCGGTTTTCACCCATAACTCAAAGATGTGCACATTAGCTCAACTGGCTACTCTAAATTGCCCATAGGTGTGAATGGATGTCTGTGTTATCCCTAAATAATGAAGCAGTATATTTAACGGATGGACGGACGGATGAATGGATGTTTGTGAGCCTGTTTCGAAGACAAGAAAGTGACTGTTGAAGAAAGCCATGGGTTCCATACCAGTATTGTTTACAGAGAGCAATTTCTCATTTCCACTTTAAAGGCCGGGTTAGGGAGAGAAGAGAAAGACCGGAGGAGGGTGACCCAATGGGCGAGGAGGCTGATTCAACTGATACAGTCTGGATTCCGCAGTTGTCGACGCAGCCCTGAATGTAAACATGTCTGTCAAAGAAAAGATCCTCGAGATGAGGAACTGAGAAGCTCACTGTGGACTTTGGAGGAAGTTTTGGCATTTTTTACTGGCTCAGATACATTAAATAAGATGTCCAGCAGGATCAAATTTATGGTACATGCAATATGTTTAAATTCATTAAGCTCACAGACATGCTTACGTGTCCTGATTAAAGTACAATGAATGATACAACAGCAACTCCTTTGTGCACGTGACCAAAGAAAGACTACCAGAGAACATCCCTCTAGCAACATGGCTTCGTAAACAAATGGGTGGAAAATAAATGAACTGCTTTATGTAGAGCCTATGCCATAAAATGCCACATCCTTATAAATCAGTGGTTTCTATGGAAACAACAGTGGTTTAGGACAAGCTTATTAATGAAGCCTTTAATTTAGCTTATAGCTGGAATTAATGTCAGAGGTGCTGAGCACAGATTCAAGTAATGAATACCTTCTGACCAATCAGATTCAAGTGCTGCAGTGTAAGATTGGAATAATTTAAACCGAGATTGTCACAAATGATTCCATGAAAGAATCATGCCTGTTTCTAAACCAGTGATGCCTGAGCCCAAGTCTACAATTGTTCAATAATTTATAATTGTTGATTTTTTTTTTTTTTTAATTAGTTGCAAATTAGTTCCTCCAGCTGTACCACTTACTTTTACAGTATTTTTCTGCCCCATCCCAAGAGACATGCTGCTGCCATCAGATACATTTTAATTTGACTCTGGGCAAAGGCAGGGTACACCCTGTTCAGCTCGCCAGTCCATTGCAGAGTCAACACACAAACAATCATTCACACTCACTCTCAGACCTAGGGGCAATCCAGAATAGCCAAGTAGACTAATGTCCATGTCTTTGGACTGTGGGAGGTACCCAGATGAAACCAATCCAAGCACATGGAGAACATGCAAACTCCACAAAGAAACTTCCTCGCCAGGCCCGGGACTCAAACCCAGGGCTTTTTGCTGTGAGGCAACAAATTTATTCATTCATTTTCTGAACCACTTAATCCTAATTAAGGTCGCGTGGAGGCTGGCGCCCATCTCAGCAGAATACACCCTGGACAGGTCACCCGGCAATCACAGGGCAGAAACACGCTGACGGCAATGCAGCCTACTCTTGACGAAAGTCAGCGATGGCTCCTTTACATGCCTCTCACCATAGACAGTAAGAGACATGGCCGACCAATGATAACCCAGTTAGCTACACTGAGAGGACAGCAGTGACAACCTGTTGATAGTGGGGCTGGAACCCCTGACCTTGGGATCAGTAATCCAGCTGATTGCCCCGTGAGGCGGATATGAACTAAAAATATTTTAATGCATAAAAATTTTAAAATATATTATATTTTAATAATATAACCATTGTGAATTAAAAATTTTGGAATTATAAGATTTAGAAATCATTGCATTCTGTTTTTATTTACATTTGGAATTGGGGTTGTAATAAAATGTGTTAATATACACGTGGCTGCCTTTCAGAACCAAGTATTTGCAGTATAAACAGAAAAAGCAGAGAAAGTAACCTCAGAGGGAAAAAAGTGCATCATATAAAATATGCTACAGTAAAACCCTGGAGTTCACTTCATATATGAATATAAAAGAAACTGATCAAGACTGAAAGGAATGTTCTGTTGTATGACATTTAACATCATCGACTGTAAAAACTATAAAAGCTATAAACAGGACACGCTGAAAAGCAACATCCTGGATCGTAGCTGTTCCATCTAAGCCGATTCATCAGACACAAAGTGAAGAGGAAAAGATTAAACTATGTATATATTTCTGTATTTCAGTCAGCACTTCAGTCGCAGCTTAGAAATGGAACATTGTTCTAACCTTTTGTGCTTTGCGGAAGCGAGACTGAGCAGAGGTGCTGCGCAGTCATGCCGACTTATGAGTTATTTCTCTCAGGACATAAGGTCAGAAAGGGAACAAAATGTGATAAAATTATACCTTGCACCAAGTCTCTTACAAAATGATATTCATGTCTGCCATCAAATAAACAGAACTGCATGACTTCTTTTTCACATAACTATGTGACTAACCAGATTTAATGATGCACAATTGCTCTAACAGTTTATAAAGTGCACACAGATGGCAGAACATCTCTCCACATTTCCCCAGAGAAATTTACAGATTTATCATCACTGAAGTTATAAAATCATCTTATATAATCACAGTGCTTTGAATGCTTTCTTTGTCTGTGATATACAGGTAAGTGGAGCAGTTTTCTCTCAGCCTTACACTAAACCCTCAATATATATGTACATGAAAAAGCTATAGTAAGCAGGTCATGATTAAAAACTGCCTGGAATTCATGTTTTAGTAAAAATATTAACCAGTCGGAAGTCGCAGGAGTGTATTTTGAAATATAGCTGACAAATGCATAATTGGGTCAAAATTAATAATTTTCAGATTTTAATACATGTTTTATATATTCATTCATTCATTTATTCATTTTCTAAGCCGCTTAATCCTAATAAAGGTCGTGGGGAGGCTGGCGCCCATCTCAGCCAATTCTGGGCGAGGGCAGGAGACACCTTGAACAGCTCGTCAGGCCATTGCAGGGCCAACACACACACAACCATTCACACTCACTCTCACACCTAGGGGCAATTTGAAACAGCCAATTAGCCTACTGTGTGTGTTTTTGGACTGCGGGAGGAAACCGGAGTACCTGGAGAAAACCCACGCAAGCACAGGGAGAACATGCAAACTCCACACAGAAACGCCCGAGCTGGGAATTAAACCCGGGCCTTGTTGCTGTGAGGTGAACGTGCTAACCCCTGCGCCGCTGTACCGCCCTGTTTTATATGTAATATATTTTGTATATATTTTAAGATATTTTTTGCTAAATTTCTACTATATGTGCATCAAAACGTGCATTTAATGAGGGAATACATGACCAAATTTCTTACAAATTCTCAGAAAATGCCACCAACTCATCAGTCTACTTTGAGTGATGTTTGCAACATCTCTTCCAATATTTGGTATCAAAACTTAGCTTGAAATTCCGTTATCCAGTCATTTGTTCTGAATACTTGGTCAGCGATATAAATTATCTTAAATAAATTAGATATTTTTATTATTTGTGCTTCTATTTCACCGAATATATGTTAAGTGCTATGTTTCAGTTTTTTGTACCTAAGCAAGACACCAGCTCTGGTGCAAACTAGGTGCCAATAATAAAGCCTTTTATCACGAAATTTCACTTACAAAGAAGGGATCATGTTCAAGAATTATAATTACAACAAAATGAATCCATTTGAGTCTTTAAATGACGACACATTGTTATGTACTAATATATTACCTATATTTTACCATCCTCTAATACGCTACTCTATACTATATCCTCTTGAGACCCCAGTGTCCTCTTATGAGGACATCATATACACCACCACTTTTGTCTAAATAGGCTCCTAATAAAAAAAGTCAAAAATTACTTCTCTATAATTTTTTGGTGTAAATGTATTGAACAATGCTATTGTAGGCAATGAGAACCAAAAAAATCATTCCGACAAGTATATTGAGGTAAAAGTATGGCTATTAAGTCACTCAAATCTTAACACTTGCTCATTTTTTCTGCTTCCGACACCTCAAGTTCGGGAACATACTGTTCACTTTGTGCCTAATACATCCCACTCCTTGAAAAGTGCCACTGTAACAAAATGACCACTGCTTTGACTTTTCCTCTTAGTGCTCGTATTGACGATTCCATTTTACCGGACCATAAATAAGCAAACAACGTTTTCCCTTAGCTTGTGTAATCACATTTTATTGTCAGGAAACATAATTAACCAATCAGATAATTCACATTTCCTGTTTTGTTTGAAAGCCAGGTAGTTACAGTGTGAGCTCAGGATACAGACTCTTTAAAAGATCTAGGGCTTGTGAGAACATTACCACAGTTTGGCTTCCCTTTACTTGCTATCAGTTCAAGTAATTTTCAAATGATATGGATCACTTAAAGATTTATGTGGTTTTGCATCAGATCTGAATAATTAATACCCTATCAAACAGTTAGACCCATCTGATCATCTTCCCAAGCTTTATTTGCTGTTCCAAAGAACAGATTAAAGACAGAATGTGATGGAAAATGTGAGTGTTCTGAGTGATGGAACAGTTTGGAACAGTTCACCTCCTCCAGAGGCAGAGGTCAGCTGACTCTCCAATCATTTAAAATCTGTTTAAAAACACATTATAAAAAAAAAATTAACAATAATTATAATAATAATAATAATAATAATAATAATAAATTTGTGTTTCTTGATGCCATGACAATTATATTTATTTACATTGTACTGTATATTATCTTTTATAACTATAACACCACTGGGATATTCACGTTTTTTATGGTGCATCACGTTTTACATTTTTAGGTATATTTTGTATATTTTGTATATATATTATATGTTTTATACCTTACAGTGCTTTTTTTACTTTTATTATGAATATTATTATTATTATTATTATTATTATTATTATTGTTTTGCTGTTGTTAATAATAATAATAATTAGTATAATAATAATAATAGTAATAATAATCTTACTATTATTATTATTTTCATTACTGTTGTTGTTCTTGTTGTTGTTAATATTATTATTAGTGGTAGTTATAGTTCTATACTTTGTGGAGTTATTGCTGGATATCCCATATAATAGGCTACCCCATTTAGCCATGCCCTACCCGGAGGCTAGACCCTGCCCCTTTGTCTATATTGCCTGGCAGTGGGTCATATGACCTGCACAGTTGAATGTGCCATAAATTGTCCAAACAACATATTTGTTCCATTGCTCCTATTCCCTACTGCTACCCCCAAAGTACATTAAGTAACACTTATCAAAATACCTGTAGAGATCACATCCATGCTCAGTTTTTATCTGCCTGAAACTACTTCATGGCTTTTCCACTGTTACTCCATCAGTTCTGCTCTACTGACCAGATGGTTATTAGTTAATCCCATGATGGCCACTGATGAACCCCCGAGCCAAAGCATTAACCCTTAAGAGCTGTGATGCATCCTCAAATTGATCAGAGATGTCAGATCTATCTCTGTAAGTCACTTCACTGAGTAAACACATGCAAATATCACAAGACGCACGTTAATCAAAGTCAGTGTCCATGCCCTTATGCAGTGTAGAGAAGGATACAGGCTGGTGTCATGTATGATTGAGGATGGTCTATAAATAAACCGGTACATTTTGTTTACCCACACCTGTAGAGCCGCCCTTCTGAGTATATTAATAGTACAGATATATTCCATCTACATACACATACTTTTTCATGCATCATCGCTCAGCCCACACGCAGCAATGCACAGTGGGTAAAGCATCCCTCCACTCTGTGCACACACACACACACACACACACACACACACACACACACACACACACACACATACACACCACTCAAACAGCAAAAACACATCCCTCACCCACTCACAATCCTGATTCATCTCGAGCTGATTGAACAAAAGACCATATTAGGTTGACCGTTTAAGCTGAGCACAGCGCTGCCTCCCACAGGTCCTTCAATGTGCATCATGCAGTTCCTGCCTATCACTTAAGGAAGCTCACTCTGCGCTAGCAAAAAGAATAAAGCTGGTTTTAAATTCAAGACACTCGTCACATGCTATCAGAAGCTCTAATCTCGAAAGTTACAGTAAACAAATACAGTAAACGAACAACACGGTGCGTTCTCTGTGTTCCCTTACAATATAGCCCTGTGATTAACCAAAAGAACCACCTTCTACTGAGGCCATCAGTTTTCGTATCCACGTTCTGTGTAGCAAACAAGGCAGCATACAAAACAACATCTGTAACAGGAGTTAGAGGGAATAAAGCTTTAGATTTTTTGTTGTGTTTATTTCCACCATTATTGTAAGTGCGGGTGGAACTGTGGTGTATTGGTTGGTCTGTCTCACAGCAAGAAGGTTCTGGGTTCGAGTCCAGGGCTCGACGAGGGTGTTTCTGTGTAAAGTATGCATGTTCTCTCCGTGCCTGCGTGGGTTTCCTCCAAATATTCAGGTTTCCTCCCACAGTCCAAAGACATACAAATTATGCTAACTGGCTGTTTCAAATTGCCCCTAGGTGTGTGTGTGTGTGTGTGTTGCCCTAAGATGGACTGGCAAGTGGTTCAGGGTGTACCCTGCCTTCCCCTAGAGTCAGCTCAAATATAGGATATTTTTAACTGGCTAATCATATGCAGTCCTTCTAGTGGTAGATTTTAAATAAGTAGCATAGACCGCATATGAACACATTCTGACATTTTAACACTGTTGCGTTTACTAACTTTGGTTACGATGCCCAAGTTTGGCACATCAGACTCTGGTGAGCAGGTCATGCTATGTGTTATAAGACCAATGACCTCAACTGATGACCAAAAAGAATTCTGCTATGATGTGTGATTCTTATGTTTGACAGCAAAATAGAGTAAAATAGAGCTTCATCTTAAGCCTAATTTCAGTTTAGATGCCAGATGAGGCTGTAGAATGCATTACACGATTTATAATTTTACCCAAAATAATACGATGAGCAGGTATTCCTGACGGTAACATATACATGTCTCAGACTATAATAGTCCCTAATACCCACATTCATCACAAAAACATTCTGTCCTCACAACAAACGCAGCAACAAATAAAACAATTCCAAAGAAAAAAGGAGAAAAAGAAAGAGGGTGGGGTTCAGCTGCTTACCATGCTCATACCAGATCCTGCATTCTCCGTCCAGAGACACACACAGCCCCTGTAGCCGTCTCAGCGATGGCCAGCTCATCCACAACGCCTCTCCGCTTGCCCACACACAAACACGCACACACACTCTGCAGGCCTGTGCAGGTGATCAGAGTTCCAACAATCTACTGAGAGGTACCAAAGGCTCTTCAGTCAAAACAGCCTTCCAAAAAAAAAAAAAAAAAAAATACAGATGGATGAAGGAGGAGAGAAGCGGCAGAGAAGGAGGAGCAGCAGGGGCGTCAGTGCAGAGGAAGAGACATCTCCCTGCTCGAAGGTGAACCGTTACCTCAAACAGTCAGGTGGAAGAAGAAGAGCAACATCAGAACTTGATCTGTTACTCCATAACTCTTTCTTCCTTTGGCTAGAACAAAGCTCCCCCCAGACGGCCCGAGTGTTTGTCCAGCCGGCCTCGCAGGCTCGGATGGGGATTGGGGAGCAAGTAAGAGCAGAAACAGGAGGCAGAGGTGTACGGGAGAGTGGAACCATGCAGTAGAAGGAGCGGTAGTGAGGGAGGAGAAGGCGAGAGAGAGAGAGAGAGAGAGAGAGAGAGAGAGAGAGAGAGAGAGAGAGAGAGAGAGAGAGAGAGCTCATGTCTTCGTTGCTATAGTTCATGAATGGTGCAGTGCTGCTGTTGTCATGGCAACCAGAAGGGAGGGAGCAAGAAAGAAAGAGGAGAGAGAGAGAGAGAGAGAGAGAGACAGAGAGACAGAGAGAGAGAGAGAGAGAGAGAG
>JAQMYF010000021.1:18132206-18147143 GCA_030014195.1 Neosilurus mollespiculum
TTTTATAATTAATTGCGCAACCCCCCCCCCCCCCCCCCCTTCCCCGTGGATGTTTGATGAACATTTTCCGCCATGTTAAAAAAAAAATTGCCATTTTTCGGAATTTTGTGAATTATTTTCAGTATGATCCCAACTTTTCGAGGTATCTTGCACACAAAAAAACCAACACAGGAGAAAAAAATAACCTCCTGGTTGAGGTAAAAATAGAATAGAATACAGTGTAGAAGAGAAGAGAGCGGAATAGACTAATATAGAATAGAGCAGTATAGAACTGTACAGAAGAGTATCTTAAATCAGAACAGAATAGAACGGTGTCTGACACAGGGAAGGGATTGAGTAGAAAACAGTAGAAGATCAGAGAATAGAATCTCTCCTTTATAAAAATGCACCTCAGTTGTTAGCGAGAGATGAAACATGTAAACCTAGCAGGCCGAGACACATCAATAATTCATTTCCATGCACAAAGGTTGACTTTTAGTGGAAGCAGTGCTGAATGCTAATCCACAGTGTGCAGTGCATTTATCCAGATTTTCCACAGACAACTCCAATATCACCTCCTCACAGCCTCCATGTCCTCTCAATGTCAACCATCACTTCTGCATGGGAAATCATCCGCAGTCGACAGCAAGGTCATGCACAGTGCACACCACTGAACCTCTCGTTCTCACTGCTGCGCTCCTCTCAGCCGTGATTCTTCAGTATATTTAGTACAGAGAAAAGTAAATGCAATGTAATGAATATTTTAAGTGTGCAGAATTAGTGGGTATTTCCCAAAACTGGAGCTGACGCCCCCTTGATTCCTCAATCGCACCTATTTAGCCTGGGACTCGAAATCCATGGAACTCGGCCAGTTCTTAAGATAGATGAAGTGAATAGAGTTCTTAGAGGGATCAGGGAGGGAGGAGAAAGGAGGATTCTAGTGCAGGGATAAACACATTTCCTGTGCAGCAGTATGAAGAAACAAAATCTAATAAATGATGCAATCATTTCTGAACCACTTTATCCTTTATTAGGGTCACAAAGAAGATGAGGCCTATCTCAGCCAACCTCCAGGTTAAAGTGGGGAGCCTGAACAGCTTGCCAATCCATCGGAGGGCCAACACAGAAACTACCATTTACACTCACGTTCACAGCTGGGGCAATCAAGAATATACAATTAGCATAATGTGCATGTCATTAGCATAATGTGCAAATTGGACTGTGGGAGGAAACCAGAGTACCTTGAGGAAGCACGAGGAGAACATGCAAGCTTCACCCAGAAACCAGCTTGGCAAGCATGGGACTCGATCCCGAGACCTTCTTACTGTGAGGCAGACATGCTAAACCTTTCAGTGAATGATGTAATGATGCAATAATGATGTACCTGTTCTACAGCTAATCCAGCTGGAACATGAATTATTAACATATGAATTCACTCTACATTTACATACACGGTTCTTGTTCTCCATCATTCATTTCCTGACCTCACTTCCTCTGTGAAAGGAGCTAAGAAACAAAGACATGCAAAAAAAAAAAAAAGCACTTAAAGTCTTACCTTTAAAGGTTCAGTGGTGTTGTTGGTAAAAAGCATAAAATGTTTCCTGTACTTTACATTGTGATCATGAATACCTGATAAATTTAATGAGTTTGTAAAAATATAGCAATGATCCTGGACACTGCAGGAAAAAAAAAAATTATGCATTCTTCATTCTCTGAACCACTTTATCCTTTATTAGGCTGGAGTTCATCCTATGGGTGAAAACAGGGTACACACTGAACAGCTCACCAGGACATCGCATGTCAATACAGACAAACAACCATTCACACACACACACACACACACACACACACACACACACACACACACACACACATCTAGGGGCAATCACTAATATCCAATATACCTAATGTGCATGTTTTGGACTGTGGGAGGAAACCAGTGTAAGTGGAGGAAACCCACACAAGCATGTTGAGAGCATGTAAACTCCACAGATTTTCTGAGCCTGGGATTTGAACCAAGGACCTTCTTGCTGTGAGGTAGACATGCTAACCACCATGGCACCATGCTAGCAAGTGTTATGTTACAGCCTGTTGTCCGTTTGTTCAGTTGCATGCGTGGCACACACACACACACACACACACACACACGCAAATATATTAAGATATAAAACCAGCTTTTATGACCTGATGTGCAATTATTTTATGTATATATATATTTGGGGTTTTAAACAAACAATGTTTCTGCCCGACAGCGTTAAAACATAGACCAGTATTTTGGACACTGGTTGCATATTTACATGACTTTTGGGCAACTGAATTTGGTTAAAAATCATGACACGGCTCCTTTAATATTATTGACTGTCATTCAAAAAGCTTTTTGTTCCCCAGCCTCGGAACAAAATCCGCTGTACTCAGTGTATACAGTTTGCATAATTTAACAGTCCAAATGGCAAAAACTGATCTACTGTATCTCCAAATAAAATCAGGCTTATATGCTAAGCACCTGCCCCATATTCAAAATCAACGAATTTCATCTTTTTTTCTTCCAGCGTTCTCTACCTGCGGGAAGCTCTGCTCTGCAAATGTCACATTTCCATTAAGCTGTACAAAATACAGAGGCAAGACAGAGAACAGGGCGACAGAGGCAGGAGGGCAATCGGGCAGAGATTTGGAAAGTCAAGGTTGAGGAATTAAGTGGCAGAGGGGGACATAAGACACAGAGATATGACCTGAGGCTAATCTCTTGTACAGAGTGCTGGAAAGAATGCAGAATGTGAAATGACAGCTGTACTGAAAACAAGGCAATGATGTAATTATAGTGTTTTAATCACTGAATGGACGGGGGAGAGAAAGTGACCAGGGTGGTATAATCTCATCATGAGGGCTAATGGGCATGGAGAGGCCAATGTAATTTCGTCTCTTCTAGTGGGAATCCGTTGGGATGGCGGTAATCGTATTGATTGTGGTGGCTAATTAGCGTCTGATACAGGCTAAGATGATGGGATCAGGGCCCCGAGGGCTAGTGCTTCTAAAACAGCAAATCAGCTTTATGTACCCCTATACACTCAGACAAGCTTGAGCAATCAACAAGTTGGCTATAAACACTGAGCACATCTCCCCGCTCCCCCTCCCCTTCTAACAATCTCACACCGCTGTGCAGAAATAGCTAGCAACGACAAGCCGCTCTTGATGTTGCGAAGCGCTGTCTGATTAAACGTCAATAAATCAGTCGAGCCATGCTGCGGCTGCATCACCACACCACTGATGTTGTTACACTCTGAGGTGAATTAAGGGCTACGCATCAGGTGTCTAAAAAGCTTAATCGCTACTGCCTACATGTGTCACAGACAAAACAGGACAAAGGAAAAGCAGCATTCATGGCTCAGAGACTGGGAAGCTGTACACCCTTCTATAGGGCGTCTCATGGCGCAGGGCACTAGTGGAAGAAGGAGGGCCTCCTGGGAGTCAGGAAGGGGCGCATCGATCCGTTAAAAAGGTCAGGACTCTCGTGCTGTGCTTTGGTTGGCAAGAGAAGCAAATAGGTGGAAAAATCTGTCGTGTTCCTCTTGCCACCCGGCAATCACAGAGCCGGCCAGATGAAGCCAAAGAAAATGGATATAAAATAGGATGCATGAATTCAAATGCATGATTTGAGAGTTTTTCATCAAGAAGACATTATTTAAAAACCTCCACACATCATCTGTACTTAGCATTTTTCTACAAGTTTGACACACGCAAATGAAACATTCAAGCATTAGTGTAACATACAGTATATTCCATCCAAATGCCACCATATACTCATCCCTCAATGATAATAATTGAATAACGTATTGAATAACTACATCAGTGCTACTATTTAGTATAGCACAACCCTAGCACAGAGCGTCTTATCTCCCGAGTCTCGCTGCTGTGGTGTAGCCCCCCCCCCAAACATGCAAAGGAAGAATAAACAGTGCAAGATAAAACAGCTCGCTCATAAAGCACTGACTTTCATTAAGGCAGATGACAAGCTCTGCATGGCTGCTTACACCAAAGAATTACAAATGAGCCACAGAGAAAACACTCCAAATCACTGTGTACAATTAAACTTACACAGCTTAGCCTGCAAGCCCACGACTACAGACATGACCAACTGAACCTAGATTATCATTTTTACAGGTGGAATGATGTTGCAATGGCCTTTACTGCTTTTATTACAATAAAGTACAAATAAACCTATAAACCTTTACTGTGTTCTAGTAAACTTTGTATTCAGTAGGCTAAAAAGTTGTCCAGCTGTCCATGTAAAATATATACATATAGCAGACACTCAGGGCAGCACAGTGACATAGGGCTTAGCACGACAACCTCACAGGAAGAAGGTCCTGGGTTCGAGTCCCATACTCGGCAATGGTGTTTCTGTGTGGATCTTGCATGTTCTCCCTGTGCTTGTGTGGGTTTCCTCCGGGAATTCCAGTTTCCTCCCACCAGTCCAAAGACATGCACATTAGGCTAACTGGCTGTTCCAAATTGCCCCTAGGTAAGAATGTGGGTGTGAATGGTTGCGTACGTGTTGGCTCTGCGATGGATTGGTGAGTTGTTTCGGGTGTACCCTGCCTTCACTCAGAGTCGGCTGAGATAGGTTTCAGCCTCCCTGCAATTCAAGTAGGATTAAGAAGTTGAGCACATGAAATAAATTGATGCGTTTATACACTGTATCTATGAGATATGCATGTTATGTTATGTCGTTATGTACATGAAATCAGTGCAAAGAAATATGCATAAAAATAATGGGAAGGAAATGATGCAACCAGCATCAAGCCCAGATATGTGTGTCAGAGATGCACAAAAATACTGATGCCTTCATGGTTAATCCAAGGAACACATTCACATTTTTTTATGCTCTGATTTATTATGTGGTAATGATTTTGACCAACGCATGATGGCAGCACTCTCTAGTGGAGATGGATGGTCTGCTTTTTTCTCATCTAACCTGCAGCAGTAAGTCATGTATGCACAAGTTATTTCCAGCTCTCAATCAATTTTCAATCTCCTTGAATTAAATAGTGAATTTTCTTATATTACAACAGAGAGAGTGAATGTGTTATCAACCGCTGACCTCGAACAAATAATAGGAGCCTTTAATGAATAATTCATGATGATGGAAAGCTGGGCGTTTGGCTCTGCTACTGGCCAATGATAAACATCACGCTCTGTGTGCACATGTGTGTAAGGAGAATGCATGGAAGACAACAATCATAAAAAAAAAAAAAATACCCAAAATAAACTTAAAATATATTTTATCTTAAAATATATATGTGCCAAAATTATTAACAGCCTAATAACTATTTTTAATAAATGGTAATTCCTTTTTTTATCCAGTTAAATCAGATTTAATCAGATTATGTTTAATTTTTACATTCTTTGTAATTATGTACATTCTTTAGTGTCTATCTAACTTTTCTACCTATCTATCGATGAAGTTCGAATCTACTTGTGAGGGTTTCCTCTGGGAGCCCTGGTTTCCTCTCGGAGACCAAAGACATGCGCATCAGGTGAAATGGATACTGTAAATTGTCCATAGGTCTGAATATCAGTGTGAAGGGTTGTTTGCTCTGTTACTCCTGCAACAGTCTGGCAACCTGTTCAGGGTGTAACCCTACCTCTCTTCAGCTGGAATTGACTCCAGCGTTATCCATAACCCTGATGGGTAAGTGGTACAGATAATGGATGGGTGGAGTTATCATCTATATGAGATTGTGAACATATAAAATAATTGAGAAAATTTCCAAAACGACTGAATATGTGCTAGGACTTGTACCCAAGAGTATCTACTGTCTACAATCCATCCACACGGTGTGGAGGAAGGTGGAGGATATAAAGAGTCATTAAAGTCCTTAAAGATCAGAGTTCTTTGCATTTCTCTTCATAGCCGAGTTTCAAAATCTGTTAAATACAAAAAAAGGTTTTCTATAGGCCATCACAGGCAAGACCCAAATCTTAGTTTCTGGCCATGCAGACAATCTGCACAGGAAGGAGAAACACCTGATAGCCACCACTGTAGAATATGAGGTAGGCCAATGGCTCTTGTTTTGTTGCTGGTGGTTTAGGGACACTTGGGATGATTGACGGCATCATCAGCTCAGATATATAGTTGGATATTCTAGTCCAAAACCTGACAACTATATAATAACAAAATAACATATATAATGACAAAATAAATATTTGACAATTGCATCTACACATTTTAAGCTTGTGGTCTGGTTTAAAGTATACACGCACAAATGTAAGAATTTAAAATAACTTAAAAACTTCTGCGGGAGAAGAGGAGTCAACCAAGATCCTCTACAAGTGCGTAAAGTCACATGAAAAAGAAGTACACCCTCTTTCAGTTCTATAGTTTTATGTATTAAGACATAATTTAAAAAATCATCTGGTCCTAATCAAGTCTTAAAATTATGTAAATCTAATCGCAGGTATGAAACAACACATAACAGATTTTACAATGCAATTATTGGTGTAACAAAAATACAGCCAGGTGTTGCTGATCAAATGCTGTACTTGATCATTAGTAAGTGTGACCACCTCCATAAAAGCTTTGCTTTTGCTGCTCTGGAACATTCAGGCGAAGCAATTGTTGCTGCCCATAAGTCTAAGAAGGGTTATGAGGCCATTGAAACCATATTGAAGTCCATCATTCTACAGTGTGGAAGATTATTCAAGATCATTCAGTTGCCAACCACCCCAGAATGTCCCAGCAAATTCCCTTCAAGGTCAGACAGTGCAAAGCTCGGAGAAATTTCAAAAGACCAAAGAGCTTCATCTAAAACTCTACATGCCTCAATTAGCAGATTAAATGCTAAAGTTTTAACATGGTACAAGTAGAAAAGGACTGAACAAATATGGCTTGTTTGCAAGGGTTGCCAGGAGAAAGCCTCTAAAAAATGCAAAGTTGCAAACCACAAGCCTTCTGGAACAATTGGATGTTTGACACATTTGACAAAAAACAGATGCAGCATGAGCATATCAGCACAAACACCTCACACCAACCACCAAGTGTAGTTGTGATGATTTGGGCTTGTTTTGCAGCCACAGGTCCTGGACAACTTGCAGTCATTGAGCAGACCATGATTTCTAGTAGTACAAGAGTCAAATGCGAGGCCATCTGTCTGGCAGCTAAAGAAATGAGCCATACAACAATACAGTGATGCCAAGCAAACCAGAAATCTACAAGCAAATAGCTGAAAAACAATGATCAAGGTGTTGCAATGGTCAAGTCAAGGTCCAGACGTTTTAGAGGGGTTTTTCTATTAACAAGAAAACACCCAGCTGATACTTAACAATAAATACTTAATATATTTGTTATTTATTTTACGTTTCTGTTTGGATTCGGAGTCCAAGCCACTTCCACTCTTATGTTTTTTAATTTTATTTTAGGAAGTTGAAAATCACAGAGCTGCATCATGTGATGCAGTAGCCAGCAAAGTGTTGTGCTGGCTGTATACCGGATAGTTTCACCAGAGTTGTATATCATTCAGTTACTGTCATGTACTGCAAATGTTTTCTTTTACATGTAGCGCATACCACTTACTAATTTTTTCATCAAAATCAGTTCACAAGCAGTATCCAGTTCGGAGTTTTGCCTGGAAGCGTGGCATTCATTTTGAAATCAGTGTTTTGCACTAATTAAAATGTATATTGTACTGTACAGGAGAAACCAACAACTACTACGAAGAACGCAACATTTCCAAAATTGCTTCAAAACAGCTCATCACAAATGAGTATGATACAGCACGCAATGATATGATTAATAAGGATGCCAATGTTAGTTTTTCATTTCAGAACAGTATGAGTTCAAATATCAGTGATACAGTTAGTGATATAGTCATATAATGATAAATAATTACAAATATAGTGCTGTAATTACAGCGTTATAATAATCCTATATGTGCATAGATGACAGATCTCTACAGTGTCTACAGTGAGTCTTTCAGTAGTCAGTAGTGTAATTCACATTATAAAATGATTCTGCAATGCTTTCCAAAGTCTGGCGATGACATTTCTACAAAAGCTTCATTAGTGTAAATGCTGCAGCATTCACACTATAGTTACTGTAATCTTTATTTTTTAGACTTATTCTTCCATATGTTGGTTTTTTCTGTTGTATGTTTTTTAGGCATCTAACTACTTCAGCATACTTTGTGCTAGAAAAACCATTCAACCATCAAACCGTTCAGCTCGTTCAGGACATTCCTGCTTGCATTTTTATTGCAAAATTTTTATACTATTTACGTCTTAAAATATTTAGCTTTTTCTGAAGAATATTTCCTATTCAACTGAATGGACGGAATGTTTAAATCCTTGAAAACTTCAGCCCCTTTGAACTTTAACTACTTCAGCATACTTTGTGCTAGAGACCTCAATTAAACTTTAAACAAACCCCAATAAGTTCAGCTGTTAAGTCATTCAACTTCTGCACGGTATCTTGCACGGTTTTTGAATTGACAGCAGTTTATATTTCATGCGCGTACATGGCAGTTTCTGAGTTTATAATAGTTGTCTATTGCGCTCACCAGAGTGAGTGATGTCATGCAGTGACAACTTTATCTGAAATTGTTGTGCTTCAACTCTTCTCCCACACAATTTATACCTCAAATTGTAGATAATTTTGTGCTCTGTCTCCCTAGGATTTACAGTTTTTGGCGTAGCAGCCTCTGATCACCAAGAGGAGCCCTCGATTCCTCCATTCATCTCTATTTTACCTGATTTTATCAATAGGAGTTACGGTTTTTGAAATAATATGAGGAGTTCAAGAGGTACGCAGAGCAAATTCTGACACTGTAGAGACCTGTGAGCGCAGTTGGACACAAACAGGTGATCGTGATCAGCTGATCTCTGATGTCAGTGCTGTTTATTTTCAGCCATTTTCAGCATTGTTTCAGCGATCAATTCAGCTCATCAGCATTCACACGCATGTTTCGCAGTTGTGGTTCAAAACATAATAATAATATGAACATAACAATTTATAGCAAAATTATTTCTACCTGGCAGAATGGTAAAAAAGTGGAGGCTTTTATTTCTTGTGGGTGGGAATATGGTATACATACAGTAGCAGCAATTCCCAATCCTTACCTGACAACTCATGCACTGCCATTTGTTTCAATAAGTCAACACACCTGGCAAAAGTCTTGCAAGCCAGACGTCTAGTTAAAACTGGAGAGTGTGCTAGTTTTTCCTGACGCTATGTGATTGAATACACCTATTTTCCACACCCTATTTTCACAGGATGGAAGGCTGACAGTGTAAACAGCTAGCCACAGCCAGCAGTTTTTGCATAAAATGTTAAGGAGGCTACTGTGTAAAATCCCGGAAACAGTGTGGGCTCAGTCCAGCTCAGCTTGGAAAAAAGATTTAATGCAAAGCAAACAAAGCACTCAAATAACTTTTAAAAGCTATAAACCTCACAGACTTCAATTCAGTGACTGTACTGGGCTTCTAAATGCTCATTGCTCTCACAGACATTAAAACCTTCAGCTTGAAATAAAATGGTGCCAAAAGAAAGTAAATGAATGTGCCAACTGTCATCTCCATATATCTATGTCTGTTTCTCCTAAGCAGCTCCTGCATGATTCGTTTATCCTATCATCAAGAGAGTCAGAGTTCGAATCCATGCCTGGGTAGGAGGGAAAGCAGTACTCTCTCCCCTGTCAATCACAGGAAACTAACCAATTGTAAGCCTCCAAGCTTACAAGAAGATGATTGAAAGGTTGAGTTTGCTGTGGCTTGTAAATGCCAATTTCCGAAACATCCTTTCCCACCTTGAGATGTTCAAAAGTGCGAAATGGGGGGAAAAAACATGGACAGTGCCACTAAAGAGTGTTTTTTCTGCTCTGTCAGAGCATATAAAGCTCATAAACAGCTGTATTAATGCTTCTAAAGTTACAGGCCTGAGTGCCTGTTTTAATATAGTCAACTTCAGAAGTTAATACAACAGTATTTAAGACAGGAACCACAGCGCTCAACAGCAAGCAGTATTGGCAATATTAAGTGTATTGAAGTGATTGGTTACCTTCACAAAACTGATGTTATAGATTTAACATTTAACACGGTATGGTCAGTGATAGATTTAACCAAGTACAAAATATGCATGTTAACTGTTGTAAAGCCATTCATTCGTTCATTTGGTGAGCTGCTTGTTCCTTTTAGGGTCGCGGGGAGGCTGGAGCGTATCTCAGCTGACTGGGTGAAGGCAGGGTACATCCTGAAGAACCTGCAAACTTAACACAGAAACGCCCTCTCCGAGTGCGGGACCCGAGCCCACCACGGTGAGGTGGACGTGCTGCCTGCTACGCCACCATGCCGTCCTCTCTAAAGACAGTACTGCTATAAACTTATTTAAAAGAAAAGAAGAGGAACTTTATACTATTGCATGATGATTTGATGTGATTCTGTAAACTGGGAAGGATCTGCTAGTTGAGAAGTTGAAATTTAAACTGAGAGGTGTTTTTAGTGGTGTTTACAAGTTGCCGGCAGTGAATCATATAATTAACAAAAGTACTCAAAGCGTGCAACCTCTGCCAAGCCCAGCAGTTTCTCATATGAGCCAAAAAAAATCATAAATCACCTCACAGTCTCACAATGTTAAAAAATCCCTTAAAAAATTCCTGAATTTAGAATTTGATCCAGATCGTCTTCAGCATCTAATGGAGTCTTCTTTGAAAAAGCTCCATCTCTGGAAAAAAAAAAAATTATAAAAATCTGCACCTAACATTTTTTTTTGTGTGTGTAACCCTGCTAACAAACACACACAAACCACGTGTACATTTGCATTTACAGCATTTGGCAGACGTTCTTATCCAGAGCGACTTACAATTATCATTTTCACACAACTGAGCAATTGAGGGTTAAGGACCTTGCTCAAGGGCCCGACAGTGTTGATAGTGGGGATTGAACTGCTGACCTTAGGATCAGTAACCCATCACCTTAGCAACTAGGCCACCACTGCACGTGTAAAACGTAACCTGCTTAACTAAGGAGAATAAAATCGCTTTCCTCTGATTGTGCTTAGCCGGAATGTGCTGTAGTTTAAAAAGTGCTGCACACGGGAAATGTGTAAAACAGTCGTAAAAAGAGTTTGCTTTCTCCTTCTGACTGGAAAAAAAAGTGTGACATGTAGTATAAGATGAAAAAGTGCATGTCAGACAGAATTTTGCAGAGTCGTTCTTGGTTCTGAGCCTTTTACATAAACCCAGTCACTATTACACAAATGTAACCAGTAGATTACACAGTGCAATACACAGTATACAGTATTACTCAGCAGAGAATGCAACGCAGCACAGAACCCAAAAGTGTCGTGTGTGTTGGATTTCATCATACCTGTGGCTGAACCGGTGCTGATCTTCTTCACCGGCTGTAAGCGTACGTTGACAGTCTGATGAGCGAGAAGAGGAGAGGAAGGGAGGGAGCGAGACACCCCCTCCATGATCCGCATGTGCTGCAAACCCTCAGCCATGGAAAGAGGAGGCACGTCGTAGTCTGCCTCAAAGGCACATTCACTGTCTATACTGCTACCTACAGAACAGGAACATAGGGAAGAAAAAAAAACCTGTGCATATCTTACAAAATACATTTACACAGATTGTTTTTTGTTTAATTAGCTTTTAGAAGCTGCCTTTGTAGGAATTGCCAGTCACATGGCCTGGTTGGTTAGGCTGACTGGAGTGATCATCTGCTCGGATTTCCACACAAAGCAGTTTCTAAACTTTACACACCCTGTGCCTGCATGGTTTTATCCATTGTGTTGCTGACACATGATTGGCTCATTGGATTTCCTGAACAGGTTCCTATTAAACTGGCCAGTCTATCAAATTAGGTGTACATTTTTTTCACGAAGGAAGGTGACAAGCTAAGTAGTATTTTATTTTATCGCTTCTTGAACCAGGCAGCATGGTGGCACGCTGTTTAGCACGTCCACCTCACAGCAAGAAGGCCTGGGTTCGATTCTTGGGTTCGGGGCGTTTCTGTGTGGAGTTTGCATGTTCTCATGCTTGCATGGGTTTCCTCAAGTTACTCTGGTTTCCTCCGCAGTAGGCTAACTCCGCAGTAGGCTAACTGGCTGTTACAAATCGTCCCTAGGTGTGAGTGTGAATGATTGTGTATGTGTCAGCCCTGCGATGGCCCTGTGATGGCCTCAGAGGATCCCCACGACCCTAATGAGGATTAAACATCTTAGAAAATGAATGAATAAATGAATGTTTCTTGAACAAGGGCTGCAGAAAGATACGCGTCTTACCGTATAACTTCTAAATTTTGGTCCAATTAGAAAACAGAATTACATTCATCTTCATTAGCAAAGACAATCTTGCCATTTAGTGACCACAATAAGGAACAATATTTGACAAAAACAATGATTTATGATCAGCATTAAAAACAGAATAACTCCAGAGGTACAAGATTGATAATATTGGAACCCAGCAAATGTTAAAGAATCATTCTAATATCGTACAACTTACACATATGTTTGTACGATAATTTTAACACATGGATATATCTAATGAAGACTCAGTGTTGTTCCATAAGTTAGTGATGTCATTAGATATATATCAGCAGTACTAAAGAATGCTGCAACGCTTATATTAAATGTATTAGGACACGGTATGTTTTTAAGCGTGTCAGAATAATTAATTTAAATCGACTATTCGCAGAAAAAATAACAAGTTAAAAAAATTAACTCTGATTAATCACATTCCGTGATGTCCTTTTACCCAGTGCTGTTCTAGCCATAGTGCCTTTTTTAAATGAGGGACGCTAACAAGAACATGCTGTTGCTTAATAAAATATTTAAATTCTGATGATCAAACCCCAAATGACTCCTTGCTCCCTATATAAGTACACTACATAAAGTACAAAGTAGGAGAGCTCCCCATAAGGTTTCTGTAAGTTCTATTTTATTTTTTTATTGCACTGCTGTTTTCCCAAAAATCAGTGGAAACATTGTAAAACTCCTTGTTTGCTAAAAATAGTTTAATCCTACTATTACAAGGATGATATGAACAGAAGTATTAGCATTTAAAAAAAGCAACAACAACAACAAAAAAAGTTTCATCATTGATTTGGGAAGAAAAAAGGAATTAACAGAGATATAAAAAATATAATTACAGGCCTTGTGACACAGAGGTCAGTGCATGGGCTTTACACACCAAGGTTTTTTTTTTTTTTTATTCTGGCCAGTGGTTCAGAAGCACATGAGAATTAAATATCAAAAAAATGCATGATGTCACCATTGCAATTTGACTGACACATAGCTCTGATGTTCTCTGACATAAAGACATTTCCTTCACAATGTACTGAGTGCATACACCAAAGGCACTGTGCATCTGTGCACCAACACTTCATGAGAAGAACAATTTTAAATATATTTTCCCACATATGAAAAATAATGGGTTAAAAATGGACTGTTCAAGTCTTGTGGAATCTGTGTATTTAACACATTGCTTTCAAATTTGAAATATCTTTTTAAAAAGATCTTGTCACTGTGAGTGTAAAATTTTAGAGTAATTAATGCAGTGGTGATTAATATTGGCTCAATTGCTTAATTAATAGAGAGTTTTGCAAATTCAGAGGCTTCAGACCTCAATTTAAATTCAAAGGTGATCAGACCTTTTCCGTTATGATGTAGACAGAGGTAAAACGGTTTTAAATATCAAGTTTTGGGTTGATCATGCTAGCAATTTAGAAGCAAATGAGTATTAAATGTAAAGAAAACAACAACAACAACAACAGCAACAAGAAAACATAATATGTCACCATTACAATTCGATCGAAACATTACTTTGGTGCTCTTTGATGTAGCACCTTCAGAATTTAGGTAGAGCATAACCCAAAGGCCATACAGTGTAATTTTTCATTAACAAAATTACGATTGATAAAAAGAAGATTAAAAAATACTGTATATTTTTCACATATTTAAAATTGGCATGTTCAAGTTCTTGTGAAATGTGTGTGTTTTTTTTAAACAGATTTTAGGTCAAATTTTAGAAATCCTGTCAATGAGTCCTTGTGATTGCACACAAGAAATTTCAGAAAGACTGATGCAGCCGATAATGATATTGGCTCATTTGCATATTAATTATCAAATAGTGCAAATTTATTGTTTTGTGTCGGCCATGTTTTTGATCTAGCAGCTTTGTTCTGTGCAAGTTAGGTTCAAGATAAAATTTCCTGCAAATCAGCCCAGATGTCCACAAGATTTTTGCTAAATCATAATTATTCAAATTAGCTTCCAATCCAATAATGTGGACATGAAAAGTCCAAAAGGCAAATTTTCTTAAAAGAAGTGATGCTTCATGACTTTTCTTCAAATGGTTAAAGGGGACGGAGCTTTTGAACATTTCAGTAAACGATAGATGACAGGTCATGTGACCTATGGATGCAAAATTGTACAGCATTGTACAGAACATCACCTGCTACCAAATTTTCAGACTTTTCGCTGCAGGGTTTTGGTTTTATTGTCAAAAGGGAAAACAGTGAGGGTAGAATTTAATAAAACGAATGAAAACAATAGGGTTATAGGCTGGCGGATGATAAAAATCATTTTAACTTGTTGTTTCGGTAAAAGGTACTACCGTTTGTTTCCTTTTCATCTTTGTCCTCCGTAGTTCATCGCACACAGATGAATGTGATGTCACGGCCTGGGATGCATGCTCTTTCTCTTTCTCTCAAACTCAACACCCATGCACCCACACATTATATGCTTAATGGCTGTGGCTTATTGGTTGTCTCAGGCAAATGGAAACCCACTTATTTCGAATGCAGTGTATATATATATATATATTGTATGTGGGAAAAAATAACTGTACTACAATTTTATCCCGACAAGCCTGTTTCGTGGTTGCCCACTCATCAGGCTTGTCGGGATGAAATTGTAGTACTGTTATTTTTTCCCACATACAATATATTTAGCTCTACTTCGACATATCG
>JAQMYF010000021.1:18158992-18178164 GCA_030014195.1 Neosilurus mollespiculum
ATATATATATATCTCTCTCTCTCTCTCTCTCTCTCTCTCTCTCTCTCTCTCTCTCTCTCTCTCAGGCACACACACACACACACACACACACACACACACACACCTTTATTCAAGGTGTGGTCGATGCAGCTTGAATGACTGAGCAGTTCAGACTGAACATGCACTCCTTCCATGTCTGCTCTACCAGTAACTGCATTTTTCAGCTTGGACAGTGACTCTCAGGATAAACCCACAATGTTCATCAACATACCACAAAGCCTAGCATACAATTCCAGCATCTTTTTGTTTTGTTTATTAGCAGTGGTGCAGGCGGAAACCTGCAAAGAGGGGGGAAAAAACAGTATTGTGTAATATTTTGTTAAATAACTATTTATTTATTCCCATTTTCTCACTGTATGCGTACTGAAACACCCGGATACCTTCTGTGGCCGAAATTTATAAAATAAAATAAGATAAGATAAAAGGCTGGAGCCTCTCTCAAACACCTCTGGGTGAAAGCTTGGTACACCAGACCATTGCAGGGCCAACATACATGCAGACATTCACTAACATTTACATTAACACCTAGGGGTAATTTGGAACAGCCAGTTAACCTAATGTGCATATCTTTGGACTGTGGGAGGAAACCAAAGTACCCAGAGACTACCTGCACAAGCACGAGAAGAACATGCAAACACCACACAAATACACCTTTGTCAAGCCTGGGACTCGAACCCATGGCCTTCTTACTGTGAGGTAGACATGCTCACCACTACCCTACCATTCCACCAACAGGTAGAGGAATTGGGTGTTACACAATTTGCTTACTTCTCTGTACTTTCGTTCTTGTGGACGTGTGAAATGTCATCATTTTCAGCCCGAGTATTGTTCCAATTTAAAGTTCGCACCTAGCCAAGTACCATACGAAAACCCGGATGTGTTTTTGCGCCTCCAATCTTATCGAGGATGCATCGGGTGGTGACTTCTGTGCAGTTCGGATCACCTAGTATCACAAAATGCGTTTCGCACCAACCTGAAGGTCAAATTTAGTTTTTCCTTCATTCATTTTAGTTTAGTTTTGCGTCTCATATCCAACACAAATGCTGTCATTCATGACAACAATCTCCCAAAACCATTTTCCCGCCAGTGGATTTTTGCCACACATCCTGGATATTATTTAATAATTTTTATTAATATCTTACAGCCCTCGCCCAGAGTCGGCTGAGATGGGCACCAGCCTCCCTGCGACCCTAATTAGGATTAAGTGACTTAAAAAATGAATGAATATCTTAAAGTAAAACAACAAAATGTAGGCTTGTTTTGTACCATGTGTCATTTTACAGTAAGTATGCTTTACTCTGAAGGTAGCCAGAATTGAATAGAAATGGATACAGTGTAAATTACGCTGCTGTTTCAGGTGCCAAATGACTGTTAACCCTTGATTTACACTGGGGCACAATATCCATGATCTCCACGAATTGAGAGGATCGTGATGAGCAGGGGGCATCATGGGATCGAATCGTGATGATATCAAGGGAACTTGGTGGATTCCTGATGACAATTTGACGTCAATCCAGAACGTTGGAATCATTGTACAGTGCAATAGAGCTTAACAGACCTTAACAGAGTGTCACAGACCAAGATCCCCTACGATGACCATATATGTGCCATCTTAGGGGATCTTGATAAACTTGGAAACACGATTTCTTCAAGTTTCATCTCTTGGATGCGTCCTGCTTCCTTTTTAAACCACAGTCATGCTCTAAGCGTGGAGCTCCACACTTTTTTAAATCGAGGAGATTGCGGACATCATGACCCAGTGCAAACCCAGGGTAAGCGCCATTAAACTGTATGTAAACATTGTTGTCATACAGTCATTATATCATTTCTTTTCTTACTCTCATACCTGCAGTTATTGTAGTTCAAAGTTTTTGGAGCCTCTGGGACCAATATGGCTACTAGCTAGTTTTGGATTCTCCTCCCTGCTGTATAGTCTTTTCTATTACTCTTCTACGACTCCTGTCAATGAGTTAACTACAAACTGTTCTGTTGTTTAGTTTTTTACATTACAAGCCCTTTTTCAGGCTTGTGAATATGTCAGATGAAGCAGTTTGAGCGAATCTCCCCACTATACCATGTTCTCTGCAATGAACCTTGCAGAAGTTTCATACATACTAACTTATGAAGGCCAGAATGAACTTTACTCCATTTCCCTACACCACTGCAGATCAGGCCTGCAGCCAGCATGAAAAATGCAGTTGAGAGGATGTATGTCATATGGCATCTTCAAATCTTTACAGCCTGGTTCAGTGCCTGATGTGAGCCCATCAGACAATATCACACTCTCAGGTATGCAGCAGGTCACTGAACACATTTCATTTATCCTGTGGCTCAGGCTCTGAACAGCGCAACCACATACCGCCTAACCAAGAAAAAGGACGGTGGCTTCTTGCGATTCTAGCCATATTTGGAAGAGGGGCTGCGATGTGCCCCCACAATGGAGCAAGCTGTCTGGAATATGTAGACTATACTTTATGACAAGCAGTCTCACTGTCAACTCCCTTTATTAATCTCTCCAATCGGATTGATTTCAGATGTGGGTTACCAGCATAAAGATGCATCTTCGTATCAACAAGAGAGCCACAAGGTGTAACCTGCTGGATATAGGAGGGTTTTACACATCATTAAACATATCGAAGCGAGATCGTTACCCCAGATGACTCCGTCAATGGCTGGGATATGGATTGACCTCTTCACCAATAGCAAATAAATAAATAAGTCAGTGTCAAATGTCAGGAAGCACTGACCTATAAATGGTCTCACCACCTACTGCACAAATTTCTGCTTCTCCAACTGCACACAATTCAAAGATTTGACCACAGAGAATTTTTTACTCCCATGTACCCTGTCAAACTACGGTTCCCACTGCTTTCAATACTTGAGCATGGAGTTTTAATGAATATAGCTAAAATCCTAAATATTTGGAAAGATTGGCCAAATTACCGCCTGTGGGGAGGGTTGACCCCTGACTTAAAGCTAGGGTTGGTAGATTTTTAGCTCTGTACACAATCTGTTATATTGTGGTTGAAATAGTAATTACACCCTGATAGTAATCAACTTATGAGATCTTACAGTGGTCTGAAAGAAAATCAGTCATCTGTACCCACTGTAATCCTGTAAAAACGCCTTCCAATCACTGTGTCGCAATCTGCTGGGAAATATTCATAATATTCGAATGCTCAAATGAGCCCCCTGCTCTTGCATGACCCTACCGTGCACAAACCAGCAGTCAGAGCAGAGATTGTGAATGTGGCTTTGAAGGGACCTCCAAGGTCAGATGAGTTATTATCCAGATCCCTGAAGAGATGCTACTTTCAAATTTTGCTAGCTTTCCAGATTACCAAGCTCAGTTTTAAGGGTATGTTAAGGACTTGTGGCCAAGCATTCCAAGTGACGTTCCTAAGCAAAAGAATTTCCGTGTTTCTTCTAAAAATCCGCTTCATCGAAACGAGCTGTTTCATCATGGTGAGTTCCACTGTGGTTAAAAGGAAAAAAGAAATACAAGAAGGAAGGTACCTTTCTCAATCACAGTTCCCCAAGAGCTAGAGTCTCTTAAGACCACGTTCTATGAGCCGGTACAGCTGCTGAGCTGAAAAGAATCTCTCTAAAGAGCTAAAGATTACTTTATTAAAACAAATTTGAGGACTCTATGCCTTGGGAATGAGTTTAATTTTTATAGATGGCTGGATCCTGGGCGTTTCTCCACAAAACCATAACACATACTGTTGTTAGCCAATTTAAAGACATTAAGGAGTTCTGTGAGGGAAAACTGCGGAGAGGTCATTACAGATTAAGTAGTCATCCTCCGCAGGAAGAAGGTATGACACCTGGCCGATACCATGACACGCCAATCAAGATATGTCTTCTCCTCACGGGCACCAATTAGAGAGACATTGCTGCAGGAAGTCCACACTACTGATATCTGATTGTCACCATTCCCCTTTACCTGATTCTATACGTTTTCCTTTACACATATTCCATAAGTAGCGTAATCTTTTCCGAACACCTATCCAATCAGTTCTATGATGGGTCGGACCTTATGATATTTTGTTAAAAGTTAAATATTAATTCACACCACTCTTGGCAGATAAAAAGAGTGAAAGAAAATTTTGGTTTTGTAGCAGTGGTCCTTAACACAGGATAACACCAGGGTTCCCTGAAGTGGCTAGTGCTCTAAGACTACAAGTACAGCTCTGCCTCTTCTAAAATGTCACTAAAAATTTCCTTAAATATTTACTGCAGTATTCACAGTAATATTGAAAAGAGATTGCTAAAACATGTTCGGCTTCATGGCTAGTTAAACATTTTTTTGCAGGTGATCTACTATTATTTTGTTCTCATACATTCCCATGGTATAGCAATTCATTTAAAACCATAGAAGTGCAGTACTATGGCACTTAGAATACACTCTGCTTTCAACGCAGCAAATCTTAAAAATTATTGTTGAGTTTCTCCAGGTCTCCATGAGGAGTGGGCAGGGTGGGACACTGAGCTACTGCATGATGAGCGGCTGGACCTTTTTTTGATTTACAGGAGCGTCAAATAATTTCAAGTTCAGTTGTAGACGTATCTGTAGCATGTAACTGCTGCTCTGTACTCTGTACATTTGTACATATCCTATTGTTAATTAAAACAGAAATATAGCGCTGTTGAGTTTGCTCCTTGTTTTACCTTAGTAATGTCTGTAAATTTAGTAAAGTTAGCTTGCTAGCTGTGCACAACATGAGAGACTCAGAATTAAACAGCAGGAAAGATCAATGCAATATATTGATTTGGTTCAAAACTCAGGAAAAATAACTGTCCTTTCAACTCTCCTGGCATGAGGCGAGCTGGCTGACTGGAGGTGCTGTGATAAAGAGAATGTGCTGCTGGCCTTTAATGGACCTATCTCAGGGTGTTTGGTTAAAACTGGCTTTGGGGGATCTGGTTAACTTCCACAAAACATGCATAAGAATTTACATATAAATAACATGATGCAATAATGGACAGATTTTATGATATCGGCCTTAAATGTTCTTTCTCTGACTGACAGACCACCAGCAGCCAATGGATCCCTGCCATTGAGAATTAGTGCCAATCCAACAGTTTGAACGTTTCAGGGAACAATGAGTGTATGAACAGTATTTATATCAAAGACAGTCACCCTGTGATTTAAAGGTATTTAATGTCTTGGAACAAATGCGCATAAAGTGATTCTTACCACCAGCGCTTATAAAACCATTCATTCGTTCATTCATTTGCTGAATTGATAAATCCTACTAGAGTCACGGAGAGGTTGGTGCCTATCTCAGCCGACTCTGGGCGAAGGCAGGAAACACCCTGAACAGTTCACCAATCCATCGCTGGGCAACACACCCACAACTTTTCATACTCACCCTCACATCCTGGAGCAATTTTGGAACAGCCAATTTGCCTAATGTGCATGACTTTACACTTTGGGAGAAAACCAGAGTACATGGAAGAAAGCCCAGCAAGCACAGGGGAAACATCTTGCCGAGCCTGTAAAATCAACTGATTTTATTCCTGGATTTGATGAATAAAGCAGTTAGAGGAGATGGTTGGGTGGTTGGATTGATTAGTGCTAGATGTACTGACCTACATCTCAACCATACATATGCACTCTTTCTCACACATACACACCACCACCTTTCATTAAAGTGCAGCCAATAAAACTGAGCAGATAGGATTGAATGCGCACATCGTCTATGTCTGCACTTCCTACTAAAATGTGAGCTCTAAAGAATCATTATCTAATTATCCACTGCTTTTAGAGAATACAGGAGAAATACAGTGAGCTCACATTAGGCAATAGTGAAGAACAAAGAAACACCCTTGGCACATCTCACTATTAGGATGGGTATGTTAGAGAAAATATTACTGTGTCCTAAATATGAAAATCATGCCTAGTAAAGTTTGGATTTTAAAGCAGGAAAGCATCGAGTTATATCCGGGCCGATATTTACATACAGTTCTGCCTTCTGATATGTCTAAACAGCATACATAAATCCTTCACTGTCCTATGTATCCCATAATCCAGTGCATCAGCCAAAAAAAGCAGGGAGAATTCAGTGCATCAGCCAAAAAACTGGAGAAAGAAAACTCTGGGAAGAGAAGGGCAGTTTCTCAACAAATAGGATTCATGCTGAAACGTCTTTCACATTTATACTATTTTTTATTAATAATGTAAATAATAAAGTAATCAATGTAAGTGAAAACATTTTTTAAGATAGGTTATGTAAAAAGTGCCCAATTCAAAATATCTTCATCCCATAAAGAAGATTTTTCGAAAGAAATTTGAATAACGGGAGGAAACCACATGGTATGATAAACAGCTGATTCATCTCACTATGGAAAATTCTAAAATACATTTAAACATGGAAGAAATACATAACGCTTTGAAAAATGTTGTTGTTTTCTCCAACTTTTGACTGGCATGCCTATTACCTCAGACCGCTCCAACAAGCCTGTCTACCCCCGACCCCTACTGACAAACTTTTACCGCTCTGCCATCGAGAGCTTCCTAACCTACTGCTGTACAGTGTGGTTCAGCAGCTGTACTGCAGAGGACAGGAAGGCCCTGCAGCGAGTGGTGAGGATGGCAGAGCTTGTAATTGGAAAAACACTACCCCCCAGTGACATTTACTCTAGCAGACTTCGGAGGAGAACCAGTGGAATTATCAGGGACCCCACACACCCTGGACACCCCCCTTTTCTCCATTCTCCCCTCCGGAAAAAGGTAGAGGACACTAAAACAAAAACTACCAGAGTCAAGAACAGCTTTTTCCAACAAGCTTTTAAACGTGCAACCACACCACCACCACCACCACCACCACACACACTGACTGAATAACCATCATTCAGACCATCTTCCTGGACAGTGCAATATTACTCTTTAAGTGCAATATCCATGTTTAAGTGCAATACTCATGTTTAGAGCAGGTCTCGAACATCATATAACATTTTAGCATCATGCACCTCATGATTAGAAAGCTCTACCTTTCACCCTGTGTATACCATGCACCTTTAACAGATCATGCAGACTTCAGTGTATGTCTCTAAATTTGTGAATATGTGGATAAATGTATGTCTGTAAATGTGTAAATATGTGGATAGATGTAGATGTGTTTGCATATACAGGATATATGTATGTATATGTGTCTATATGTGTACATATAGCTAGTGGAGTCACCTTAGTTGTCTTTTGTGCACTTTTATAATTGCTGCTAAACAGAGAGCTACTAAACTGATTTTCATTGTTCATGCAACAATTGTCAATAAAGATCCTTTATCTTTACCTGAACAGTAGGAAACATTAATTAAAAAATCCTGCATATATAAAGGCTTATTAACCTGCTGTGCAATTTATTAGGAACCCATGAGGTTTCAGAACTTGGCTGTCCTGTTGTGTATGCAGAAATACCTTTATTTGGCTCAACATAATTGTAAATCGTGAAGACTTGATAAATTGTACACCTCCTGTCAGCATAAGCCAATCAAACCAATCCATAAGATAACTCCGCCCACAGAACTGTTGCCATATGCAATATAACTGCCTGACCAGGCGGCAACCATCCAAGCTGGGAGATGAGGCTTACCCGGAAGTCTCTTAAAGTGCAATACCACCAGGATCCACTAGGGACTTTAAACAGAAGACTTCCGGTTCCATAAACTATCATTCAAAAAAAAAAATCGCAATTGCTCACCTAAAATACTAAGTCAATAGATTTTTTCTACAAATCGTTTTGGTTAATTTAATAAGTTGTATCCTTCTTTTTGATTCTGTGTGTTTTTTTCTTCTAATAGCCCTACGGTTAATAAGATATCTGAACCATGTGTTTGCATATTTTGGGGGCATATCTGGCTTTTATTGACGTCCCTGGAATGAAGTGATTGACAGCAGGCATTTGGTCCATGGAGATAACAGTGTCATCACCGGCTAACTGGAGTTTTTTTGGTAAGTAAATATTTGTTTTCTTAATGGTTTCCAATTTTAAAGCACAGTATATGTCATGTCATGTCATTTTCTGAACCGCTTAATCCTAATTAGGGTCGCGGGGAGGCTGGCGCCCATCTCAGCCGACTCTGGGAGAGGGCAGAGTACACTCCGGACAGCTCGCCAGGCCATCGCAGGGCAGCACAGTATATACAATCTTTAATTAAAAGTAATGTTTATAATGCACTCTCGAAGCAGCTGTTTAGTTTATATGAATAATAGATGCAGAACAGAGATAGTTAGCTAGCGATGCCATTAGCTGATGTGTTTACAAAGCGAATGGTACTGGTTTAGAGTTTACGGTTCGGGTATCTGAACCAGTCGAGAGGAAATCCTGTGTTAGTCCCCGAGTTTAATTATATTGTGTTGTTGTAATGCACGGCATTAATTAATAAAACTGTATGTCAGGACACCATGACAGTTCAGGATAAGATTTATAGTTCTAGGGGATTTAAATGTGATTATATCAGGAATGTAGATTTAGGTATGTTTTTTTATATACAGGGGTGGAAATTAACACTAGTTGGCTGGCCTGTGGAGAGTCAAAAATCTGTAGGGCGAGTGAAATTAGCTAGCAAGTCATCCTGCTGGCGACCTGACAAATCTAATAGGCAAAGAAGATATAGTGTTCCTGACCAGTAAATATGAAAAAGGTCTAGTAGTTTCATAATTTTACTGGTCCTGTTGGCCAGTAGCTTTAGTTTTGTGAAATTCCACCCTTATATATGTGATTATTCTATATTAATTGGTACAGGAAATACTGTATGTGTTGTGTAATGCTTGCTCTAGGTTTGAGATCATGTGTTATTTTATTTGATCTTATGAAATATTTCTGTCCTGTGTTCCCACTCTTGTTTGGAACCTTATCGTGGTGAGTGGGCTTTAAACTAAGACAGGATTTAATTAAATGAGCTTTAAATTTATGCTTGCAATGTTGTTGTTTTTTTGTTTTTTTCCCAGGAAATCAGACGTTCTGTCTGTGTTCTGACCGGAACACCTGTTTTCAGAGCTTGTAGGCTTCTGCATCACTTTGTAAGAAATGTATTAAAAAAAAATGTAAACTACATTATTATTTGCTGGTGATAAACCTAACATGCTTGTACTATAAATTAAAAAGGTATCCAGTGAAAACTGACAACAGAGGGAAGAGCTCACAGAGCAGCAGATTTGATGCCATTCTTTTGGTTGTAGAAGAGGGAGACTGCATCATCATCCTTAGTTCTCAAATATTTAATTAATCTTTCTATTGTTAATTCAGGCAAAACCTCCATCGATGCTTTCTTGCATTAATAGTGTACAATGCTGCTATTGTTAAAATCCTCACGAGATATGCACTATAAAAACCATTAACAAACTTAAGTGTGTGAACATCATTAATAAATTAATTACTGATGAACTGAATAACTTTAATAGTTGTGGATCAGAACTTCTTCATTTTCTTCCACTTAATCCGGGGTAGGGTCACGGGGGCAGCAGCCTAAGCAGTGAGGTACAGATGTCCCTCTCCCCAGCCACGTCCTCCAGCTCTTCCGGGGGAACTCCGAGGCGTTCTCTTCCCAGTTGGACATGCCCGATACACCACACCAGGGAGGCATTCAGGAGGCATTCTAATCAGACGCCCAAGCCACCTCAACTGGCTCCTCTCAATGTGGAGGAGCAGCGATTCTACTCCGAGCTCCTCCCGGATGACAGAACTTCTCACCTTATCTCTAAGGGAGCGCCCTGCTACCCTGCAAAGGAAGCTTATTTCAGCCACTTGCATTCGCGATCTTGTTCTTTCGGTCAGTACCCAAAGCTCGTGACCATAGGTGAGGGTAGGAATGTAAATTGACTGGTGAATTGAGAGCTTTGCCTTCCGGATCAACTCCCTCTTCATCACAATGGACCAGTACAAGTTCCGCTTTACAGCCGAGGCCGATTGCATCGATTCGCCTGTCGATCTCCCGCTCCATCCTTCCCTCATTCGTGAACAAGACCCCGAGATATTTCAACTCCTCCACTTGGGGCAGGACCCCATTCCAGACCTGGAGTGTGCATTCCACCCTTTTCTGGCGGAGAAACATTGTCCTCGGACTTGGAGTTGCTGATTCTCATCCCGGCCACTTCACACGCAGCTGCAAATCGCTCCAGCGAGAGCTGAAGGTCCCGGCTTGATGAAGGCAAAAGGACAACGTCATCTGCAAAAAGCAGAGACGAGATCCAATGGCTACTAAACCAGAACCCATCAACTCCACAAATATTATGAACAGAACCGGTGACAAAGGACAGCGTTGGTGTGTCCAAACCCCACTGGAAAAAAATCTGACATCATGTTCCCAATACGGACCAAGCTCTGGCTCCGGCAATACAGAGACTGAACAGCCCGTAGCAAAGGGTCCGGTATTCCATATTCCCGGAGCACACCCCACACGGTCGAAAGCGTTCTCCAAGTCCACAAAGCACATGTGGACTGGTTGGGCAAACTCCCATGTCGGCCAGGATCCTGTAGAGTGTGTAGAGGTGGTCAAGAGTACTGCGGCCAGGACGAAAACCACATTGTTCCTCCTGAATCCGAGGTTCAACCATCGGACAGTTCCTCCTCTCCAGTACTCCTGGACCGACTTTCCCAAGTACCCCAGTTTGCTAATGCAGAGGTACGGCCCCCGCGACCTCGCGATGTTCTGAACTTATCTGTTACAATTTAATTTTAAATAATAACAACAGGTAGTTGAATCTCCAGTGCAACAATATTTAAATAGCAAGTTAAAACTGCAGTCAAAACAGAAAACAATTAAAAAATATATATATATATATTATATAAAATATATATATTATATATATAAAAAATATATGTATTATATATATATATATATATATATATATATATATATAATACAGTGCTTGGTAATACAGTCTATAGGTTTGTTGTACACCATTAAAAAAAAACTCAGTCTACAGTCCTTTCAACAGTCCGCAATTAAGGTCATAAAAGGTCTGGTAACCCTCAATCATCATGAGTCCTTGTTTGTACGAGAGTTTATGTGTAGAACCCCAGATATCATCAGCACCAAGGTTTCTCCCCACGGTCTCCGTGGCTCTTTGGCTTACACACCAGACAAAGCTGTCCCTGATGATCCTTACCTCGAGTGGATTTAAAATACAGTGAAAGAGTGAGACATGCATTATACTGAAGGCTATAGGCTATATATATATCTATAAGGCTATATCTTTTTACAGTCAATGTGCCTGACTGAATAATTGCATGAATACGCAAGTGCACGTGTTGCTAGTAAAAATATACAGTGGGCACACATTTATAATGTATACTAGTTATTATAATATCATGAGCAGCTATTTCAGATATCCTTATCATGGCTACATCAGTAGAGTCACATATCGCTATCATAAATATTCACTGAATACAGAATTTGACTTTCAAAGCAATCTGGTTACCACCATATGCCTCTCTATTTCTGCCAACATATCACTCCTGGTTAAGAGGGCTACACCTAGGCTGTGCAACTCTGCTCCTGGAGAGATAGTTTCATTCGCATCTGCTTGCGATTGCCTAACAGTAATGATTCATCCCATGACTAAAAAAAAAAAGTTAGAGAATGTCCTAACCTTCAATCATTTGAACAGTAGGACATCCAAGGTAGATTTTCACTCACTCACACATTTGCTGAACTTTAAAACATTATCACAGAGTCATATTTAACAATGGATGGAGGAAAGAAGGAAAGTCAAAAGGAAAGTTAAAATCATTCGATCTGGGAGGCTTGGGGTGCATAACTGTTTAAGTATATATTACATGGAAACATAAGTATAAAATAAAAACCCCAAATTTAGTTTATTTCATTTTTTACATTTTTTTTAATGATGATCCAGGTGAACTTCGGCACACATGGGAGTAGGTGTCTTTTTTAACTCTCTTTAAGAGTTTTAGTATATACAATATAGAAACAATGATTAGAAGCCTGAAACAAGATTTCTACAGTTCATATTTGCATATTTTAACCAGAAAACTGAGGCAGGTCAGGTGAGCACTGTGTAGCTCATGGTGCCTGTTCAGGTCTGTTCAGAATACTCACTTAAACTGCAAAGTAAAGTAACAAAATGCAATACGTAAAGGTGTTTTAGTATATACTGTAGTTAACACAAGAAAAGCAGACTAAAACAAGATTTTTAGGTTATTTTTCCATCTTAAAATATCATAATGATGACCGACTTGCTCCATGATAATCGTGACCCACGTAGTATTCCCACGTAGTATACTGATAGTCTTTTGTTTCCCAGGAACGGTCTATATTGGAATTCAGTATCAATGGGAATATATTAGTCTGCAAAAAATAAATGAGAAAATGTGCAGAGGTCTTTGAAGAAACACGTAGAAGACATACGATACAAATAATAAGTAAAAAATTAAATATATGCAGCGTTGTTTTCATTAATTCTTACTTTCCGGACACCTTGGGCATTCAGAGTGTTAACTGATTGAACAGATAATGTGTTTAAAAATGTATAATCTTAAATAATGGCCCTTTTAGAGACCATAAAAATGCTGATGTGGCCTGGACAAAACCTACATCTTTAAAGTAAACTGTCACTACGCATTGCCCTTAAAATAGTAATGGTCGTAGGTAACTGTTACGCTCCACAGATGAGGCTGAACACTCTCGGGACACACTGAACCATCTGTCCAATCTGTATCATCCTTACAGTGTGTAAAGTCTGGCACACCTTCACCATAGGTGGTATATTTGACAGAAATTTAATGTGTGCCATGTTAAGACGTTTTATTTCTCGAAACTAAAATATACACCTGATAAAAGACAATCTTCAGCTGGATGTGAAAGATTAGACAATACCTGCGATCTTGGGGATTTGGGTGATAAGTGGACTCAGCCCAGGTTGAAATGGGGCCCAGCTGGAGCGCAGAACCTGTGTGTGTGTGTGTGAATGACAGTAGTAGAGGGGAACTCAGTGATATGGGTTAATTGCACAGGGAGCTCTGAGCCACAGTGGTAGAAAGGATGGAGCCCATAAACACACAACGCACAAGTCTTTTCTATAGTCTTAGTTTCTATCTCGTTTCTTCTCTCCACTTACAGGGATACTGAGTCATGAGGTATAGCATTTTCTAATTTTCACCCTGTTGCACTGAAAATTTAAAATATTGCAGGTGTCAGACTACAGAGTTTAATGTTTGGCCGCATCTAACACACCTGAAAGCTGAGTGTCTGAGCAGAAAAGCTGCAAGCAGAAAGAAAAGGTAAACAACAGCACTGTAGCCCTTCATTACTTGCACTCTTTTATCAGCAGCTGCTATTATGTGTCTCGCAAAAGGAATTTCTGAATTTTTTTTTATTCTTGAGAATTTTATGAGTGGGTGAGGCTAAATGAACTCGGTTTATTTCTTTCTACTATGTTGAAGGCCACGATGTGGATGATTATTGATATGTTGAACCAAACCATCCCCTTAGAGATACACACAGTTTATTCGAACTCAATTCACGCACCTACTCATACATTACATGTTGATCAAGAGGCTGAACCAATTAATCCTACTTGGGTGAAGTTGGGGTACACCCTGAACAGCTCGCCAGACCACTGCAGGGCTAACACACACAAACACACACACACACACCACCATTCACACTCACACCTATTGCCTTAAAGTAGTGATTCGTGCAAAAAAAAAGTATGAGATTGTCCCAACCTTCAATAATATGAACAAGAAGGACATCCAAGGTGGATCTTTACTCAGTCCTATTTGGGTCGCGGGGAGGCTAAAGCCTGGCTCAGCCGACACTGGTTGAAGGTGGGGTACACCCTGAACAGCTCGCCAGACCAATCACACAATTGTTCAAATAGATCGAAATTTGATTTACGAAGGCAAAATCAATGCTAGCCGAGATTAGAATGTGTCACCGATGAAGTATGCTCATTGTACGTCCATTGTACGTGTTAACTATGTCCAGTACATTTGATTTACGTCTAGACTGCACACAAAGCATGCGGTCCCCATACACAGCGCACAATCTACGTCATACGTTAGTTCATATACAAAGCCCAGTGTATGTAATTGTTCCCACATATACGGTATCACTTCCAATTTATGAGCCATTTACATCTGTATTATGAGGACACTGAATCCGATATAAAGCCCAGAAGCTTCAGTCCAGCTGCTCGAGCCTCACGCCGAAATGAATCTCACTGCCAGACCGCGAACAGGCCATCAGGTTAACCTCCGTATCTAAATATCAAATGTGAAACATAAATCCCGGATCAGAGATCCACTAACCAGAGTGAAATCATATATTATTTCAAATCAAATAATCTATCTGAAAAAGAAAGCTTGAAAGGCTAAGAAGCAGCAAGTTCAGGTGGAATAATATGTCCAGTTTGGTGATGGAGGAAGAGAACGCGATGACGGCTCTCAGGCCCTGCGATCGCTTTCTACGCTTTGTTCTTTCCTCGCGTTTTATGTGTGTTTTTGAAAATCCATTGTACAAGCTCGGTGTTATTTCTCCTTTTTGTGCATTCTCAGATACGATTCTACAAAGTTCAGGGAGCATGGTTGATCAAAGCAACCTGACGACGACCTTTGGAGGTCAAGGTACGTTCACCAACGTTCATCACCATGACCACCACGTTAACCCATGAATGCAGTAAGTGTGGTGGCTAGGACGTATATATGTGTAAAAGGGGTATAAACGCATCTGCTTGCTAAAAGGCATAAACGTATATTTAAACATGGTTCTTACATTTTTAGGAGTCTATTCAGAAATCAAAAATTTGTGGAAAATGGACATAAATATCTGAGAAGAGAAAATTGTCACAGTGTGGAAGGGAATCAAGTAAAGTGTCTCTAAAGTGTCTCAAGTTGTGATGAATCTTGTCTGACATAATCAGGAGAGGTGTTTTCTCTCTCTATGCTTGTCTGTCTTGTCTTTCTATGTTACATCCTACATTCATTTTGCTCTCACCCTTTTGTGTTCTATCATTAGAAAATCTTTAAACAACTATATCTACATTGTGATAACACCAGTGTGGGTGAAATGAAGATGTAGAGAAGGGCAGAACCTGTTAAACCAACCTAAACAACGAAGTCATATTCATTTTCTACTTTATAAGAACTTTCTTATAAGAAAGAAGCAATGCACAAGCGCTAATTTTAATTTCAGCTAATTACATACACATGACTCAATTCTTGATTTGGAGAGAATCTGTCCAGCAGATGCTGTAGTTAGTATGATGCCTACATGCCTGGAGCATGTCCAAACAAAACATATTATGGTTAAATATGAAATTCTCATCAAGTGATTTAAATATGGTTCATTATTTTAAGTAATTATTAGTGTTATATGACTAAAGTCTGATCTCAAGACTTTTTCAGTACTGATTTGGACTTGTCCCAGTATTTTTGCCGTGGTCTCGCTAAATGTGGGCTCGGTTTCAATCAAATATTGCTTGCCAATATTGGACTGCATGTGGCCAAAAAACTACTGGTGGTAACTGAACTCTCGGCAATTATTGGGAAAATGGACAAATTTTGGTCTGGCATATATTTGAAAGAGTAGTTAAGACTTGGCCATAAAAATGAGTTGATTCTTTCTGAGCTCAATCCTGTCATGGCCGTAACTCACTTAATGCTGGAATCAGAAACTAACTGAATATTATGAAATTCAACAAGTTTGACAAAGCTTACAACATGTTCCTTGATATACATGAACGTCAGTTTCTTGACCCTCCTCCACAGTGACATGCACAGACATGAATTATGATTGGTTGGGGTTAAAACTGTAATGTCACCAGTAATGTCACCAGAAATGTGTGCTACTTTGATTGTCTAATCTAATATGGTGACCATAATGAAAGACAAAAATAACACGCAGTCTGAGCTCAGCGTCGAAGGGGTCGAGAACATGACCAATCATTATACTTTATTAATGTACTTGAGCTGAATTTCAATACCAGTACTGAAATATTTGTACTTTACTCAGGGATTTTCATCTGATGTTTTATTTGCACCCCTTAATTGTAGCACAAGTATCTGTATTTCCTACTCACATCAAACTCCTTACTCCAGTTTTAATGCATTTAAGGGGAATAATAATGATTATAATGATATTGATTGATTATTTTCATTTTGCATCATAAAAAAAAAAATGTGTCATGCTTTCAACTCAAATACATGGGACAAGAACACATAAACAAGACATTCACTCTGTGTATACACTGATGTATATTATGCACAGCAGACGTAACAAGACAAACCAGATAAGAGAGGAAGACAAAAGTGCATAAAAAAATGTTTATTCATTTTCTGAACCGCTTAATCCTAATTAGGGTCACGGGGAGACTGGCGCCCATCTCAGCCGACTCTGGCCAAGGGCAGGGTACACCCTGGACAGCTCACCAGGCCATCGCAGGGCAGAAGCATGCTGACGGTAACTCAGTTGCCTACTCTTTACAAATGACAGCAATGGTTCTTTTACATGCCTCTCACCACAGACAGTTAGAGACATGGCTGGCCTTTGATAATGCAGTTTGCTGCAGTGCAAAAATGTATTAGTACATACTACATGGGAACGGTGCAAGCTGATTGGTCCCCTATCTCGGGATCATACTTTAAAATGGAGAAATAAACCAATAAATTTTGTTTTAGTTGTTGTTTTCTTGTGTTTCTGTGTAATATATACTAAAACACCTTTACTCTGGACTCTGAGTATGCCAAACAGACACTGTTAGCTATACATCTGACTTGCCTCTCTCTTGGTTAAACTATGTAAAAATAAACAATAACAATCTTGTTTTGGTTTGATTTTCTTTATGTTTCTGTGTAGTATATATATATATATATATATATACTTTAATTATTAAAGGGCAGTAAAGAAATGTCGATACACAGTTCTACACCTACTAACGTGCGCTCGGGCTCACCTGTGTCCATCGTGATTTCTCAAAGGCAAGAAGTAAACCATAAAAATCTCATTTTAGTGGGCTTTTTTCTTTTGTTCCTGTGTAGTATACACTAAAACAGTTATGCACCTCTGACTGAGTGGATAATGCTGAAGTGAGTAGTCCTACGAACAGACTATTCAGCAACATCCACTGAGCCGGAGGCAAATAATGGTTAAATGTAAAATAAAACAGTTAATATAATAAAAAGGTTCCTTATTCCTTGTAATTCACAAATTTTAATGTTATATTCATATTCTTTTAATGTCTAAATGGTCCTGGAGGAATGGCAATTTCAATATTTTGGTTTTTGAATGTCTTTTATAGTGGGTCTGATATAAGGTCAGCCATGCCTGTGCAGAAACAGCTAAAAAAAAATAAAAAGTTGACTTAATTTCTCACTAAAAGGTCATGTGTTGCCATTTCAGCAATACAGCTGAATGTTCATGTGTACAGACAATGCTGCCTCATAACGAACCTACACAGCAAGTCTGGTTCGCTTTATGCAGTCAGATCAATTCAGAGCTGAATCACTGTCTCACTGCAGTCAAGGTGCAATAGTCATAGAAGAGAAGAAAAGAGAAGAGAAAAGAAGAGAAGAGAATTATTTCTATTGACATCCCATAATAGTACAATGAAATCTGAGGTGCTAAAATACCTGACAGCGGCATGGTGACGACCTCACAGAAAAAAGATTCTGGGTTTGAGCCCTGTGCTCGCCGAGGGTATTTCTGTGTGGAGTTTGCATATATTCTCCATGCTTGAGTGTTTTTTTTTCTGAATACTCTGGTTTCCTCCTACAGTCCAAAGACATGCACATCAAGCTAACTGGATATTCTTAATTGCCTCTAGGTGTGGGTGTGAATGCTTGTGTGTGTGTGTTGGCCCTGCAATTGTCTGCCGAGCTGTTTGGGGTGTACCCCACAGCTAAAACCCTAATAAAGGCAAAAGCAGTTTGGAAAATGAGATGATTCATTCATTCATTTTCTGAACCGCTAAATCCTAATTAGGATCGCGGGGAGGCTGGCGCCCATCTCAGCCGACTCTTGGCAAGGGTAAAGTACACACTGGATAGCTCGCTAGGCCATCGTAGGGCAGAAACACGCTGACGGCAACTCAGTGGCCTACTCTTTACGAACTTCAGCAATGGTTCTTTTACATGCCTCTCACTACAGACAATGTGAAACATGGCTGGTGCCTTTGATTACCCAGTTAGCTGCACTGGGGGGACAGCAGTGACAACCTGGTGATAGTGGGGCTTGAACCACAGACCTTCGGATCAGTAATCCAGCACCCTACCACCAGGCCACCACTGCAATGATATGAATTTATAAAACACATCTGACTCCCTGGCAGTGGATTGAGACCACCTCAGTCGAGCAGTTATTTGGGTCTACCCCTGATTTAGACTGCTGTGGTTTTGCCTAGCTAAATGTACTGCACAAAAGAGAAGGAAAAACACTCAATATCTGAATATGCACAGGGTTAAATGCCATTATTCAGACAGAGAAAATGTACATTTTGTAATTGTATGTCTCTTGAATGCCATGGTTTTTCAGAGGAGCACTTAACATCCCACTGCCTAAGATGAATCACCTAACCTGTCTGGAGACCTTATTTCACACCACACCATAATGCCTTTGACCATCGCTATATAAAAACTCATGACAAATGAGAGTTGGCAGAAATGATGCAGTGCTCTGAGCCTGCGGTGCTGCTTCTCTGTTGGTCAGTCAAATTTGCATATAAACTACATTTTTCAAAAGCTATGAGTTGCCAACATTTACTGCAAACTTCCTGCAGCGAGAAACTGTGGTTAGATGCATTTTACTTTCATACAAGAATTTCTCAGACAGCTGAAAATAGATTATCCTATTTTTAAGTGTATTCATGCATATCTGCTTGCAGAATCTTTGGAATATCATCCATTTTAAACACCATTTAGGAGTGTTATGGAATTACTCACTGACTTGGGAATCAAGGTGAATAAGTTTTATTTCAATCAAAAATAAGGTTTAAATGGGTCTGGTAATCAATCCCAATTAGAAATAACTGGATATTTTTATAGCTGCCTAGACTTGAGGATAAAAAACTTGATTATTAATTATTATTATTATTATTAATAATAATAATAATAATAATAATAATAATAATAATAATAATAATAATAATAATCATAATAATAATAATAATAATA
>JAQMYF010000021.1:18184906-18197640 GCA_030014195.1 Neosilurus mollespiculum
CAAAATGACTGAATGTTTGGTATTTTTGAGCCGGGCGGAAGTTGTTTCAGAGATTTATGCAGAAAAAAGCAGAAAAATATATGAATCTGTTAAGTTTTGATAGCAGTTTTTTGGAAGTGGATATTTTTGTCCTTAATGACTTAAGAGGGTAGTAAATTAAACTGACGCATGAGGGTTAAGGACTTGATCTGGGGTATCAAAATCTTTTTGCATTTTTGAAATAATTCATTTAAAATCTGTATTGTTCTTTTTTTTTAATCTGTAATGGAATTACAATGTGCTTGCAGTGTAACATCTATTTAAATAACACTTTAAAAAATGGTTGTGGAATGAGTCTCGTTCCTTATCAATGCACCAGCCTCATTCTCAGTGCTTCCAGGTTTCTAAGGCAGAAGAACTACAGCATGGAGAGGACCTTAAATACACACAAACCAACACAAGATGCGAAGCATTTGACCTGTATACCCACATATGTGTATGTATATCGAAATATGAGAATCCCAATGTTTTTTTCTTTGATCACCTGATCTTTACAAAGACTGTGTCTTTGCCTTTGTTTTTTAGACTAATATTTTAAGTTTACTAATAAACCTGTTTTCAGTTTTGCATTTCTGTGTCCTGGATTATTACCTTGGTGTCTGGTGGTCCAAGCCCAGCAGGGTCGGGCCCAATTAGGAGATATGGGTTCGCCCTCCCATGAACCCACCATCTGTGGGAGGGGCTATAGGGGTTGGAATCAGCGTGAGCCGGGTGGGAGCTGAAGGTCTGGGTTCTGCCAGACTGACCCTCGGCTACTGACTCTGACTACTGAGACATGGAATGTCACCTCTCTGGCAGGGAAGGAGCCTGAGCTGGTGCTCAATGAGATATAGTCGGGCTCAACTCAACACATAGCTTGGGCTCTGGAACCACCCAGTGTTTCATTCTGGAGTTGATCACGGGAAGAGGCAGCAAGCCAGTTTAAGCATACTTGTTGCCCCCTGTCTCGGTGCCAACACGCTGGGGTTCTCCCTGGTTGACCAAAGGGTAGCCTCCCTCTGCCTCCAGGTGGAGGGACAGGTCCTGACTGTTGTTTGTGCTTATGCACCAAATGACAGTTCAGAGTACCCACCCTTTTTGGAGTCCCTAGGGAATGTGCTAGAGTGCGCTCCCCCTGGGGATTTTCTCATCATCCTGGGAGCCTTCAACACCCATGTGGGCAATGACAGTGTGACCTGGAAGGGTGTGACTGGTAGGAACAGCCTCTCCAATCTCAACCCGAATGGTGTTTCAATGTTGGACTTCTGTGCTCGTCCGAACATTAGGGTGTCCATAAGTGCACTTGGCACCAGGGCATCCTAGGTTACAGTTCGATGATCAACTTTGTAGTCGTGACATCGGACTTGCGACCACATGTTCTGGACACTTGGGTGAAGAGAGGAGCTAAGCTGTTAACCGATCACCACCTGATGGTGAGCTGGCTCTGATGGCAGGAATGGCTGCCCTACAGACCTAGGAGAGCCAAACGTGTAGTCAGGGTCTCCAGGGAACCTTTGGTGTCTTCAGAAGGGGGGTCGTCAGAAGGGCCTTCAACTCCCACCTCCGGCAGAGCTACAACCACATCCCAATGGAGGCCGGGGCCATTGAGACTGAATGGGTCATATTCCGTGTCTCAATTATTGAGGCGGCAGCCCGGAGCTGTGGCTGGAAGGTCATTGGTGCCTTTTGTGGGGCAACAAGCAGAAGGAGGCCTATTGGGTCCTGTTGGCCTCTGGGACTCCCGAGGCAGAGGACTGATACCGGTAGGCTAAACGTGCTGCAGCTCAAGCTGTCCTTGATGCAAAATCTAGGGTGTGGGAGGAGTTTGGTGAGGGCCTCGAAAAAGACTATTGGTTGGCATCGAAAAGGTTCTGGACCACCATCTGACTGTACAGGAGGGGGAAGCAGTGTTCCCCCACAAACACTGTTTACAGTGGAAGTGGGGAACTGCTGACCTCGACTGGGGATGTTGTCGGGAGGTGGAAGGAATACTTCGAGGACCTCCTCAATCCCTCCAACATGCCCTCTGTGTAAGAATAAGAGCCTGGGGGTTTAGGAAGGGTCTGCCCATCACTGGGGTGGAGGTCGCAGAAAAAAGTTAAAAAGCTCCACGATGGCCGGGCTCCGGGCTCTGGATACCTCAGGGCTCTGGATGTTGTAGGACTGTCTTGGTTGACAACATGACGAATTCGTTTCCCATGGTGGTTGGACTCTGCCAAGGCTGTCCTTTGTCACTAGTTCTGTTCATGATATTTATGGACAGAATTTCTAGGTGCAGCCAAGGCATTGAGGGATTCTGGATGGGTGGCCATAGGTTCTCGTCTCTGCTTTTTGCAGATGATGTTGACCTTTTGGCTTCATCAAGCCGGGACCCTCAGCTCTCGTTAGAGCGATTCACAACTGAGTGTGAAGTGGTCAGGATGAGAATTAGCAACTCCAAGTCCAAGGCCATGGTTCTCAGTTGGAAAAGGGTGGAATGCACACTCCAGGTCTGGAATGAGGTCCTGCCCCAAGTGGAGGAGTTCAAGTATCTCAGGGTCTTTTTCATGAGTGAGGGATGGATGGAGCAGGAGATCGACAGGTGAATGAAAGCTCTCAATTCATCAGTCAATTTACGTTCCTACCCTTACTTATGGTCACGAGTTTTGGGTAGTGACAGAAAGAACAAGATCGCAAATTCAAGCAGCTGAAATGAGCTCCTTCACAGGTTGGCAGGGCTCTCCCTTAGAGATACGGTGAGAAGTTCTGTCATCCAGGAGGAGCTTAGAGAAGAACAACTGCTCCTCCACGTTGAGAGGAGCCAGCTGAAGTGGCTCTGGCATCTGATGAATGCCTCCTGATTGCCTCTCTGGTGTGGTGTTTCGGGCATGTCCAACTAGAAAGAGACCCCAGGGTTGACCCAGAACAAGCTGGAGGGACTATGTTTCTTGGCTGATTTGGGAACACTCGGAAGAGCTGGATGAAGTGGCTAGGGATGTCTAGACCTCACGGCTTAGGCTGCTGCCCCTGTGACCCGACCGCGGATAAAGCAAAAGAAGATGAAGATGAAGGTGTATCTGGCCATTACTTTAACCACACAGTGTTGAAACATGATTTAATTGATAAGTATTGATAAATGGAATAAAAAGGATACCTCAAGTTTTTTCTATGACTTGGGTGCTTTCCCCCAACACATCCACATCAATTATATATTAAGTAACAAAATGAGTTTTTCCCTTCTAAAAATATAAAAGACAATGAAAGAGAGACTATGAAAGGCACACAGGAAGCCTTTATCATATACAGAGGAGGGCCAGACCAAAGGTGGGTGTTTGGTGTTATATGGAGCACAACGCATGTGCAGCACATGATTTTTGCAGGACCTAGGGAAGTACGCATAGTTACATTCCTTTGGTAGGTGCGTGCTGCAGTTTTGCTAAACATGGTTTGATATGTTTAGCAAAATTCAGGTAACCAAATTCCTTCAAATCTTAAAAGTTTTGCCAACGTTTGAGCTAATTCTATCATATAAAGAAAACATATACTGCTCACTTTAAACCACTGCAGTTTACGTAAGTGTCACTCAGAAAAAAAATGTTCCCATCTTGAGGATAAAAAGTGTCCATGACTAAAAGATTAAAGTCTCTTAAGTTGTCTTTGGGGGGTGATATATATATACTCGATTTAATGGACAAAAGGAATGGAGCACCTGACCGATATTGCCAATTGTCCGTAGCTTCCGAGAATAGTTCGGAAGTGGGTAATAACAGCAATTTAATTACAGAAAAATAGGGGAAAATGTTACGTATGTTTATACAACCACATCATCCAATGTAAATGTCAACCCAATGTAAATCCAACACAAAAAAAGGTGTGAAATAACAAGGAAAGCATGGGTGTACTGCTGACGGTAAACAAACTGACACACTGACATGCAAGCCAACTCACGTCTACCCTTGCCAACTAACTCACGTCTGCCCTTGCCGACAGCCGGGCAGTCCCGGACAATTTGGCTACTCCCGACTTTGTCCACAGCTTTCGATATCTGCTAAACCGGGGTCCTTAGAATCAAGGGTGGAGTGTGTGTGTGTGTGTGTGTGTGTGTGTGTGTGTGTGTGTATACATATATATATATATAATTTTTGGTGAACTATAACTTCACTTTATAGTTCATATTATAAAACACTTCATATTATAAAAATGGCATTCCAGTTTTTTTTTTAATTTACAAACCAAAATTTTATTTTTTTAATTTTTTTACTGATTTTATAGTTTATTATTATAGTTCATATTATAAAACACTTCATATTATAAAAATGGCATTCCAGTTTTTTTTTAATTTACAAACCAAAATTTTATTTTTTTAATTTTTTTACTGATTTTATAGTTTATAGTTCATATTATAAAACACTTCATATTATAAAAATGGCATTCCAGTTTTTTTTTAATTTACAAACCAAAGTTTTATTTTTTTAATTTTTTTACTGATTTTATACTGCACCTTGAGACACCTTGTTTTTGACAACCATGAATAATTACAATGAAGTCTAATACTAATATAATCATAATATCTAAGAAACCCTTGTGTCTGTAGACTGTAAATGGTAATAAAGTGAGACTGACCACTGCTGTTACGACTCTTCCGGTTGGCTTTTCCCCCCAAAAGCATCTTCAGGCTGTTCCTAAACATGATGCCAGTGATTGCTAGGATCTAATAAAAACCTGCACACAGAGAAAAAGAGAAAGAGAGAAGTAAATAAGCATAATCAGGTCACCAAAGTGAGACAATTTTTTATCTGAAGTAAATTTTTGCTCTGGTTGGTGTACAGCATCTAAATTATATACTTGTATATATTAATCAGAGCAGGGGAAAAATGTTCCACTGCACTTAAAGACATTCACACTGTGGTGTAACCCGATGGATAATAATAACACATGAGCAGGACTGCTGTTGTACTGAGTATCAGCATGCCGTGAATAATGCCTGCTGGCTCGTCCCTGATACCTGGTTAGTGTCATTCCTAACACTTCTCACTGTTTGTCAGAAACAGAATTAGTTAACTAAGCCAAGCTTATTAATATTGTAGGATGTTCTTCATGTATTGTGGAGGATTAGTGAGTAATATGACATAGGTACAAAACTCCTGTTCTGTGCATTTTCCCCACATTTATTAGTAAATTGGCAAAGTATATGTAATGATTATATAAACCATGTCACAAACATGACAATATCCAATCATTTATTCATTTGCCATAAATGCTTTATTAGGGTCAGGACGCCCACAGTCGGCTGAGATAGGCTCCAGCCTCCATGTCACCCTAATAGGATTACGTGATTTGCCAAATGGATAAATGAATGAATGACAACAATTCTATAATATATATATATATATATATATTGAGTATGTCAGGTTTCGGACACATTTCAGCAAATGTTCTGTTTATTTTTGCTCTTTGGGCAGAAGAAGCCACATTCACTCGCCTTTATAGCACTAATATTGATCTGTATGTTTCCTGCTGTAGGCATGTCTGGTAAAATTGGCGTCTTCTTCCGTTTCATCTTCATCTGAAGAGCTTTGATATGCCAAGCCAAACTTTGATTCATGAAAAAGTATCAGTATGGGAAGGTTATGAGATTTCTGTTTGTCTGTGTGTGCCTTTGACCACAATAGCTCGAAACCTAATAGACAGATTTCCACAAAATTTTAACCAAATGTGGGTCTTGTGCCAACGTGGAACTGATTACATGCTGGGCATTATCCAGCTTCGCCTCCAGATCCAGGAGGATTAGGAAGGATTTTACATTGCAAAACAAGGCAAGAAGGTGGAAATGATCAGTAGGATAAAAACACAGAGCTCAAAAATAATTACGGAACAGCCCATTATCATAATTCTATATTATCTTCCACTATAACCCATGTAAAGAAGAGACTGCACTACCTTGGTGGAGGTTTAATAATAAAATAAAAATAAGTAAGTAAGTAAGTAAGTAAGTAAGTAAGTAAGTAAGTAAGTAAGTAATAAATAAATAAATAAATAAATAAATAAATAAAATCTATTTAGGCATAAATAAATAAATGAATGAATGAATGAATGAATGAATGAATAAATAAATAAATAAAAATGATGTTTTGCTGTATTGTTTTGCATTTAGTACAGACCAAATCTCAAGTTTCAGTTAAGATTTTAACATATCATTGCAACTTTTTCTGATTTAGGGATGTAACTGTTGTGTAAAAATCTTGTTTCTCACTCTGCAGAAAAATCTCAGCCCAAGATCTGCAGAAAAAAGACTACGAACTGAGATTTCTCTGTACAGACCGAGCAAACAAAGTTATTACTTATTTTATTATATTCTTTTTACATTCCAGCTGGGACACTTTTTCCAAACTGCCCACTACTGAACAAGGTATCTTCATCCGTGGCTGTGAGGGGCTTTGGTAGCTTTGGCCTTGTTTCTCTTTCCGTGACTAATAAGAACTTTCTGACAAGCAGCAACTGCTTCATAGGACTTTGTAAACTCTTTATTCCTTAAGATGTTTCCTGTTCACCTTATCTTTTCTAGAAACGAGTGAATGTTTCTCTGGAAGCTATTAGAGATCTTCACAGTGCAGCTAGCTAACGGCTAATTTGCTGGTCAGATACACAGTGGTCCATACACAATTTATTGCCCACGTGTCGACCAATCAGATTGCACACACTGTCATTGCCATATAAAAATGTATTTTACATAACAGTGACAGTAACAAAATTTAGCCAGTTCTAATCAATTCCTCTGACATTCTATTAAACTAAAGTAGTTTTATCAAATCAGTCCTGATTTAAAGACTGCTTTTAAATGCTACGTTTCCTCTTTCAACCTTATTTTTTCCCCACACCTACACTTCAGACTGATGACTTGTTACTCTGGCACAAAGCATCTCAGGACACAGACATTTTTCATGAGACGTTCTAGCTCATGCCTCAGTCCAATTACAGCCACATGGGTCCTCTCATAATGCTTGTCTGTTTTTTCTCCTAAAACTTTCTTTTGCTCTTTAATTGGCTCATCAGTGAAGACACTGGAGGTATGATTATTAACCCCACTCCTCTGCTGTCAACACTTTCTACGCCTTGGTGAACGCTAAACTGAGCAAATACACGTCTAAAACAAATTTGCACTCCTCTTAGAAGCCATTAGAGCTTAGAGCTCAACAATGTGATTAGTGAGTGCAGAGAGGCACAAAAACAACATTTATATACAGTAACGGGCTTTTCAGAGAGATGGAGTGGGACAGCAAAGGTTGTGGCTGTCAGTCTGGGGCCTTCAAGCGAGGAGAGGTGGCAAAGGAATGATGCGCCAGTGAGCTGAAGAACACGTGAGGCAATTTGTAGAAAGAAATAAAGTTCTAGTTTGAAAATAAGTGAGAAAGGTCCACAAAGTTTAGAATCTCCTCCAAGTATGGTGTTATTAAGAGATAAGCCAGAATTTAAAAAAATGCTGGTCCCTGGTGATTCCCATATTTAATACCAACTAAGTCATGAGCTCAGTAAGAGGAATTTCCAATGCTGTAGGCTAACTTCAAGGACATCACCATTATACTAATAATTTGTATCTTTAGAGGTGTCTTGTGCATAATGACATTTATTTAACTGTATTCCAATACAAATTCAGGGGCACTTTTGAAATACTTCGAAGCTCACGATTCATGATAGGGTGCACACTTGGGAGCACCCATGAATGTTTTGATGAATGCCTGGCAACAGACTCGTGCCATTTTATTGTTGTAGATGTGGGTAATGACCTTTCTCTTGTGGTGTAATGTAATTAAGATGCTTTCATGGAAATCTGTTTGAGTCTGTGTGTATGAAGCAGCATGACGTGGATCTGCTGTTGCACTGCTGCTTACTGTATGTCGTCAAGTGTATTTGGGAGGCAATCAGTTATCAGGATAACTGGAAATGAACGTACTTAATGAAGTACAGACACAGCAGGCCCCTTATTTATTAATTCAGGGATGCTTACTGTATTTGTGAACACATATCTATATTATTTTACTGCCTTTAGAATTATTTAGCTAGAATTTATGAAATGCAATGCAAAAGAAACTTATTTTGGTAATATGAAGGCAGTACATATTTCACAAAACAATTTCAGCGATAATTAGGCAAAGACAAACAACCTTGTCGACATCTAACAAACTAATTAGCCTAAAATGCACATCTTTGGACTGTGGGAGGAAACCGTAGTACCCGGAGGAAACCCACGCAAGCACGGAAAGAACATGCAAATCCACACCGAAACACCCAAGTTGGAACTCACACGCAGGACCTTCTTGCTCTGAGGCGGACGTGCTAACCACTGCACCACCGTGCAGCCGAAACTTTATTCAGTTTATAAAAAATTGGGACTGAACCATTTGGGAGCTAAAAGAGTCAGCCCCAATTGGTGAGTTGACAAAGGCCAGATTTTCAGTATATACTCTAAGATTTTTAGACTAAAGATGACCAGTGTTAAACAATCATTGTGGCTCCTACATAGTGGTCCTACATCATACTTTACCAAGAGAGCTTCAAAGATGGTAGTAGATCAAACAGTAGTCAAGTTGTTTTGTGGATAATGTACAGAATCATTTATGTGCAGGTGACACTATTTTGCAAGTTCACATTATTTCATGGGCGTTGGTTTTTATGAAGTCTGCACATTGTAATGGAGAATTCTGAACATGAATTTGGTCTGCAACTCACTTATCACATGTGACATCATCACGGAAAGCGGTATAGTTCTATGTCTGTATGTAAACAAAGTGATTGGAAGCAAGAGTAGAAGCTTGCAGAAAATTTTTTCTCAATTTCTTTGCCATTGGATTTGCAAAGTACCCTCAAAATACTGTAATGCTGACTGAGTTCGCAAAACATCCAAAACTTTGCAAAAAGTGGACCTAACAAGTGCACAGGACACAAGCAAACTGACCACTGGTACTATTATCTGCGTTGTGAAGCAAATAATTCACAAAGGATTGCTTTGACTTAAGGCTTACAATGAAATTCAGAGGAATACTGAAGCCTGAATTCCATACCTCATTCATTCATTCATTTTCTAGGCCGCTCAATCCTAATTAGGGTCGCGGGGAGGCTGGTGCCCATCTCAGCCAACTCTAGGTGAGGGCAGAGTACACCCTGGACAGTTCGCCAGGCCATCGTAGGGCAGAAAGAAACAATGTATAATGTATGAATCCGATCCGTAAAGAATGCCGTTTTAAATAAGAAAGACTTTCATGCATCAAACATGAACGCCATGTTCATACTTTCATATGATTTCTTTCTTTACCTCTATCGTTTATTCTTACTGTTCTCCTTTTTGCCTTTACACTTTCAATAGATTTCTCAGGTCCTATAGTGGCTCATCGATGAAAAAATACAAAAAAATATTAAACAACACAAGAAATATTGCCAAAATCTAAGAAAAGTTCAGAGTGGGCGTTCTGTGAGCAAGCGCTGTGTGATGAGACTGACGAACACGCAGCCGGCGTGGGAAAAATGAGCAAGCAGGAAAAATGAGCGAGTGTAAGGATCCATACAGTGATGACTAAAATCCTGGGCCTATTCATTTCCAAAATGGCAGGTCTTGTAGGTTGTTTTTCGTATGCCGTGGTAATTGCCTACCAGAGCTGGTCCAAGGAAGTTTGTGGTTTGTGGTTTGTTTTCATGCCATCAATCATATGGAGGTGCAAATGGTCAAACGTTGTCAAGCTATCGTTGTCATAGAAACAAAACCAACACACACTGTGTGAGTGCTTTTTTAGTGACACTCTCCCCAGTGCCCTCTCAGCAGTTTTCTGGCAAAGAACATTATATGGACACACACACTGAGTGTATTTTACATTGTAATTTACAGTGAGAAGGCATATTGGATTGTATATCTCTATTGTTTTTAAACTTTTATGCAACCCCAAAAACAAAAGAAAGTTGGGATGCTGTGTAAAATGTAAATAACAGAATGCAATGATATGTAAATCTCATAAAGCCATATTTTATTCACAGTAGAACAGAAAACATTTTAAAAGTAAGACATTTTATAATTTTGTGAAAAATATTCTTTCCTTTTGAATTTGATAGCAGCAACACACTAAAAAAAACCTGTTCATAGACAATGATTCCTGAAAGCGTTCCTGAGCACCTGTGATGATATCCATAACAGACTCATGCCTGTTTTATATGTATGTGGTGCTGCCTGAGGGCCCAAAGATCAGATGCAACCCATATTGATTTTCAGCCTTGTCCCTGATGCACAGAGACTTTTTCCAGATTCTCTAAATCTTTTGATGACATTAAATACTGTAGATGATGTGATACTCCGTCTTCGCAACTTATGTTGAGGAACATCACTCTGAAATGATTCCACAATTTGTAGATTCAGATTTTGCAGATTTTTCAAACCCTTGCCCAGGTGCTCTTTTTATACCTAATCATGTTACTAACCTATTACCAGTTAACAAAATTAATAGCAAAATGGTTCTTAAGCTATTTATTTTTAGTGCAACTTACTTTTCCAGCCTTTTGTTGTCCTGTCCCTTTTTTGAGATGTATTGCTGCCATGAAATAAAAAAATAGCCATTCTATAGAACGTCAAAACTCCTCAGCCAGGACGCCTGAAGCGCACGGAAGACAAAAGCCATCCCTCATTTCGGACAATCACTGTTATTAGCCACCCTACACACAGGATTAGGTCACAGGAGGTGCCAGTGCAAAAGTTCAGAAAGCTATCATGCATATGAGCCAAGCAATGGCCCAAAAAAACTTGATATGTTCAAGGTCACTGTGCCAAGGTCAAAGGTCACATATGCAAATTAGCTACTCCCCACACAGGTTCAGGTCATAGGGAGTGCCTATGTAAAATTTCAGAAAGCTATCATGCATATGATCCGAGCAATGGCCCAGAAAGACTTGATATGTTCAAGATCACTGTGCCAAGGTCAAAGGTCACATATGCAAATTAGCTACTCCCCACACAGGTTCAGGTCATAGGGAGTGCCTATGTAAAATTTCAGAAAGCTGGCCTGTGCAGGAGCCGAGCAATGGCCGGGACAAAGTTATTGTTACACCCCCCACCCACCTGCCAAACCAACGACAATACCCCTCCAGCCATAACTGGCTGAGGGGTAATGAGCTAATATTTTTCATAAAATAGTAAAATGTCTCACGTTCCACACTTATGATATGTTTTATAAATCCTATTGTAAATAAAATATGGGTTTATGAGATATCGAAATCACTACAAACATCTACCCCATGTTGCGCAATCATGTCAGTCGCACTCTAAAGTTAAAGTATGCCGGATATGTGAAAAAATGTCAATGCAAAAGGTCAAAAACATCATCTCAGAAGTACATCGAATCCTTCCAGCTCTACCAGCATGCCAGCAACATATAGTATGTGCAATATGTGGCTTATTTGTTTTCCCTTTAAAATCCCTATACATTGCTGTATATCGTAGTATCGAGTCAAATCACAGTAGACCAGCGATTCCAGGCATTAAGGTCTTTTCCTGCATATTTATTTTTTAACCAAATTAATAAAAAAATTCCAACTGCAATACTGTTATATACTTCAGTGTACTAACTGATAAAAATAGTCTACCACTCTGACCGGCTTGCGCTGTGTTTTGGAAACTGGGAGCTGAATATCAGGCTGGAGTTGTCAGCAGGGATGCTAATGAAAATCTTTCAGCTCTGTAGGTATGATTTCAACCTGAATTGTCAGGTGCTGAGAGTGTGTAATCAACTGTACTTATTGAAAGGTTTTTGCCCACTGAACCAGACAACAACATGTGCATTTTTGTGCCCATGGCCCTCTTGTCTTTTGTCGCACAAATAACACCAATTAATTAATTAACCAGAAGAGTCCAACATAACTTTTGCCTTTTCAATAAAATATAACTGAAACCATTCAGCCAATGTACTTATTTAATATAAATGGGTATATTAGTAATATAGTTTTCATCTGTGCCTATTGGAAAGAAAAATAAAGCAGCTCTAATGCAACATCTTGACCTCTGCTTGACTCCCAAGCACTGGGGAGAAATATTACTTGCTTATTCTACTGTATTCATAATCATGTGTGAAAGTGAATACAACGCAACGAGCGTGCCAGAAAGCAAACAATATTACTCAAAGTCTTTGGGGTGACGGTTGAGCTGACAATGATTGATACATTTTTGGTATTGAAATTCAGTCATAATATCCGTTGTTTTATCGTATTATCACAAGATAAATGGCGTGCTCATAACTTCTGTATGATATGAGAGTGTATGAGAAGGCGCTCTCCTGAAATGAAACTTGTCCAAGTCCACTTCAAATTGCAGTGATGTTTAGTTCTGCTTTTGCCGCGAGGGAGGCAGTGGCTCAGCCCACTGATCTCCTGCTGTATCATCTCTCTGCTGAACAGGGGCACACACTCCTACACGGGCCAAGAGCCATAACCATACATTACATTAGACACTGTGGAAACGTTGCCCATAAACAGAGCTCTTGTTCAGGGTGTGTGTGTGTGTGTGTGTGTGTGTGTGTGTGTGTGTGTGTGTGTGTGTGTGTGTAACTGCACTGCTTTATCTCTGACATATTTATTAATTATTAAATACATTGTGGCTGTAATTTAGGCATTATAGATTTTTGTGTAATATATTATTATTATTATTATTATTATTATTATTATTAAGTGGCAGATGGCACCAAAGCACAGTGATCAGCACTTCCACG
>JAQMYF010000021.1:18215636-18228509 GCA_030014195.1 Neosilurus mollespiculum
TCCGGTTTCCTCCCACAGTCCAAAAACATGCACAGTAGGCTAATTGGCTGTTCCAAATCACCCCTAGGTGTGAGTGGGAGTGTGAATGGTTGTGTGACTGATGACCCTGCAATGGCCTGGCGAGCTGTCCAGGGTGTACCCCGCCTTCGCCCAGAGTCGGCCGAGATGGGTGCCAGCCTCCCCGCGACCCTAATTAGGAATAAGTGGTTCAGAAAATGAATGAATGAATGATTTAAAAGAGAACCAGAGAAAGATAAGAAAAAGGTAAAGTGACTTATTCAGGCTGCCTCAAAACAATTAAGGGAACAATTCTACGCACTGTTATTGCTGGTGGTTAACACTGTTGCCTCACAGCAAGAAGTTTCTGGGTTCGAACCTCATGTCCAACTAGGGCCTTTCTGTCCATGGTTTACATGTTTTCCTGTGTGCCTGCAAGGCTTCCTCAGGGTGCTCCACTTTCCTCCCACATACCAAAGTCCTCACCTACTTCTATGGAGATATAGACTCAGGTGACATTAAAAAGCACAATAATTAAGAGAGAAAGTACGAAAGTAATAATACAGCAAGAGAGAATACACTGCCAGGCGTTACTAATGAAGTATGAGATTACTTCATCATGAAGTGTATTAAGGCAGAACATTTGGCAGTGTGGTGTTCGAAAGCACTAAGATGTGTGTCTGGATCATGTGAAAAATTAACGACAGTAGCCATTACCTCAGAGAAGCAATTGTCACTGCTCATCAAACTCACAAGAGGTACAAGGCCCTCTCCATACAAGTTTTAATTCATCACTGTACTGTAAGAAGGAGTGTTTAGAAATGGAGAGTCTTTAAAGTAGCTGCCAATCTTTCCAGCAATAGGAGAACAAGCAAAGGTCACACCCTGTAATACTCATGCATATAAAGAACAAGCCAAGAACTTTTAATCATGTAACCTACAGGCCTCTGTATTCACATTAATTGTCTAGGTTCATTACAGCTTAATAAAAAAAGGAGTTATGAAGAATTGTATTCGTGAAAGGGTGATTGGGAACACCCCCTTATCTCCAAAAATATTGCAGCAATGTAAGTTCAGTTTGTAAAACTGCATCTGAATAAACCACAAAGTTGTGAATCAATATGACGTGTTTGTTTTGCAGCCACAGGAGCTCAGAAACTTACACTTAGTAAGACAGCAATGAACACCAGTATAATCTTGAGACAAATGTGTGCTCATCTGTCCATCAGTTTAAGCTCGACCAAAACTCGGTCACACAATAGGATAAATAATTTAAGCACACAGGAAAATTAACATATGAATGGCCAAAGAAGAAAAATTCAAGGTGTTGGTATGACAAGTCAAAGTCAAGATCTCAATCCCATTGAGATGCTATGGCAGGATCTTAACAGGGTTGTGCATACACCAGTGCCCTTAAGCATCAATTAACTGAAGCAATGTTGTAAACGAGAGATTCATTTATCATAATTAACTTTAACCTAGGTGTGGTAATGTAACTGTGTGTGATGAAACCATTTGCTGATTACTGGTGCATTTGTCTGGGTGGCAATCCATGAGAACAGTGGTGGTTGAGATCCCAGTATGCACTGAAAAGGGGTTAAGCCCGTAGCTGAGTGATGTAAAGCATTCTGAGCATACTCTACAGAGGGTAGGAAGTAGGTCTATTCTGACTGTGAGAGGAGGTTCAAAGCATTCAGATGATTTCCTGATTTGCTATTACCACTTGTATGCCGGCTTCAGGATGCTAACTGGATATGAGGCTCAAAGTGGAGCCTAGTTTCGCCATAAATGCTTTCCAGATTTGGCAGGTGTACTGAACTCCTCAGTCACTTAAAATATCCACAGAAATTGAGGAAGAAACATTGGAAAATTTCTTCCATGGCCTTGAGTACTGTAGGCAGGAATGACATGAGAATCAGGTGTGGGAACTTGGAGAACGTGTCGCAGACTTTAGGGAAAGTCCTGAGATTTGTAAGACCATGAGTGGTGTTAAGTCGGTAAGGGAATGAGCTTTCTGTTGGTTGAGGTGCACACTCAGTACCTGCATTTGCGGCCACCATTACATCTCTTGAAAGAGTTGATACGTTTTCTGGGCGTCAGGTTGCCCTGTGGTTGGAGACATTTGTCTCCATATCATGAGAAGTTCATATAGGCAAGGAGGCACAGAAATAAGGTTAAGAGGGCACTGAGATGGCACATGATAATGCAGCATTTTAGCTGATTGACAATCAAAATCCCACTCTGTTATACTGTCAAAGCACTTTAATGGAAGCATAGTGCTTTAAAATTCTTGCATCCTGGTTAATAAGGAACACTTGTAAACAAGTACTTGGTCAGTGAACATTGTGAAGGGGTGTTGTGCCTCTTCTAGCCACTGTTTTAATTCTTAGAATGAGAGCTTAATCAGCATTAATTCATGATTGACTTAGTATATTTTAGGCTTGTTCCCTCAGTGTTGCGACAAGATTGCCCTCACCCTGGTATCAGATGCATCCACTCTCAGAATGAAAATGCAATTAGGATCAGAATGTTTAAGAATGGGAGCTGTATTTGAATTTTTATTAAGCTTCTTCAACTGTGGAATTACACAGCAACTTGTTGCATGTTGCGTTTTATTAGTGCAGTGAGGAAGCATGCAATGTTAAAGTTCTTTATAAATCGCCTGTAAAAGTTAATAAATCCTAAGAACTACTGTAATTATTTGATAGATTTGGACCATGGTCCATTTTTGCCACATAACCACTTTTGCACTTTTCTGCTGGGTATGGCATAATGGATATGGAACATGCGGTTGATCAGACACTGAATGCTGTTTTCCACTTGCCCCCTTTTGAACACATACCAAATTGTATGCGCTTAGGAAGACCTTTTTTGATGTTTGAGAACAGATTGGACAAGTAGAGCAGATATGAGTATTTAATTGTTACTTTATTTAGTCCCCAGTAGTCAACACACATTCACAAGCCTTCTCCTTTTTCTCTACACAGAAAAATCATGTGGATAGGGAGAAGTGGATGGCCGAATGAAGCTCTGTAACAAAGCCGCCTGTGTATATTCCTCCATGACCTTCTGTTCTGTGAGCAATATGAAAGATGAGTAATCTGTTCCTTGGGTTGGGTGGCACCCGGGTACAGGTCTACAACACAGTCGTATGATCAGAGAGGTCATACCATTTACTGTTCTGCTGAAGACATCTTTTACGTCAAGGCAGTAAGATAGGATGGAGATGTGTGTTGGTTTCTGGGTGCTCACCTGACATGGATGTGAGCCGAACCTTGGGAGAGGAAATGGAGTGCTATAAACACCAGGGTGATAATTTGCTTACTCTGCAATCAGAACAGGAAATGTTGTGCTAAATCATCCATAGCATACAGAGGATTATAGGACACTGGAGAAGTCATTAGAAATGTGGCCGTGTCTTCATGAAGAACGCCTAAAGTGTGCCATGCAACGGATGATGGTGCCATCTTTGCCTGGACCACCATCCAATGACTGAATGTTTAGTGGGTTTAAGTTGGAGGTGGAGCTGTTCCACAGTGGGACAGTCAATAAAACTGTTATACAGTTGTGCTTAAAAGTTTGTGAACCCTTAAGAATTTTATACATTTTTGCATAAAAATTAGCTAAATTAGCTTTAGCAGCCAAATGTTTCCGCTAACTGTTGATCAGTCCTGCACATTGGCTTGAAGAAATTTTAGCCCGTTCCTCCATATAGAACAGCTTCAACTCTGGAATGTTGGTGGGCTTCCTCACATGAACTGCTCGCTTCAGGTCCTTGAACAGCATTGCAATTGGATTAAGGTCAGGACTTTGGATTGGCCATTCCAAAACATTAACTTTATCCTTCTTAAATTATTCTTTGGTAGAACAATTACTGTGCTTAGGATTGTTGTCTTGCTGCACTTTCTCTTGAGATTGTCCTGACATTTTCATTTAGTATTTGCTGGTATAATACAAAATTCACTGATTCATTGAATCAATAATGGCAAGCCGTCCTGGCCCAGATGCAGCAAAACAGGCCAAAACAATGATAATACCACCACCATGTTTCACAGATGGAATAAGGTTCTTTAGCTGGAATTCAGTGTTTTCCTTTCTCCAAACATAACATTTCTTTTTCATTCTATTTTGGTCTCATCTGTCCACAAGACATTTTTCCAATAGCCTTCTGGTTTGTCCATGTGATCTTTAGCAAACTGCAGATGAGCAGCAGTATTTTTTTGGAAAGCAGTGGCTTTCTCCTTGCAGCTCTGCCATGCACGCCATTGTTGTTCAGTGTTCTCCTGATGTTGAACTCATGAACATTAACATTAGCCAGTGCAAGAGGGGCCTTCAGCTGCTTAGAAGTTACAGTACCTTGGAGTCCATTGTAACCTTGCCAACTATTACACGCCTTGCTCTTGGAGTAATCTTAAGTTGGTGGACCACTCCTGGGGAGGGTAACAATGGTTGTAAATTTCCTCCATTTGTACACAATTTGTCTTACTGTGGATTGGTGGAGTCCAAACTCTTTAGAGATGGTTTTGTAACCTTTTCCAGCCTGATCAACAGCCCTTTTTCTGAGATCCTCAGAAATTTCCTTTTGTTCCTGCCATGATACACTTCCAAAAACATGTGTTGACACTTTGATATATCCGTGTTCTTTAAATCAGACAGGGTTCCCACTCACACCTGATTGTTATCCCATTCATTGAAAACACCTGAGTCTAATTTCACCTTCAAATTACCTGCTAATCCTAGAGGTTCACATACTTTTGTCACTCATACATAACATTTTTGTCTCATTTATACAACTGGGTTCTCTTTATCTATTTCAAGGACTTTCGTGTTGTGAAAATCTGATGATGCTTTAGGTCATATTTATTTTTGCGGAAATGTATAAAATACTTAAGGATTCGCAAACTTTCAAGCACCACTGTAGCACAGGAGTCCACTGAGGCTAAAAGCACAGTAGATTCCACTGAGATTGTGACCATCACCGGCATGATTAACTTGAATTAACAAAGGGAGGCGGAGTGGTCCCTGGGTGGCTTCTTCTGGGTGAGTGGACTGGCCTTGGGTTTACTGGGGATCTGGATGACACAATGCCTGCTGTGTAAACACAGGTGTTCATGCCTTCCTGATTCTCTCTCCACACTGCAAAGTTTGGTGTGGATAAGCTGCATGAGTCCTGTTGAGTTAACAGACTGCATAATGGTGATAAACTGGAGTACCATTACACAGTGAAGCAGGAGTTTAACAAAGGGAAACAAGAGACGCAAGATCAATGAGATCGTTAAGGGTGAACTTTTTTTGTCAAGTCCCGCCATCTTGATGAGGATATTGGCATTTAAGTCTCGTTGGAAAGCAGCCTTTAGTGGCACTGCATTCCACCTGCTACCAGAAGCTAGAGTGAGGAATTCTAGTGCATGTTTATTTGCTCTTCATTTCCCCTGATATAGTTCAAGCAGCTTCTCATCCATATCCTTCTGGGGCATGATCAAATATGCGTTGGAATTGTGAGATGAAAATTTCATACCAGAGCTGTGTGCCAACTTTGTGCTTCCAGACAGTGGCTGCCCACTGCCATGCTTTTCCTGTGAGGAAAGCGACCACTTTCGTGATCTTGCACTGGTTTGAGATGCAGAAGGCATGTTTTTGGTGAGGACATTGATTCTTTCCTTAAGGATGAGTTGTTGTTAACCAGTGTTGTGATCGTGGTGAGATAGTTCTTGCAGGGAGGTGCTGTTATCTGCTGCATCTAAATTGGTTAAGTATCTATCTCAAAAAAAACAGACTGGAGAAGAAAGCAGTTTATCGAACTGAAGTTTTCCAACAGGGATAATCCAAAAGCAGAATAAAAAAATCAGTCAGATGTCAAGTAAAATGGCCATCAGGATCCACAGAGACAAAAACAAAGCCATTAACTGAAACAGGCAGGGATCGGAACACAGACAAACAGGTATTTCAGAGTTTAGAATTAGCGCAAGGTGAACAAACACAGCACAGGGCATACACAGGATTCACTAACATAGAACAGGCAGAAACAGCTTCATAAAACAACAAGTTGTACAATAAGAAACACCACCAACTTGGCGTGAGCATGTTAAAACTTTGCAATAAAGTGAAAAATACAAGATCCTTTTATAGTGTGGTGCACATGATCAGTGAGCTTTGGGAACAGATGCAAACGTGAGAAGTCAGGTACCAGGGAACAGTGCAAGGGTTACTGAGAATTTTAGTTAGCTATGTGCATGTTGCAGGTATGGTCTGATGATGTGATGCCTAACTTGTAATAACTTTTGGAACTTTAAAGAATCTAAACTTGTTTTGTCCAACTAGTCAATTGGAGTATCCACAAACTGGCATATTTACTACACAGTGTGGTGGATGTAGCATGTTTATAGGAAATCAAAATGGTTGTTTAACGTGGTAGAGAAAATTCAAGCCACTCTTCTTCTGCAAAAATATAAAATGCCATTGTTTTGATGCCTATTTCATAATGAAAACTTCAAAACATTTAGCATACATGAAAAAGTGAGTAGAGTAGGAACCCATGTGTAGTGGAACAAAAGCCTTCTATTTGTTTTTAAGTTCCTCTCAGGAAACAGGAATCGAAATAAAGCCTTTTGATATTTCTGCAAAAGAAGAGTGCCTTGGATTTTCTCTTGAACGCTGTTTTTTTTAAAAATCAATATTATGTCCAAGAAGTCTGGATTTTTTTTTTTATTAATCGTTAAATTTTTTGAGATTACTTAAAAAAAGCAAAAACTTTATTTATTTATTTAAATAAAAACTTTATTTAAAAATTTTATTATTTCCTTATGATAAGTGAACAGGGTCTTATGTATTATGATCATATTATGTAATCATTATTTAATCAATACTCAAATAATCAACTTTAAACCAATGGGTGAAGCATGTTTGCTTCTATAAGCAGGACAGCAGGATTCTGATTTTGATTAACAAAAGAAAACCACATTGTTTTCAGGCTACAATAGGGCTTTGCTTGGGAGCTTCACAAAAGGAGGGCATAGGAAGTTTAACTTGTCAATTTGACTTTCCAAAGTCTAGGCTGCACATTTATAAATCTCTGGACATTTTATTTGCATGTAAGGACGTTGGAGAAAGAGTCAGACAAACCCTACAGGCTCAATATATTTTTAATTTTAAACATTACGTTATTCGTAATTTCTCTGAAAAGAATATCATTGTGTGTCCAGGACATCAGCCCAAGAGATTCACTGTGGAGTAGATTTGCAACACACCACACTGATTTGCAAGGCAAATGATGACGAAAGATGCTCAGCCTGCCTAGGGACATACTCACAAGCCACAACAGCCTTATAACTTATAAACTTATGAATGTATTCTTTATACTCCATATGGAAAACAGATAAAGAGTAAGATGGAATGTCACAGCTGGACAAAGACACCCTTCAAAAGTCAACCCAAAGCCTAAAGGTTGAAGAAGCAAGCATTAAGCCTATTCAGCTGTGTCTGAACACACACACACACACACACACACACACACACACACACACACCATTTACTGTGCTCTTTTATGATGAGCTTCCAGAGGGATTTTCCCAGAGAGCCTTTTGTCTTGATAGTTGAGACAAGTTTATTGTCTGGCTATCCCCTAGCCAGTGACTAAAGATAAGTTATGACCAATTTGTCAGCCTGACGTGTTCTTGCTTGTGGTAATTATATTACTGAAAATGCTAACTCTAGGTTGTGATAGAAAGCTGACTTCTTCATTCAGTGGGAGAGGGTAACAGCTTATAACGCTTATAACTGCATAACTACAATACAAAATGTGTAAAATTGTATGTTGATTTATATCATATATTTTTTCGCTCGTATCACAGCTTCTTATAAATAAATGTTTATGAAGTTTGTAATCATAAATCTGTAATCTACAGTATAATATATGGCATGCTGAAGAGTATTTCTGCCTCATTCACCCAATGTCTATTCCTCCATTAATTCTGATGCATTTGCCCTTTCCTGTTACAAATTAAAGTTCATGAGTTCATGAGTCAGAAACTTTTGTGTATTAATAGTGCATATGAATAACTGTAGGCATTGTGTGTCCCTCCTGCCCTCCATAAGCAGTCATAATGCCATGACCTCCATCTTTGTGTGCATTTTTTAATTCGGTACAAAGCTGACATGATAGGTTTTATGATAAGTTATACATGGAGAGTAAACCAATCAACAAAAAAAATGCACATCTGAGCTCGGGAACACCAGAAGGTTTCAAAGATGACTGGAAAAAAGGATGTCCCTGATGAAGGAAAAACCCGTTAAGGACAGCTGACCAGACCAAGATTATCCCAAGATATTATTCCAGGAGGTTGGTTTATCTATGTCAAAGCCGGCAATCAAGAGCAGGCTGCACGAGAGAAAATACAATGGATTTACTACAACATGTGAACTATTTGTACTCCTAAAAATAAAATAAACAAATAAATAAATAAAAGACCAGATTGCAGATTGCCAAAGATTTCTATTTTAAAAAGATAAAGATCAACTTGCATAAGAATGATGGGAATGGAAGAGTATAGAGAAGGGAAAGAACTGATAATAACTTGAAGCAAACCACCTAACCTTATTGCATGAACTTGATTGACTGCCAAGTGTATATGGCTATAAAATCTAGTCAGATTCAGCGAATTGCTTTAAATCCTATTGGATGGTACATCTCAGAGCAACTAGACAGTGAAATCAAATGTAAAATGTTATTAATACACCTGACTTAATCCCAACAAAAAATTAATTTCACTTACTCAAGACCAAACTAAAGGCAAAATGCCAGACAGATGCTGTAAAGGTCTGGCAGAGCATCACCAAGGACTAAACAACTGGTGATATCTATGGTTTCTAAACATCACCCTTCCAGACTGATTATATATGATGATGGTGTATACCATCTTGATGGTATAAATTGTCCACACAAATTTTAGAGTCAGGTGTTTGCAATCCACGGGATGACAATCAGGTGTGATTTGAAGAACACGGATCAATCAAAGTGGCACGAACAAAGGAGGTTTGTGAGGACCTCAGAAAAAGGGCTGTTGATGCTCATCAGGCTGGAAAAGGTTACAAAACCATCTCTAAAGAATTTGAACTCCACCAATCCACAGTAAGACAGACTCAGGGCTTGAAATTCTCTGAAAAAATACTTGCACATGACGCAAGCTGCCAGCAAAAGTTACTTGCGTCAAAACAAAATAGCTTGCGCCTTAGCTTTATCGTTATATCCTCTCTAATATTCAGTTTCTTGATCAGCAAACAAGTTAAAACAGTCATTAAGCAGGATAAACAACACACAGTAACAGTACATGATCACATGAAGCAGAATCTAAAATGAGGGTCTTCAAATTTGGAATTTGTCTAGACTACTACTGTGAACAGAAAAAAGTAAGTAAAGAGTTCAGTGACTGACAGTGACAGAACCACGTGCTTTAACTGTGTGTTATGGCAACAGGTTAGCAATATGGAAGTCTCGCCAAAGTCTCGTACTGAGTGCGATGATGTGAGTGTACTATAACGTTCACTTTCTGTTACAATTTATGTGTTGAAAAGGAATTGAAACGCACACTTTTCATGTTGTGTGGAGAATAACCAGAATAAAATGGGTTTGTTTCGAGTAAACATACTAATGGAACGTTAATTGTGTCCTGGTTGATGAGTGTTGCAGATAGGATTCTGCGCAATAGGTCAATAGGCGCACTGCACGGTTTAATTACAGCACACCACGGGGTGGGGAGTGGGGAGGGGGGGGGGGGTTACTGTGTTTTATTCAAACATAATTGCTTTACTGTCTTATTGTATGCAACGTTTTTGTGTGCATAAATTAATATATGTAATTATTGTTTACATACCACATATAAACACTAATTACAAGTAATAATTTATTCACACAAAAAAAGTTGCATACATTAATACACTTAAGCAAAAGAAAAAAATACATATGAACATTAAAAGTAATATTTTTATAAACAATAAAGTAATTCAGTGCATTAATTAAACACTAATATAATTATACACACTGATTATTTGGCATAAAATGTACATATACACATGTTCTTAGTCTGAAATTCTGTAATTAAAATTGATTCCTTTCATAGAAACTTACACGTCACTGTCACTGACAATGAATCTTTTCAAGGAAATGGTTGCCTTTGATTTGGCCAACTCCTTCAGCCGTCGTTCGCGAACACATGAAAGGCATGGCGCTGCAGCATGCTAAAACAACCTAGCTGGAAGACTGTTCATTTTGGCACTTGCACCAGGCACAATCTTGTGGCAACTTTCACTTGCGCTGCGCAATCGTTTAAGAAGGAATTTCGAGCCCTGCAGACTGTGTTACCCTCCTCAGGAGTAGTCGACCAACTAAGATCACTCCAACGGCAAGGCATGTAATAGTCACAAAGGACCCCAGTCTAACCTCTTATCAGCCTTTCTCCCATTGGCTAAAGATAATGTTCATGAGTCCACCATTGTTGTTCAGTGTTCTCCTGATGGTCGATGCCATTGTTGGAGTGATCTTAGTTGGTGCCACAGTCTATGGACCCCTGGGGTTCATAGACAGGGGCACCATTTATTTAGTTTGTGGAAAATGGACATATGGCTATAACAGACAGACAGACAGCCATTAACACTTACTTTCAGATCCAAATCTGATAAAATGGGACTGTATGTTGAAATTGAATGCAATGATTTCTAAATAATATTTCTCCTGTATCCCACTCAAAACAATACAACAGCACATTATTTCATGCTTTATGTCATTTATTTAATAATTGTTTTCCTACTATTATTATAAATTTGATTCTTGCAACACATCTCAAAAGAAGTTGGAACAATAAGGCATTTTACTACTCTGTAATGTTGCCACTCCTTCTTAGAACACTTAATGTGTAGGGACTGAAGAAAACAAGTGATGAAATGTTTTCGCTGTTTCTTTGTGTGGTCATCGTTGTCGTATTTTTGTTTGAAAATTCTCAATACAATTCAGTCTCTACTGAGGAGAGGTCAGAATTGCAGACATGCAAGTCCATCACCTACATCCTCTTCTTCTACGGTAATGCGGACAAAATGTGGTTTTGTGTCTTGTTGACATATACATGGGCATACCTGGAAAAGATGTTACTCTTGATGTACTTTCCTGCATTAATGCACCACCGAAGTGATAGTTATCTTTACCAAGGGTACTGACACAAACCCCATACCATACCCTAGCTTTTGGACATGTTGCTGAAAACAGTCTGGATAGAACTTTTTTTTTAGGAGCACACAGCGTCTATTTCTTCCAAAAGAGACCTGAGACACTGATTTGTCTTGACCACATTTCACAATTCCACTGTGTGATGGTCCCAGACACTTCCAAGCCCAGAGAAGTCGACATGCTTCTAAACACGGTTAAGACAAAGTTTCCTTTTACACAGTAAAATTTGTGCCAATTTAATCCTGAGCCCATGTGGTTATATCAGCTATAGATGAATGAAAACAGTTCTTGATATTGTGTCATCTGAAGGATTGGAGATCAGGTGTGCTCAGCTTAAGCTTGTGCCCTTATCTTTTTATTCATTCATTCATTCTCTGAACCGCTTAATCCTAATAGGGTTGCAGGGAGGCTGGCGCCCATCTCAGCCCACTCTGGGCGAGGGCAGAGTACACCCTGGACAGCTCGCCAGGCCATCGCAGGGCAGAAACACGCTGACGGCTATGCAGCCTACTCGTGACGAAAATCAGCAATGGTTCTTTTACATGCCTCTCACCACTGACAGTGAGAGACATGGCCGGCATTTGATAACCCAGTTAGCTGCACTGGGGGCTTATCTTTTTAAACATGTTTAATCACCCATTAGTTGACAGACTAGAGATCCTCAGCTATTGTTTTTGCTCCTCAAAGACAAGGACTTTGCTGGTAATATTTTGGGTTCATACTGTCTGCACTAATACAAATAAAATCAAAGTGATTTTAGAAATAACTGCCTCTTTTTTAATTCAAATTTTCTTTACTGGTTTAATTTTTCTGATTTGGGATTGTACGCAACAGCCAGTAGTGTTTGAGATACACCACACAGCCATATCGAAGCAAACATTACAGTAAATACCCTAGTAAAATGCATACTGGGTCATTCCATGTCAGATGGACTAATGACACTTGCACTTGTCTCCCAATCTTTGTTCATTCTACTCACAGTATTAGTATAAAATAAAATAAATTCACATTTTTTTGGTAAGACCAAACTCCTACCCATGGCTGATTTTGGTATGAAATATCAAGTTATGTGACCTCACAAAATATTTTTGGTCATGCATTTATAAATTCCATTTCGTATTAATAAATTTGCAGGTGCTAAAAAAATACTTGTAGCAAAAAACATGACTGAGTTTATTTGCTGCCAAGTAATGATACGCTAAAAACTGGAAATATCAAATATGAACTACTGAGTTTCTATGTATTTCTGAATGTTGTATCACTAACGTAATATGTATTACACTTGGTTACTGTACGCTTTCTTGTAGAATGCTACTTGCTTATCTAGAAAAATGTTAAATTAGACCTTTCGGTGCATTAAAAAAATGTATAATATCACCCTGAAAATGGCAAGAACCAAATTTGTATCATACCGCCAAAAATATAAAAGTCCATAACTTGGGAACTACTCAAGATATAAAGGTCAAATCTGTATTTGAATTTACTTCACATTACTGAACTACTATTTGAAAAAAATATGAAAGATAAACTCAAGCAACTTTCTGAATATTGATATATATATTGTGTGTCTATTAGACAATTAACCTTTAGTAATAAATGGCAGCTGGCGGAATGAGGCGGTGTGATTTCTATATCTTGCTTTGAAATCGAAAACAAAAAAC
>JAQMYF010000021.1:18266560-18276589 GCA_030014195.1 Neosilurus mollespiculum
CACTACCTCAACTTTTTCCTGTCATTATTTGATTATGCTGCCATGTTTATATTTATATCTCTATATTCTATTTGCACCACCTCACCCGACGCTGCTCTGTACATCATTTCATTTAATTTTACCTTTATTCAAATTTTCATATTCCATATAATCCTTTTCTTTCTCTTTTTCGGCGCTAATTGTCCCATTCTTGTGTTGTCTTTTTCTTTTTATTACTATTGTTGCACTGTACTGTCTTGCACTGTTTGCACAAAGATTCACACTTTGCACTTTATGTGGCTAGGGAAGGGGGGGGGGGGATTTTTATTGTATGTTTTTTCGATTTGATACTTGTATGATTATGTAGCACCTGGTCCTGGAGAAACGTTGTTTCGTTTCATTATGTACTGCGTCAGCTATATGTGGTTGAAATGACAATAAAATTTCTTGAACTTGAAATAATCCTTCTTAATGTAGAATTCTGAATTTCACATTTTTTGGAGATGGCATTATAACCTTACCCAGATTAAGCAATGAGCAGTAATAAATACTTTTCTGAAGTCACTGTTGATGTCCTTTTTTTCTTGGCATAATTCAGATACATTCCGAAATGCTCCAAAATACCAAACTGCTAAAAGTTCTGCTGATAGAGGCATTGTTCTTGATGTTTAAGTAATCTTGTGCATTTCATTATTAACACCTGGCTGCTAATTACGCGCTTATTCATTTATGACAACAGGGAAGGTGAATTTATTTTATCCCAAATTTACATTTACATTTACGGCATTTGGCAGACACATCATTTTTATTCAGCTGAGCAATTTTGGGTTAAGGGCCTTGCTCAAGGGCCCAACAGTGGCAACCTGGGGTACTGGGGTTTGAGCCCCTGACCTTCAGATCAGCAATCCAGAACCTTAACCACTAAATCACCACTGCCCAAAAACAAAAACAACAAATGGTTTCTGTACGCTGGTCCGTGGCTACACATTGAAATTTCTCGTGTAATGCTGGGGTTAAAGAAATCTGTTTTATGATTCAAATCAATGTTCATTTAATTTTTTTTTGATATCGATTCTAAAAATCCACACTGCATTCAAGCTTCAGTGTTAAATATACAGAAGATGGAAAATTCACAGGACACACACTTACATCTACGGTTATTTTCACAGTCTTATGCTACGTTATATAGTTAAAGCTTCACCCTACCTTCAATCTGATCTGCATACAAAAACATACATGTATAGATTCAGGCTTTTTGGAGATATGAAATTGCCATATGGCAAAAAACACACCGATGCCTGAAAAGGAACTTTCTGAAATTGCAACTGAGTAATATGAAAACAATAGTGAACTGAGTCATGTTTTTTATTTGGCTCCTTTGCTACACTTTTCCTGAAGCTGTGACAGTACGAGCTTAGGAAAAAATTGCTTTATTTATTTTTTGTTACGTTTGTGAAGTGTTGTAGGTGCAGAACTCACAACAGGATGCATTTACTTGGATTTACTCCTGGACTCTCAAAGGTAAGAAATGCATAAATTTTAATATGTTTCGCAGTGCACATGTTTTTTTTAATCATTATATTACTTCTATAAGCTTAAATCAAATAGTTAACTTTTTTAAATTATGCTTTTTGCTTTTGTAGCAAGATCAAAGCAATGTGATGTCAAAAAAGCCTATTTTTGCCATTGAAATCAGTGTGTAAACTCCAGTACATGTTTCATTAAAACGGTAAAGTAAATCTTACACAACTGTTCTATACGTTCTATTTATCCATTTTCATGCAACGTATGAACTTAGAATGGATAAAAAGTGATCATTTTATTGTTTAAAAAATTTTCAGGCTTACTGCGTATGTGCGGTAAACCCACTATTTCCGGACCCTGTTGTTGACATTGGAAGCAATCAGATGGCAGGGAACGAAGCATTTGAGTGTTCGTTTACATATTTCAAGCTTGGTTTTTTAATAGATCTACCAGTAAGGCGTCGAAACGGTAAAATGTCCTTCCTGTCGCCTGCCTTCGCAATCCTGCCTTAGTAACCCTGTCTTCGGCTCAGCAGGCGATGTGTCTTATAACAAGGCTCGTGCTACAAATTGTTGAAATTTAGAGTAGGTCAGATCCAAAGCTAAAAATGATATTTCATTTACCCATAGTGGGTCTACTGTAAAAATCACCTAACAAGTAAACCCCTTGTTCCTCTGTGGATTTTCCGCTATATCTAATATTTATTCATTCATTCATTAATTTTCTAAACCGCTTAATCCTAATTAGGGTCAGCGCCCATCTCAGCCAACTCTGGGCGAGAGCAGAGTACACCCTGGACAGCTCGCCAGGCCATTGCAGTAAATCTAATGTGGATAATGCGTAAATGCAGTTATTTCCTTACCCTGCTCTGGGTATGTGGTCATTTACACAATTACTTTGCTGTTATTACTGAGTAACTCTGCAGAATGTATTAAAGGGCTTTTTTGGTTTTGTTTTTTCCGGAGGCTTTGACATGTCAACTGAATTTCCCCCAGGTGAACCATATTCAAATACAGCGAAGAGATTAAATGCTTATGTAAATAATGTTTTAGTTTTTAATTGATCTTGTGTATGCAAAGTTTTTTTTGGCAGAACGGTGAGAAAAACCATGAGCTTAATCCATTTTAATCCAGATTAAAGCTATAATGTGACATTAAAAAATGAAGGGGTCTGGAAGCATTCTACAGGAAGGTCATGTTAAAAGTGTTTTTAAGTCACGGTGATTTTTATTGGGAATTAATTATTTAAGGTTGGTTTTTAAGCAAGGGTATATAACAGACAGTATGATTGCAATGCTGTTTGTGCGATCACTTCTTCGAGCACACACCCTTTAAAAGCAAAGCAATCTAAAAACACATCAACACATATTTACAGCCTGACTTTCAAAATCACCTCATAAACCTATGCATATAAAAAGCCGGAGTGTGTCCCCCTGAGTGTGGACTCGGGTTGGTGGTTTATTTCGGCTTCCATTTCAAATACGTCGGGGCTAAATGACTTGGCAGCAGCCCACCTCTGCCTCCACTACTGCCATTTTCTGACCATTTTTCTTCCGTTTGATTGCATTTAGTTTGAGGCAGATGAAGGTAGTGGGAGGGAGAAGACTAAAATATTATGCAGAGGCAGGAAAAATAAAACAGCGAGAGAAGGGAACCATGCGTCTCTCAGAACAGCAGTCGCCTGTCGAAAGAGAAGCTACCCAGCCGAGTCTGCCACATCAAAGCTAGTACAAACACTTTACCAATTCACGCACAGATGCCGTACTGCTATTAGCAAAATCATCATATTAACCGGTTATAAAAACAAAGGACACAAAAAAAAAACAACTATTCAAAACACCAGTAATGGTGAAGCCCTTTCAAAACTCTTTCATTATGTGTATTACCCAGCTCCACATTCCACAACAAATAAAGGGCTGGTCATTAGTTATGCCCTCTCCAAAATAAGTGTGTGTTATCACCTTGCACCGGTTCCTGTGCAGTTCCTGTTTGATTAATGGAGTGATCATGGAAAATAGGCCCAGCCTCAATCATGCTAAAAGATAACGCTTAAAAGACAACATTCACAGCTGGACTGCATACTATACATACACATTATGGAAAGGATTGGTGTGTGTGTGTGTGTGTGTGTGTGTGTGTGTGTGTGTGTGTGTTTAGGTGTGTGTGTGTGTGTGTGTTGGAGAGGGGTGGGGGTAATTTGGCTGATCCCCAAAAGAAAAACTGTTTCGTTTATTCCGTTGCTGATGCAGCTGTTAGTTTAAAAATGAATAAATGAATAAACAAAGAAGCTTTTACTTGTCATTGACATTAACTGGCTGCATTATTTATTAATTATGCCAACAGAGGTATAGCAAAGCAAGTGTGTGTGTGTGTGTGTGTGTGTGAGTGAGAGAGAGAGAGAGAGAGAGTGTTCTACTCTTTTTATTAAAGAAGAGATTAGTCACATATCGAAAAAGCCTACACAAATCTGCAGCTTATAATATAAATTAAAGATCTTTCGCTTACATGACAAATTTTATAAATACATTCATTAATTCATTTGCTGAACCGCTTAATCCTACTTGGGCTGAGGAAGGTCGGAGCCTATCTCAGCCAAAACTCTGTGAGAACAGGGTACACCATGAACAGCTCCCCAGACCATCGCAGGGCAACACATACACAACGATTCACTCTCACACTCACACCTGGGGGCAATGTGGAACAGCCAATTAGCTTAACATGCATGTCTTTGGACTGTGAGAGCAAACCGGTGTACACGGAGGAAACCCAAGCAAGAGATCCAACCCACAAGAGTCGAACCCAGTAACTTCTGCTGTGATAACAACTACACCACCATGGTGTAGTTAGGTAACCATGACAAAAATCATTTTTAAAAAATAATCTGTATACTCTTACTACTTTTGGGGGCAGTGGTGGCCCGGTGGTAGGGTGCTGGATTACTGATCTCAAGGTCAGGGGTTCAACGGGTTGTCACTGCTGTCCCCCCAGTGCAGCTGACTGGGTTATCAAAGGCCGGCCATGTCTCTCACTGTCTATGGTGAGAGGCGTGTAAAAGAACCATTGCTGATTTGTCAAGAGTAGGCTGCAGAGCCGCCAGCATGTTTCTGACCTGTGATGGCCTGTCGAGCCATCCAGGGTGTACTCTGCCCTTGCCCAGAGTCGGCTGAGATAGGCGCCAGCCTCCCCGCGAACCTAATTAGGATTAAGAGGTTCAGAAAATGAAGAAATGAATTACTACTTTTGCTTTATGCATTTGACCAAACTCATATTTTAAAAAGGTGCCCTTTCATGAGTGAATATCCTACGTGATTTATCTTCCAGTATCACTTCGTTTTTGGCTGAATACAGGCTTGGTATCTCTTATCCACCTGTTCTTCATCTTGTTTTTGGTTCGGTATCTGTTTACAATAATGAGGAATGAGCAAAACGCACGAAAACTTTGCAGTGCAACACTGATTCATAGAAAGCGGAAAGGTCCGAGACGAAGTGTTGAGAAACTGAAGAAGGCGGCATATGATTTCAAGAGAAATAAAAGAAGACGGCGATGTTTACTAACATCATGGTATCCGACACTCCTGTACAGGAGAAAGCAAATGGTTTCAGAAAGACATCGCAACCGATTCCCTTCGATTTCCAAGAGATCCCACTGTATTTCATGATTATTTAATATACCTGGTAGGTGAATGGTCCTTAAAGCAAATCCGTTTCCTTTAAATAATGCAGGATTTATTTCCATCCTAAGTAAGTCATAAACACTTATTATATCCTGTGCAGCGTGGGATATAAAGCTCTCCTGTTTGTCATTAAATGTGCTGAGATGGTGCAGGGAGGAAAAGGGTAGGGATGGATGAATTCCCCAGCAGTCCATCATTCACCTGTTCATTATGAACACGCAGCAGATTGCAGTGCACCAGGACAGAGAGGATCTCACATCTACAGCAATCCCAGCTCCAAAAATTTTTTTTAAATAATAAATAAATAAAAAAGAAAAAAAAAATTCTGAATTATTAGAAGATATTAAACAGAACTCACCGACCAAATGCCCCAGTCAAGGCAGAGATCAGAAGACGGCAAAGCAAACTGATCTCACTGCCAGATCATGTCGTTTTGTCATACACTCTCATCAGCTCCCTCTTTTTGTTTTTATCCCACCTTGACCGGCGCTCCGAGCGTCTCAGACCCGAGTGCGTGCGTGTGCGTGTGTGCGTGTGCACGTGTGCGTGTGCGCGCTCGCATGGGAAATGAATCCCTACCTTTCTCCTGCTATCCTTCACTTCCTAAGCGTCCTTCTTCACTGTGTGCAAGCTTTTCCTCGTCGTTTTCAGCTCCGGCTACTGAAAGGAAAGGCGACAGTAAGATCTGCACAAACCCCACATCGGTGCTGTGTCAGTCCTCCAGATCTTTCCACTGCTGGATCTCAGAAACATCTGCTCTGTGTGCTTGAAATCAGCCATGCCCAAAAGTCGCACACGCAGCCCCACGCGCCAACACGTAAAGCTCTGCCCAGACCCACTGTAAACTTATGAATTAATCATCACGGGTGGGCGGGGCTAGCGAGTTTCAGCAGGCGGGGGCGGGGCCAAGGTCTCAATCAGCAGTTTGTTCTGAAAGCTTTCAGTGCTACATTTGGTGTAATTACACATGGACAGCTGCTGGTGAGATTAGAGGGGTTATTTAAGGGCTAAAACAGAATGCTTAACCAATCCATTCCACATTAAAGGGGCCCATTCACTTCCCAGGTGTATTAAATAAAAAACATGAAATACAACGTTATCTCTGGGAAACAAAGTAAAACTGGCCACCGTGTGTTTCTGAAACCATTCGCTTACTCCTGCACCGGGGATGATGATTTTAAAAAAAATACATTTCCATCCTTTTTAGATCTCTTGAACTTGTATGCCTTCTTCGATTTCTTTGGTCTTGATCTTGGACTTCCCCTTTCTACGAATCAGTGTTGCACTGCAGAGTTATCTTCCATCTGGACATGTTTTGTTGTTGGGCGGCATGGTGGCGTAGCGGTTAGCACGTCCGCCTCACAAGCAAGAAGGCCTGGGTTGGGGTTCCCAGCTTGGGCGTTTCTGTGTGGAGTTTGCATGTTCTCCCCGTGCATGCGTGGGTTTCCTCCGGGTACTCCTCCAGTCCCACAGTCCAAAAACGTGCGCAGTAGGCTAATTGGCCGTTCCAAATCGTCCCCAGGTGTGTGTGAATGGTTGTGTAAATGTTGGCCCTGTGACATTTTGGCGAGCTGTCCAGGGTGTACCCCGCCCTCACCCAGAGTCGGCTGAAACGGGCGCCAGCCTCCCCGCGACCCTAATTAGGATTAAGCGGCTTAGGCAATGAATGAATGTTTTCTTGTTATTGTTATTGTAAACAGACAAAGAACCAAAACAAGACATAGAACAGATGAATAAGAGATACTAAGCCTGTGACTAGGGGTGGTTTCACCAGGAAACCTTCATATTCAGCCAAAATGAAGTGATAATGGAAGATAAAACACTAATGAATGTGCACCGTTAGCCTTTTTTCTTAGGTATACAGTAGTATATACTACAAAGGGTCATAATGAAATCAGAATAAGAAAACTAAAGATCAAAGCAAACTAAAATGGGATTTTTTTTATAGATTCATTTTGCTTTTTAAAGCATGAGAGTAGCAGGTGAGCTTCGTGTCCATGTGCATATGTCAGCACTCTCTGTAAAACATCTTTTTAAACTCATTCAGAGTTTTAGTATAAACTACATGGGAACATAAGAAAAGCAAACAAAAATGAGATATTAATGTTGGGGGTTTTTTTTCTATTTTTTTAAGCTTGACAGTGACCATGCCACCTGCTCCATCACATTAATGGTCGCTTGCACTTCATGGCAGCATCTTTTGAAACTAAATTCAAGTTTAAATAAAATGCTTTTTTACCTTTAAAATGTGAAAACCATACTGTATAGCTTTCTTTGTATTTTTGGGACGGCAGTTTGTTTAATTTCTAGGATTTCCAAGTCAGTGTTTGTAACAAACTGCGAGTTTTGTCTGCCATTTTGATTCAAGTATTATCCACTCAGGATAATGTCTATTAACCCTCAAATAGTGAACCAATTAAGGTGTGCCATTCCCGTCTAGTACATCCTAACTATTATTAGCTCAAAAATTCAACTATTATAGTTGACCAATGCATTATATTCTAGGGTCTCACTTATAAGAATATTATTAAGACTACTACTATTATTAATCATCATCATCACCATCTTCATCATTTACACAAGCTGGTCATAATCACAAAATAAATTCAACAAGGGGATAAGGACCCTGATACACAGAGGAGTATTAGTAGATTTACTTGGGAAAAAAAATGTATTTTAATGATTTTATTAATAATTTATCGGCTGTCCACCCACTCACACTCATACTTACCTAGGGGCAATTTGGAACAGACAGTAAGCCTAATATACAAATTAAAATTTATTTGTCACATACAAAATCATACACAGTACAACATGTAGTGAAATTCTGGTTACGACTGTACTATATTTGAAGAAGAATAAAAAACTATCAATATCAATATCAATATGCATGTCTCAATCAATATGCATGTCTTTGGACTGTGGGAGGAAACGGAGTACCCAAAGGAAACCTACGCAAGCACAGGAAGAACATGCGAACTCCAAACAGAAATGATCTCGCTGAGCCTGAGAATCGAGCACAGGACATTCTTGCTGTGAGGCAGATATGCTATCCACGGCACCACTGTACCGCCCATAATGCCAATCAGTAGCCTATTAAGACAGCACTTATATAGACTATATACCATATTAAGGACCGTCTCACAACTAAAAGGTCCTGGGTTCGAGTCCCAGGCTTGGCAATGGCGTTCTGTGTGGAGATTGCATGTTCTCCCTGTGCTTGTGTGGGTTTCCTCATTGAATAGCATTTAATATTGTTTATATTCCCTTATATCGCTGAAACAGCTCTGACCCATTGAGGCACTGACTGCATAAAACCTCTGAAGGTGTGCTGTGGTATCTGACACCAAGACATTAGCAGGAGATCCTTAAATGTCCTGTGAGTCCTGTGAGGTGGGCATGTCAAGGTAACATGAATGCCAGGAGCCAAGGTTTCCCAGCAGAACATCCTGGTGCTATTTCTTCCCCATAAAAGTGACACACAATACATACACCCAGATGTATGTATTATTCATTCATTCAATTTCTGAACCGTTTAATCTTAATTAGGTTTGCAGGGAGGGCGAGGGCAGAGTACACCCTGGACAGCTCGCCAGGCAGAAACACGCTGATGGCAACTCAGCGGGATACTCTTTACGAACGACAGTAATGGTTCTCTTACACGCCTCTCAGCACAGACAGTGAGACACATGGCTGGCCATTGATTACTCAGTTAGCTGCAGTGACAACCCGGTGACAGTGGGGCTTGAACCCCCGACCTTTGGATCAGTAATGCAGCACCCTACCACCGGGCCACCACTGCCCCATGTATGTATGATATGTATGTATGATGTAAACGAAAACGTGATTCATGACACCAGCTCACCTTCTTTCATTGCTCTATGATCTAACGCTCTGCTCAGGTGCCCACTGTAGGCACTTTTGGTACTCTGCTCTGCAGCTACGAAGAAAGCTAAGATTCATTTTACTATTACTATCATTTAACTATTTGTTCTGTAGTAGCTCTTCTGTGAGATCGGACCAGACAGGCGAGCCATCACTTTCAGTACACATCAATGAACCTTGGGCACCCTAGACCCTCTTATCCATAATCCTGACCTTCCTTGGACCTTGCATTTTGGTACAACCAAAGTTCTTTTCTGCTGGTCGTTTCTGCTGGTCGGTTGCTGTGGTTACATTCATACGATGTTTAACCAAATTTGACTACAAATTAAATTTTGCTATGAATAAAAATGACTTTCTTTAGCGTCTCAGTTCATTCACGTACTTTGCTGTTCTTCTAAAGAACTGCAGGTACTTGAAGCCACAGATAGCCATGGGGGAAAAAAATCAGATGTCGCACAGTTTGGGTTCATAAAACACGTTGGAACAAATAAGTGGAACCAAACCAGCTGTAAGCGACTTCAGCTGTTAAAAAAAAAAAAAAAAAAAAAAAAAAAATCCACTATTGACTTAGTGAAGATTGGGTGTGACATAATTCATTTAGACCATCTGTTCATCCAGGTTCCCTTGTGATACAAACATTAGCTCTTTGCTCATTAGTAAGCATCCGGATTTTTTTCTCTGCCACTCGACTTATCTGGAGCTAGAATTAAGCCCCCTGATTGCTCCAGAGAAAATAAAGTAATCACTTAATCATGGCTGTCCATGCATTTGGGTATCACATGAGTGCCTGTATCAGTTTGACCCTAAATATAAGATTACTCATCTCAGAGAGCTTCTGTTTAGCTTCACATACTGAATAAGTCTGTTGGGATTTTACACCCGAGCCTAGTAGCTCATCAGGCCAGTGCTTATCCCCGGTTTCTGTAGCGTGAAGCGACTAGGAGTTCAACTCCTCCTGGATGGGACGC
>JAQMYF010000021.1:18281084-18294244 GCA_030014195.1 Neosilurus mollespiculum
CTGATGCTGGCTGGAGTTCTCATCTTGGAAGCCCCTCGCTCCTGCTGATGAAGATCCATATGGGCTTAGACCTGCACTCAGTGACTGTGAAGACGACTTTTCACTGCTGGTGATATAAACTCTTTCTTCCTCGTGTCAACTGAGGGAGTTTTTACTTGCCACTGTTGCCTCAGGCTTGCTCATTAGGGATGTGTAGGGGGTTGGGTAGGGGGTTGTAGAAAAATGTTTAAATTCCTCTTTAAATTATTTTTACTATGTAAAGCTGCTTTGTGACAATGTCTATTGTAAAAAGCACTACACAAATAAAACTGAATTGAATAGAAGCTTCTGAAGCACAGACTGATTAAACTATCACTGCTAGACAGAAGTCTGAACACCATGCGTTGGGGCTGCCTCGGCACAGCCCAGTCAAGTGGTGTTACTGTTATGGCTGTTCAGTGTGAATGTGGTAAATGGAGAGTAAATCCACTGCAGTGATTTAGTTGTGTTATTATTTTGAGTATCAGCCACTGAGCCTAAGCCAAAGACCTTGTGCATTATCTAAATAAATATTCTCCAAAACATTTGAGTTTCCAATCTTTGCTTTTTCCACTTTCAGAAGTCATATAGATTCAGAATAGAATTTTCTGATGCTGTGTAAATATTAATGAGTGAAATGCCTGCTCAACCATCTTTTTTGTGACTATGTCCGTTCTATTAATAATAGGCATTTCAAATTAGATAAATTCATATGCAGATTTCAGGATAATGCCCACAGGATCATTATAAATAGCTGCAACGCCTCCTCCTCAGCCATTTAGATAAGGGTGGGGTATGTAGCTGCATCCAAGGGGGGTGTGGGGGTGTAAGTTACTTATTTATAGATTCGCATTCATTTGGTCTGTTAGAGACAGTACATTAAATTATTCATGTATCAGTGATGCAAGATATTTAATATTTAGCAGTTTGAAATTTAAGGGTGCTGATGTTTGTTAAAAATAACACGTAATTTTAGGTTCATTAGATTACCATAAAAATCTGTCATTTTTTTAAGAAATTCTGTTTCAGGGCGGCACGGTGGTGCAGTGGTTAGCACGTTCGAATCCTGGACTCGGGGCGTTTCTATGTGGGGTTTGCATGTTCTCCCAGTGCTTGCGTGGGTTTCCTCCAGGTACACCGGTTTCCTCCAACAGTCCAAAAACATACACAGTAGTCTAACTGGCTGCTCCAAACTGCCCCTAGGTGTGAAAGTGAGTGTGAATAGATGTATGTGTGTTGGCCCTGCAGTGGCCTGGTGAGCTGTTCAAGGTGTACCTCACATTCGCCCAGAGTTGGCTGAGATGGGCGCCAGCCTCCCCGCAACCCTAATTAGCGGCTTGAAAAATGAATGAATGAATACATTTTTGGAACAAAGGTCGTCTTAATAATGTAGGACATGGGTGATGTCTGAAAGCAGCATGCAGACAGTCAGTTAACACAAACCACAGTGAGGTGGTAATCAGGCATGTTTGTGGTATATAACATAAGGATTGTACGAGTCAGATTATACAACCGAGTTCTAATTCAGGCACTCGTAATCTCATGACTCATCTGTTGTAACGTGCTAGCATTCTAATAAATCACTGAGGAAACACATTTAGTCTTCAAGCAACTGAAATGTGCCCCAATCACCTCTAGTGACCCAGCTCCATCTCAACTCACCCCCACCCCCAATAGTTCAAGTCATTCACGCTTGTTTAGAGAGTAACCAATAGAACTTCGTCCATCCGCCTGCTGGTTTCGTTCTGTGTATGAACACTCCTTGCTGATAGAAATGCGTGGTCTTCAGACTAAAACTGGACTCTTCCTACACATGCTTCCATAACGGTAAAACTTTTTTTTTGCCCTGAATATTCCATCCCAAGTTTCAACAAACAATGCAGCTCCTCTAAAAGAATCTGATCACTCACTCACTCACTCATTTATTTTCCAAACTGCTTAATTCTATTCGGTTGAAGGGGAAGCCGGAGCCGATCTCAGCCAACTCTGTGTGAAGGAAGGGGTACACCCTGACCAGCTCGCCAGCCCTTTGCAGGACCAACACGCACACAATCATTCACACACACACTCACTCACATAAAGGGGCAATTTGGAACAGCTAATTCGCCTAATGTGCATGTCTTTATAATGAAACCAATGTGAACACTGGGAGAACATACAAACTCCATGCAAAAACACCCTGGCTGAGCCAGGGACCATTTTGCTGTGAGGCGCCTGTGCTATCCACTACGCCACCATGCCACCCCAAAATTAAAACTGCAACCACAAATTCAGGAACAAGACAAAGTGTTTAACTTCTCTCAACTTTACAGTATGATTTTTGGCTACAGGCTCATTTTAGAGAGAAACCAGGGATATAGAAGATGTTTCCCAAACATCATCAAGTATCATTATGCATTCAGTGTTAAGTGACATAGTTCCACTTGGTGTGACCTTTATCCCGGGCCTCTACCCCGATGTGCAAGAGGCACATGTGAAACAAGTTTTTCTTGCATGCAGTCACGGGCTGTCCAGATGTCAAACCTTGACAGTATTCTGGTTGCAAATAAAGTGCCATCAGGAAATTATTTCAGGTACATAAACTGAAACATAGGGTGAGGAGCTCGGAGTAGAACCGCTGCTCCTCAGCATTGAGAGGAGCCAGTTGAGGAGGCTCGGGCATCTGATTAGAATGCCTCCTGAACACCTCCCTAATGTGGTGTTTCGGGCATGTCCAACCGGAAAGAGTCGACCCAGATTACGCTGGAGAGACTATGCCTCTCGGCTGGTCTGGGAACGCCTCGATGTCCGTCCCCCCTAAGAACTGGAGGAAGTGGCTGGGGAGGGGGACATCTGGGCCTCACTGCTTAGGCTGCTGCCCCCTCAACCACGGAACAAGCAGAAGATGATGATGATGATGATGATGATGATGATGATAAAAATGATATAAACTGAAGCTGTCTATGCTGTGAAGATGGGGTACATACAGAACATCTTCATTACATTTCTTTCATATATTTATTTATTTATGTTCACAAGGTTTATGAAAATATCAAAGATATAACAAATATTAAACATTAGAGTTCAATAACTCTGTACATTATTGAGCATAAACAGTTTGTACATACAGTATCTCTAGTGCTGATTGCTTTTTAAGGCATCTATTAGAACAATGCCATAGACATGGTTAATTGTGGGCGTGTGTGTGTTTATATAAGCAATGACCTGCACACACACACACACACACACACACACACACACAGCAGATATGAGCAACTGCAATTTACTAAGTTTCGGTGCTTATACTTGTGTGTCTGACCTTTGTAGACACATTTGATAAATCACAATTTTACTGTGCATATGAGAATTCAAAATCTTATGCAGCAGAAACAATTTAGAATGTTTCAGAACTGAATAAATGAAGCCCCAGGTTTTCATGGTGCTGTGACCTTTTGCGCCAAAGCCATCTATCACTCTGCCCTATAGATAATATTTTGCATTATCGAGTCACCCTGTGTGCGATGTATTCTGGCTAACAAATTGCAGTTGGTCTCTCTAGTATGAAATTCTACTAGTTCTCAACATTCACTGTTTGGCAGGTGACGAACGTCGCTGCCACTTGGATTTGCTGCAAATGTCATTACACCATGCTGTTATTTAATGTCTTCATTGTGGAAGGAAATTAATGTCAATATGAAAATGTCGGATATTCACTGCTTTTGAGCTGCTCCCAGAACAGCTGTCCTCTTTCTCTTACTGATATGGAACAAAACTGTAGTATCTTCACATGCTGTTGTCTCTCAGTGGGAGGCTATAATGTCAATTCCATTTTTGGAATTAATATACACTTTCTATAAAAAAAAAAATAGTCAATGGTTATTCTCTGTTATTCTCATTCTCTGTAAAATGTGATTAATGAGATGTTACGGGTACAGATTGGTATATCGAATGTGATACAATTCAAAAACCTGAATACCCACTAACCCTCCATGTCACATTAACATGGCAACTATGGCAACCTAGCAACCAGTTGCTGGGGAGAGGTAAAAGGCAGACCCCTGAAGAGCTGACTCGCTCATTTGGCAAGTGAGCCGTGCAAAAAAAAAAAAAAAAAAAAAAAGAATTCCCCCGTGACTCGGCAAAGGCCCCGGTTACCATGGTAACCGCATGGAAGTGATGGTGAATTTTTTTCCCTGCCCCATGCTTGTGGGATTCCAGTGTTATAGCACCCATGCACAGACAAACTGAACTCACTTTATATGATGCAGCCTTCACTGCGGTTTCCCATAGACAAGCTCCGTTGAGTCAAGTTTTATTTTCATCAGGTGTTTCGTTTAGTCAAGATGAAAGACATTAAAGATATAAAACTTGAGTATTTGTTTAAATATATACAAATAATCTTTAGTTAAGTTTGTCTGAAGAGAGCTGGTAAGCTAGACAGAAATCTCATGGCTATATCCAGCCTTCGTTCATTATTTATCCCTCCTGAATATATACCCTGGATGGGACGCCCAGTCCATCACAAGGCACCAAGTATGCACAGGTTCTGGGAGACAGAAGAAAACCAGAGACCCAGGAAACCCACACAGACACTTTGAGAATGTGTGAAACTCTGGGGAACTATCTCCATGGTAACCAAGAGACAATGTAGGTAGGTGTAGGCTACACCTGACAGTTCTGTATTGTTCCTTATCTCTAAACTCTTAATTCATTAACATGCACTAAACCACTAGAAATACACTGATCAGAAATAACATTAAAACTGCTGACAGGTGAAGTGAGTTATTCCATGAGCTTGAGTTCTATATGACCTGATAATCTGATAAGGTAGGGAGCACTAAGCTGGCTACTGGGCATATCTGACAAGAGTGAGTGGAATGGCTGTTTTATTCTATCCAAATTCACTGGATTGTCAGAAATATAGCATTTTTATTTTATTAATATTCTTGAAAAAAACATTTTTTAACCCTCCAGCAACAAATCAGTCAAGCAAGTCCCAGGACCATATTAAAAGATATAGTGGATTAATGCCTTAAAGGGTCAAAATAATTAATTTTCAGATTTTAGCAGAAAACACTTACCCTATGTCTAGCCTTCACAATTAATCAAGAGTTTATATAAATTTATTCCCTATGTACATTCACACCTGCATTCAATGAAGGAATACATGACTGATTTTCATCAGTCATCAGTGTCATCAGTGAACCTTGTCTGGCAGTCACCATGTGGATGACAAATGACACATTAAAGACCAAATACATCCCATCATGGCAACAGTATATTCTAATGGCAGTGACCCCTTTATGAGCAGGATAATGTGCCCTGCCAAGTTGCAAAAACTGTCCAGGAATGGTTTGAGGAACAAGACAAGTGCAATAATTGAATGACTTGATCACAAAATGCCCCAGATTTCAATCTGATTGAGCATCTGTGAGATGTGCTACAGAAACAAGTCCAATCCATGAAGGCCCCCACTCATCACTTAGAGGACTTAAAGTATCTGCTACTAGTGACTTGAAGCCAGATATCACAGAACACCTACAGAGGTTTTGTGGAGTCCATGCCCTGGCAGGTCAGAGCTGTTTTGGCCACACAAGGGAGACCAACATATACAAAATTAGGTAAATGGTTTTAATGTAATGGCTGATCGGTGTATGTGAAGTATGTGAACTTTAATAATAATAATCATTGATTGTACATGGTGTTGTCAGAGATGTGCTGCTTAAGTAAGTGTTTTAGGTATTACCACTTATTCTAATTCAAATGAATTTTTTTAGCCTCCTTAATACTTTTTCTTATAATAAAACAGTGTCAGCTATTACAGTTTTACTGACTTACATGGCGTATACCACAAGTGTTTACTTTATGACTATATGCATTAGAAGTCCTAACTCTGGTAAAAAATTTCATTACAGTGCAGCATTTAATGTATAATAATAGAGAATATAGAAATCTGTCTGTATTATTCATCACTCTTGGTGAAATTCAATATGTTAGCAAATCAAATACAGTCTCTCACTTAAATATTGAGCTCTTCATTTATTCCACTTTAACTGTTTTCAGTGGTCAGTGCAGCCTATGAGAAAATCTCATTAAACCATAAATACCCAGTTAAAAAAAGAATTCCATTCATACAGAGTTTTTTTTTTTTAATAATTAGTTCTGTTTTAATGGGAGCAAACATTACAGCTCATCAGACAACAGGCCTTTTACACACACACACACACGATCAAAAACATCTTCAGATTTTCCTACAAGTCCTGAAACCAGATCAAAAATAACCTAATTAAACAAACAAAACAAAAGTGTTATACTTGGTTACTTATTTATTATAGGAGGAAATCTCAATCAATCTCTATAATAAAATCTGTTTAAAATCTTAAGCTGAAAGCTGCTATTTTAAAGATTTAATGGTTGATTTGAAAACTGAATCAAATAATGATGTCATCCCAAGTTAACATGGACAGTAAGGCTTTAAACATAATTTAATTCAGTATTTCAAGTGTTTTTGCTGAAATATATTAATCTCGGCGCATATAAAGTTTTCCACAGCACAGGATATCTAAGCCTTAATTTAAATCTTAATCAAAGCCCTTCGACACCTCCAGCACAAATCTGTCAATAAATGGCATCTATGTATCAAAATCCTGTACTTGAACATGTTAATTTGGGCCTTGAGGACTTGAGTCTGAGACTCAGTTTACAAATAATTCCCGTTAAAGTCATTAGAATACAAACTATTGGCCTAAGAATTTGCAAAGAAAAAAAAGAGAAATAATCTACAGATTTGAAAGCGATTAAGTTTTAACTTTAAGTGCTGTGTTCCATTTTAGGGAAAATAATCCAAGAACACACATCTCTGGGTGGCAAAAGTACCATATGGACCGTATAAAAAAGGTGAAATTAGAGTCGGGCGCTTACAATCGATTTGATGTAATCAGGTCTTGTCGTAAATGTAACCACAGTTGCATTTTCCTTCCTTTTGACAGGTCAGCTGATGTCACTTTATGATTAATGAGTGACATTCAATGGAGTTGACAATCATCCTTTGTTGGTGGAGAGTTGTTTTTGCTGTCTGCCAGTCTGTAAGTTTGTTGTCCCCAATGTCTGTCTTGACTTTGTCTGCCATCTTTAAAAATTTAAGCGTGAAAGCAATCTGATGGCTCAAAGTATCTCTCTGCCAGTAAGGCCCAAATTGTACTCTTCTTTGTCTTGCTTAAAACTTAAAAATTTCTACTTCCATACCATTTTGTCATGATGAATAGCAATTTTTGTATTCCAAGTGAATTTTTGGTACTATTAGCACCAGTTTGCCATTCAAACTGGTCCTGTTTTTATACTTGTCATCATTAAAATAGTAGGGCAATGCTGGCTCAGTGGTTAAGGCTCTGGCTTAGTGAGCCAGAGGTTGGGGGTTCAAATGCCACCAAGCTCCCACTGTTGGCCCCTGAGCAAGGCCCTTTTTTTCTGTTGTATAAGATGATAAAAGTAAATCGCACTGGATAAGAGCATCTTTAAAATGCTGTAAGTGTAAATAAGATTTGGTTGAGGTGGTGACCTTATCAGTCCCTCAATAAGTAAAATAAGGTGTGCTTGTGTGGGAAATTATTTGCTATAGACTTTGCTTCAGCTCTCCTGCCTGTGTGCACAGGAAAGGTAAGTCTGTTGGGCTTTTACACCTGAGCCTAGTGGCTCATCAGGCGCTTATCCCCGGTTTCTGTAGCGTGAAGCGACTAGGAGTTCAACTCCTCCTGGATGGGACGCTAGTCCATCGCTGGTTACCTTCCCAGTATTTTTACTGGTACCCATTTATACTGCTGGGTGGACAGAGGCACACTTGTGGTTAAGACCTTGACCAGGGGTCTTAGCACAACGGGGATTCGAACCCATGATCTCTCGATCGTGAGCCCAGCACCCTAACCGCTATGCCACCGGCCCCACCTGTGTGCACACCTGTGAGTAAGTCAGACTTGCAGATTAAATTTGTTTAGAGTGAATTTGTTTTGGAATTCGTGTTTGTTTATAGGTCTAGGTAAACCAGCTGTCACTACCCTGGTAAGTGAAATTTAGAATGCTAGTTAGCAATTTAGGTACTTCTCAAGAATTTAACATAAGTTCAGATCAACAGAAGAAACAAGTGTAAATTAATACTTCAGTATTATATAACACCTGTACCTCCTCTGTTTTAACCCCCCCACCCCACCCCCCACAGTTGCCACTAAGGCATTCAGGCATGTGAAAAATAAGAATCACACCTAACTGAAAAAACATTTTACACTCTTTGATAGAGTGTCTACAAATAAAAATAATATACACCAACAAGTGAAACATAAATGTTGACATTTTGTAATCCATCCATCGATCCATCTGTACTGCCTATCCATCAAGGTCACAGAGGAAGCTGAAGCCAATTCCAGCTCACTTCAAGTGAAAGGTGCATACCTGTCAACGCTTTGCCGAAAGTGCCCTTATAAGAAGCTCAATTTTCCCTTTCACCTCTACTTAAAAACTTAATAATTTCTTAATATTTTATATATACACCAGTCAAAATATATTTGTTTTCATATTGTACAATACTACACACATACTATGTTCTTCTAGTTAAAAATGTACAATAAACATCATTCTTAGCATAAATAATTTTATTACCTAAAAACATCAAATTTTGTTTGTAATAACTACAGGCTACTCACATTTCAAGAAAGGTACTTATTTAACCATTAGGAATGTTTCATGTTATACAAGGTTGTAGCAGGTTTAGCACTTGCTACACATGATGGTGTTTGCCAGCCAGCTCTCTTGTCTTACCTAACATTAGCTAGTGTTAACAGTTGTGAGAACATTTCTATTATATAACTTTAAGCACAAGACTTTCTGAGACCAGTATCAGTAAATCTCTATCGCTACCCTGATGACAGTCCAAATGATGTAATGTTTCAGTGGACAATATTACACTGTTTAATAGCTATATTTTTCTTGTTGAAAGAACAAGTCATGAAATATTATTCTGAATTCAACCAATAACTTACCTTTGAGCAAACATGTGTTTCCTTGGTAAGGTTCTAAACCAAAAGTTCTTGGTTTGGTTCCGCTTTGGAAAAGGAACAAAAACTATTATCCCCTCCAATCGAGTTTAACTTGGCTTTCAAAGAAAAATACTATGGTAAAATACTTTTCAATATAATATGTAACGTGCCATACTTATTAAAAAACATGTTATTCCTGTATAAAATACTTTATCTTATGACAGGTATAGGTGGGACACACCTGAACAGGTCAGCAGTCCACTGGAGGCTAACACAGACACAAACCATTCACAAACTCCTATAGGCAAGGGATCAGTTGACCTAACGTGTGTGGTTTTGGACTTTGGGAGGAAACCTGAGCCATTTTATACTCATTTTCATAATTTAAATAAACAAAAACATATCGAGTCACAATGAAAATTAGGTACACATTTACATTTATCATACCTTGATTAAATGTGTAGTGCAAGCAACCCAAAGGGCTCTAAAGAGCTTGCTAAGGCCTTCAAAAAAATAAAAAGTGATGGGTGCCCAATAGCCTAAATGGGTCTAAGAAGCTCTATAAATTGCTTCATGTAAATAATTCCATTGCAAGGGAAAAGCCTGCAGTGTCTGTTTTAACTATGAATTTAGCAGTTTAAAGATAATGTGAAACGATCTTTCCAAAGGTTTAGCTGAACCATGAGGTGGATCTTTCAACAAGATAATGATCCTAAGCACACTAACAAATCCACCAAGCAATGTCTCAAAAGGAAGAAATGAAGTTATGGAATGGCTGAGTCAAGCCCAGATTTAAACCTCATTTGAATGTTTTAGGGAGAGTTGACAAGGGCATTACATGCAAAAAAAAAAAAAAAAAAAAAAAAAAAAAAAAAAAAAAAAAACCTCAAATGTCTTGCAAAAGGTGAAATTTTGCATGGAATAGTGATAAAAGGTTTTCAGCAAGACAATGTCAAAAACTGGTTAGCGATTATGCAAAGCACCTATAAATGTTCTGCTAAAGGGACCAGTACTAATTTCTGGAGCCAAGAGTGAACTTATTTTGTTGCAAATAAACATCCATCTATTGACATATTTGTTGAGTTGATTATTTTAAAAATCTAATTTTGCTGCTGGTTTTGTTCAAGTATATTCCCTTTAGCTGTAGGCACTGTATTAAGAGGGTGAAATGCTTCTTTGTTCATTCACAATTCAGACTGACCACAGACCAGTAACAGGCTTGGTCTACAGCAGTCTTCATCTCAGGACTTTTTTGGTCTATGGGACTGTAGCTGGTTTACACTGATTTAAAAGGTTTAACATGGAGGGTCAAAATCAAGTACAAAGTGAGTCCAATTTCTGCAACTATCATACTTGTGTTCCAGTGGCACAGTGTTAGCTAATCCAAGTTTGTCATGTTAAAAAGCTAAATGATGATTACAAAACCCTTTTGAAATTAAGTCAGCACAGATGTACTGATTAAAGAGGCAAAACAACTGGCCTTCTTTAGGCTAGTTGAATATCTGTAGAATCCACATTTCTTATAGACCACATTGATTGTAGACTCAGATTGGACAGAAAAAATAGAAATCCTCCGAAATTCATCAATCTATGTTTATTCATGAAGGCTACACCATACGAGAAACTACTAAGAAACTGAAGATGTAAAACAACAGTGTGGACTTCTTCACAGAAGAGTGCAAACTAGGTCTAACCAGGATGGAAAGAGATGTGGGGACCCTGGTGCACAACTGAGCAAGAGGACAAGTGTATCAGAGCCTCTAGCTTGAGAAACAGATGCCTGACAGGTTATTTTGCAGTTAAATTTGCATTAAAAACACCAGTCTCAGCTTCAACAGTAAAGAGGCGACTCCTGGAGTTGCAAAGAAATAGCCAGATATGAGGCTAGTCAATATAGGGAAAGATTACGATGGGCAAAAGAACACTGACATAGAAAAATTGGTAGGGGGTGCGTGCACTATAGACACAGAAAATTAAAGTTTGCAGTGTTTGGGTCACAAAGGAGAACATTTATAATATGCAGAATGAAAAGATGCTGGAGGAGTGCTTAACACCATCTGTCAAACATAGTGGGGGGAATGTGATGGTCAGAGGGTGAGACTGCCAAAGGTCTGCAAGGATGCAAATGGAAGACTTTAGACAAAAGCAAAGTTTGAAGAACAAAATTATTATTTGTAACTTTGTCAATGTATTTACTATATTTTAGATTCATTTTACAACTCATTGATGGATGCAAGTTTGTGTTTTCATGGAAAGTTTGACCCAAACCTTTTGAACGGCAGTGTACATGACTATTTTTTGTGTGGTTGCTGGACAGCAACTACAGTTCAGTTTATTTTGGAATATATCCATACTTCTTCTATACCACTTTTTCCATCAGAGTCATGCAGAAATCTTTCAATCCCAGCTGACTTTATGCAAGAGGCAGAGTTACAACCTAAACAGGTCAACAGCCTACTGCAGGGCAAGGCAAACACAGAGACATACAGCCATTCACACCTACATACAATTCAGAGTAGTCAGTTGACCTAATGTGCATGTCCTTGGTGTGACTACAGTGGGAGGAGCCTGGTGTACCCAGAGGAAACCCATGCAAACACAGGGAAAACATGCAAATTCCACAAACAATTCCCCTGGCTGAGACTTGAATCCAGAACCTACTTGGTGTGAGGTGACCGTGCTAAACACTAAGCCACTGTTCCACCCACTGTGTGGGTCATTTAACATTTCCGATTCTAATGGCAGAATACTAATGCTAAATTAAATCCCTGGACACTGACCCTCTGGTGCTCTCGCTACGCTTCTGGCTAAGACACCTTGCGTCAGGAAGTAAGACGTCCAGAGGGAAAAAAAAAAGATACTGACTTACAATTCCCAATACAACTCCAAATAGCAATAATACTAATAACAGAATAGAAAGCTGACAAACATATGATGTGTATGATGTGATGCATTTGAAATAAACTACTTAGTAATATCCACCCAGCTACACCACACTTAACAGTTTACAGCATCACCCACACACTGGATCACACACTCCCACAACATTGTTACAGTATGGTTAGTTTTCTTTTCAAAAGTTATAAAGCATTGCCATGACAACAGTACTGTCCACTCATTTCAAATCCTGTGCCTAAAAAACTACCTGACCAATTTATTCAGCATGTCACTGAAAACAGATACAATGCAAATCCTAAATCACCTAAAAGATATCAATAATATAGATGAATATAGAAGTACAATGAAGAACTTTAAATAACCAGTTTTTCAAATCTTCTGATTTTAGCTAATATTTAAATTTCACTACAAGCTTTAATTATACCTGAGCTGCCATTTACACAATGCAGGGGCTTTGAGATATTGAGCTTTTTGCATTTTGAAAGTACCACAGTTACTTCAATAGTGAACAGTCTCCTTCAATTACTACTAATTAAATGTTTCCCCAGGGTTATTATACTTTGTCCTTGGTGATGTGCATGAGGGTCACATGAGCAAACTCCATGATGCTCTTTGATGAGATACCGGTGATCAGAGTCAGCTCCTGCACTACCTAGAGTATAAATACACATGCATATTGTGGATTATAAATTTAGTGTAGAACCCATATACAATCCTAATACTAAACTAAATGCTGTATTTTAATGCAATGCTGTGTACATACTTTATATTAAAAAAAAAAAGTAGCCACATCAACAACAAGGATAAACAACAGCCTTGTATCTATGGCAACATTTAGTGTCAGCCATTTTATAATTGAAAGCCTTTCCTTTCCTATTCATTTTTTGCCTTTCTTGACGCAAATAATAGTCCCACTCAGAGAAGGCCATCATTGTAGGTTTGGCAGTGATCTGCTAAGCAATTGTTTGTGAAGTGGGTTTGTTCTAACTGTCTAAGAACTTGTAGCTACATTTCCAGTTGTTCTCTAATTTGTCTATAACACATGTCTCCCCTTTTAATACCACCTAGCCTCGAAAAAAAAAAAAAAAGTAAAAAATTATAAGCTAAGGGAAACGTCCAAAGGAAAATTCTAACTGACAATTTCTGGTGTGAGCTGAGCAAGCGATTAATCGTATCCGATGAGACAGAGCAGAATAAAAAGTTTTATATATATATATATATATATATATATATATATAT
>JAQMYF010000021.1:18294344-18324469 GCA_030014195.1 Neosilurus mollespiculum
TAAAGAACTCTACATAAAAATTATATAAAGCACAATAAACAGTAATAAATGAAACTAATTCAATATTATATGTGATGACGTTTTAAAAAAAAAAAAATATATATATATATATATATATATATATATATCATCAGGTAGAGTTTGTGCAGTTTTACAAGTACAGTATCTACTGAGTATCTTAGAGAACCAGCCCCAGTTCTTCTGGAAATGTTGACTGTTACACTTGATTCTTTATTTGCTTGTAAATCGCAAGCAGAATTATTGAAACATACAGCTTTCTAAATAACATTTTTTTTTTAATATTATTTTGGGTTTCCTAAAATAAAATCAGGATCAAAATATATGCCAACACCCATTTAGATTGTTAAATCAGTGGTGCTGAAAGTTTCAAAAAAAAGTCTTATAATTTTCCAGGGCAAATCCTCTTCAATCTACGCTGTTCCAAATTTATAAGGATTTGTTTGGGAACGCTCACTGGACTGACCAACACACTGTGCAATGGGAAAGTCCAAGGAGCTTCATACAGATCTAAGAAAGAGGATGAAACATTTAAACATTTACAGATTCCGTTTAAACAACTGTATGCAAATACAGCTTATTGGTAGGTGAAGCCACCTTGTCAAACTTTGTCAGATGTGTATATAAGTGTATATATAATTACAAACAAGCTCAGTGGTGGCATCAGTTTCCAGCTTTTTGCCATAAAAATGAAAATACAGTATGAAAGCATGCCTGAGTATTTATAGTTATTTTGTCAGGTGTTTAGATCACAACAAATAAAATATGAACAACCTGAACTCTTTAGAGACATTTCATGAACGGAAAACAATAGTAAAACAGGCAATCTCTTACCTCTTAATGTTTCTCAAATTATTTTATATATGATCTAATTTACTAAAGAACAAAAAATCTGACAAGCAGCTGGATAACATGTATACAGTACTCTATGCTCTTTATTTAATTAATTGTCCACCTCACAGCACGAAGGTCCTGGGTTTGAGTTCTGAGCTCAGGTCAGGCGTTTCTGTGTGGAGTGTTCATGTTCTCTCTTTGCTTGTGTGGGTTTCCTCCAGGTACTCTGGTTTCCTCCCACATTCCAAAGCAATGCACATTAGGTTAATTGGCTGTTCCAAATTACCCCCAGGTGTGGATGTGTGTGTGTGTTGGGCTTGAAATGGATTTGCGAGGTGTTCAAGGTGCATCAGTCCTTCATTAAATGTCGGCAAATGAGTGAGTGAGTGAATTGCGGTAAAAGTAAATAAGACGCATTCATTAATTTCCCAAGCCGAATAATCCATCTAGGGTTGCTGGGAGAGTGGAGCCTATACCAGCCCACTCTGGGTGGAGGTGGGAGACACCCTGAACAGCTCACCAGTCCATCACAAGGCAACACACACAGTCATTCATACTCTCACTCACACCGAAGGGCAATTTGGAACAGCATAACGTGCATATCTCTGGACTGTAGGAGGAAACCTGAGTACACAGAGGAAACCCACGCAAGCATGGGGAGAACATGCCAACTCTACACAAAAGCACCCTCACTGAGCCTTGGACTCGAACCCAGGACCTTCCTGCTCTGAGGAGTACATGCTAACCATTACAATATTGCCTTAATATTATTGTTGTACATAACTCTAGAGAGTAATCAGCAGACATTAAAGGTAAATATAAACATGATGATGAACCCGTGGATCTTTGGAACATGGGTTATTAGTAAGTGAAGTAATGACTTACCTTCTCCCAAGCAGATATTTGGTGGATAAACGCAGCCACAGCAATCACTCCAACCCCTAACAGCATGCAGTCTTCAGTTACAGCAGAAAACTCAGCACTGTTTCACAAGGAGTAAATTAAAGAGCGTACAAAAGAGGTGCATATACCGCTGCACTTACTTAAAGTCTTTGAATATATAATTTTTTTTAACCTGCTGAAATTAACACCTTCAAAGTTCCTTTTGTGAAGAAATCATGATTTCCTGTCAGATTTGTACACTTAAAATAAATTGGTGCAATAGGTTATGCATTAACATTTTTTCATTCATCCACTTAAGTGTCATGGGAGATAATCTGGAGTCTATACACCTGGAACAGCCATCACAGATACCAACACACACACACCGTTACACTCACATTCACACATTGGGGAACATACTTTGGAACAGCCAATGTTCATGTCTTTAGACCGCAGAAAGAAACTCAGGGAAGCACCGAGAGAGTAAGCAAACTCCACACAGAAACACCCCGGCCGAGACTGGGACTCAAACCCAGGACTGCTTTTCAGCGTTAACATGAAATTTTATCTCATTTTCTTACTCATTTTCTGTTTAATCCTATTAAGCAATGAGGGGCAGCACTATTGGGGCAGCCGTGGCCTAACGCTTAGATAAGCGGCTTTGAGACTGAAAGGTTTGATTCCCGAACCAGCAGGAAAAATGTGTGGCAGTGATGGGAGAGAGCTGCACCTTCCCTTCGTCCACCTTTATGGCTGAAGTGCCCTTGAGCAAGGCGCCTAATCCCCAACTGCTCTCCGGGCACTACAATATGTGGCAGCCCATAGTGTGTGTGTGCTCACTTTGAATGGGTTAAATGCAGAAGTCAAATTTTCCCTTGAGGAATTAATACAGTATAAAAAATAAATAATAATAAAATAGCTCACGGGGAGGCTGGAGCCTGTCTCAGCCAACACTGAGCAAAGGCAGGGGACATCCAGACCATCACAGTGCCCACACACAACCACTCACACTCACATCTAAGGGCAATTTTAAACAGCCAATTGGCCTAATTGGCATGACTTTGGACTGTGGGTGAAAACCGAAGTTCCCAGAGGAAACCCATGGAGGCAGTGGGAGAACAAGTAAACTCCACACATAAACCCAACCCAACAGTATGCAGTCTTCAGTCACAGCCAAAAACACAGCTGTTACACAAGGAGGAAATGCTTACGTAATGTTTTTGTATATTTAAAAAGGGACAATGCACATTCATTACCACGACCATTTCAAGTCCTTCATGTAACCTAGAACATCAAGTTACCTGAGGATCAGACTGATTTAAGGGTGACCTCCATTAAAAAAACCCTGTTATAATTTCAGCCTATCAAAGCAACAGGAGAAATACAACTCATGCCTGCCAGTGATGTTGATCAGGCCCTCTATCATCAGCTGATCCCCTTTGAATAAATGTGGAACGTTCCATTCATGTCCTTTTTACATCATCAGGTCATGGCTGTTGGCTGATTTTTTTCCCAGTCAACGTGACACAGCTGGCCAGAAATACTAAACATGGCAGCCTTGGGAGGGGTCCGCAATATCGCTACTCTATTGAATGTTTAGTGCTGTGATTCCCAACCGAAGGGCTCAGAGATCCACGGTCCAAAGAGCCATTCATTTTAACGGTGTAATAATTTAAATGAGCTAAATACAGATGAGTCTGCATTTCATTCATTTATACAACAAAAAAATAAAAAAAAATTAAGTTTACATTAAAAGTTTATTTACTCGGTTTAAATAAATTACTACAGAAGAGCTTTAAAATACACATGGTGACGATAAGGGTGTGTCCTTCCTGCAGTATACATGGAGGTGAAGAAACAATGTAAACAAAGAGCTGATGGAGAAATGGCAAAGTGAGGCCCTCTACTTCATTCATTAAACAATTCATTGTTCTGTACTTCTACTGGTTGTTTTTAATTAAGCAGTGAATTTGCTGAAATATAATAAAGACGTATGACAGTGAGATGAAAAGGAAGTTATAACACAGAGGAATTGTGTTCCTAACAATATAAGGAAAAATTATACAGAAGAAAAAAAGAATCTGCTGTAAAGTTTATATCTTAATAATTTTGGGGTTACAGCCCTGTATTCTGACAGCACATCGGTCTGACACTTACGGCCCACTGGTCCTACAGTTACGGCCCACTGGTCCGAAAGCCCTAACCCTAACAGAACTGACTTGAGCAGGGTGCCCAACTTATGTGAGAAGGGCTGTCAGACCAATGAGCTGTTGGAACAGAGAGCCATCCCCAATTTTACACCTTTTATACCAAGTTTCGTGCAGGCACTAAGAGGTTCGGTTCACTACTCCATTGAGCACTTCATTGTCCCATGTTGCTGCTGTATTTTAATTTTAGCATATAATATAAAAGTATATAATAAAGGTACTGCATTTAACTTAAAGTAGGACGTTCCTTTATTTTTTTGTAATTGTACAGGAAGGGGGGGGGGGGTAGTGGTGGTCACCACAGTTAACAAGGGTCAAAATATTGGACATTTAAGAAAAAGCTTGGGAACCACTGGTTTATGACAAAAATGTGGATTTCTGGCTTGCGAAGCCGAACCAGTGATCTTTCCGACAGAGTGCGCTAGACCGTGTGTTGCGCGTCTGGGCACGTCTGGGCACGGTCTTAACTACCAAGTGTGCCTCTGTCCACCCAGCAGTATAAATGGGTACCAGCAAAAAAGTACTGGGAAGGTAACCTGCGATGGACTACCGTCCCATCCATAAGGAGTTGAACTCCTAGTCGCTTCATGCTGCAGAAACCGGGGATAAGCTCCTGCTCTGAATAGGGTCGAGTTTAAAAGCCCAACAGACTTTATCTATTTCATGGTTTTGTTTTTTATTCCAAAGACATAATTACATTTGAATATAACACACACACACACACACACTGTACTTACCGTTGATCCCGAGAGGGACTGAGACATCCAGTCACAGACATAAGTAATGAGCTGTAGATTGATTCCCTCTGCAGGTAAACAAACTGAAGAACATACCTGCACAGGTAATGCAGGCGTACCACAGGTGTAGTCGGGGCATTGTGACCTACAGGAAACACCACAGGAATGGTAAGATAAGCCCATCAGTGACACAGTAAGCTCACACTTCGACTTCACCTACGATTGGATATCGAGGATCGACTTTACCAAGTACTTCAAGGAGAGTCTCGGCATACGACAGAGGATTCGGTACGTTCACCCTGAAGTCCAACGTTTTCAAGATGAGAAGCTCGGCTTCTAATATCTTTTCTCGGGGAAAGTCAGTACCAACCATCTGAAGGTATCTCAAAGCAGAACTGTAATCGATCACCTATATTCAACAAAGAACCTATAATGCACACCATAACGTACAGATCATTTCCAGATTCTCTTTACACTCTTACCTTGGTATGTAGGGTTAGTTTGCTGGCAATTTGTACACTTGAAATAATATAGAGGCAGAATTTGTCTCTCAGACTCTGGAAGACCAGCTCTTCGTGGGTTTCTCCGGCCGGGCACACGGTGCCGTCACACACGTCACTCATCGGCTGAGAGAATAAATGGTCCATGTGCTTCAGCATAAATCTGAGGTAAGAAAATCAAGAGTGTTAAGCCTTCGCAGCTAAAACACTGCCACACTTAGCCTGTCTCGTAACTCACCTCTCAAGGATTTCAATGGAATGATACGCCACTAAAGGGTCAAGTTTAAACTCCTCACATATCAGGAACACATGTTCTGGAAGAACAGGGTACAAACAGTACAAACATTAGATACGGACAGTGATGAAAATCACTCACTCAACCGCGTAATCCTCTCTTAGGGTCATGGGGAGACTGAAGCCTATCTCAGCCGACACCGGTCAGGGTGCACCCTGAACCAGCTCGCCAGACCAACACGCACAACCAAACACACTCACATTCACATTCTGGGGCAATTTGAAAAGGCTAATTAGGCTACTGTGCATGCCTTTGGACTGTTGGAGGAAACCGGAATTCCCCCGAGGAAACCCATGCAGGCACAGAGAGAGCATGCAAGCCCCTAAATTATACCCTAAGCCCTCCAAACCAAACAGAGTAAACCTATGACCTATGACCCACCAACTACTCTTCTGTCTTTAAAGTTCCCACACACACTTGAAACCTTCTCCAAGTTGGACTTGTTGTGGTTGTTAAGGACGCTCAGGAAATCAGATAAAAGCTCAAAAGAAGTTTCACCAAATCTTGTGTTTCTCTGACAGTTCGGTGAAGATGTCCCTTTAGCCAATATATACTTATTTTTTAGCTTGTTCATAATTACAGTAAGTATATTATCTTCCTGTATATCTAATACTTAACGCTACCATAGCAACACGCTAGAGGGCGAATTTTTTTTTTTAACGGTTTCAACTGGATGTTTCCGGTTTTCATACCATAGATATCATAAAATACCACAAAGGGTATTTTAGGTAAGTACGCCTCAGGATAGACGCCAAGCCTCCGCCATCTTGGAAGTATAAAACATACAAGAAATCAAAAGTGCGTCTTCGGGGATGCAATGCAAATCACACTTCCAATAAGGCGTTACAAAGCTCCGTCTACCAGTGTCAAGACGAATCTAGTATTACATGATATCTACGTTTATTAGGCAGCGTGAAACTACCAAATATGCGCATGCACTCAATTTAAAAACAATAAAAATAAGCGTTCTAATTGGCATGTCAAATAATAATAGTAATGTACCTGTGTTAATTATATTACATTAAGTCAAATTATTATTTCGACATACTTTTTGGTATGCGTTTTTAAAGCGCAGGCTTGACGTTCCTTCTGCGCACGTCGAGCGCGTTTTTGACGGGTAAAATACACACGCACACAAACGCTCGTGAAAGCATGGCTGACCAGGAAGGGAAAGGTAAACCTGGAGGAGAATTTGGCAGGAGGATAGATCCTACCAAGGATAATCTAACTCGAGAACAACTGCAATTCATCCGTCAAGCGGAGCTTGCTCAGTGGAAGAAGAGGAGCCAAAAACTCCGCAGCCGAAATATTGTAACCGGCCTCGTCATTGGAGCCCTGGTGATGGGTATATGTATCCTTGACTACCACCAGGACACAAGGCTAATGCGGCTAGTCTACTAGCTAACCAGATATATTGATTTAGAAGTAAAAACAATTATATAATAAACATATATCAGGGTTGCTGAGGAAAATTAGCTAACACCTTGTAAATCTTTACATGTAGGGACTTGGACGTCATCAGAAGATTTATAAAACCCTTTATATGGTGATATAAACTGAAAAAAAGAAAAAGTAAATAAAAGATCCCTCTGGAAGTGACCCAGAAACCCTCCTACATTCCAAAGCCAGATGAAAAGTTTCAAATTTAAGTGACCACCAATCAGATTGAAAAGATACCGTTGATTGACAGATTCCACCAAACTCTGAGTGAGAAGGTTACCTAGGCCAGAGGTTCCTAACCCTGCTCCTGAAGGACCCCCTACCCTGCACATGTTAGTGTTTTCTTTGTTCCAGTCACACCTGATTTAACTAATTAGACAGTTAACAGCTCTGCATGACTTGAAGTGGGTGTGACCGAGCACGGAAAACACTAAAATGTCCAGGAAGGGAGTCCAGAAGGAACAGGTTTGGGAACCTCTGACCGAGGCAACCAGAGTTGGTGACACTTTCCGCAGTGAAGAGGTTGGCTTGTTGTTCAGCGCTTCCCCTGTGGATGTAGCTTTTTATGTAGTGTTCCTGAGATGTACTATCCAAAGAATATACCACGGGGGAAGTCCAGTTTTATAAACATCTCTGCATCTTCAAAACCAACACCTGACCTTAATTTGGAGTGCTGTAGCCAAGGGTCAAAATTCACGCAGAATTGTTTCCTGCCTCGCTCTCGTGCCGTGATAGGCTCTACTACACACCACCTAATAGAAAAATGCCTGTCCCTACCCATCGAACACCAACATACACACTAGCGATCAGGTAGCGCGTGCGTCAACAAGAATCTCTTTTTGTAAACTGGCAGCGTCTCCTCAGTAATTTAGGAATGGTTAGTTTAAACAGGTGGAAGCACAATAAACTTTTCAGCATGTCAGATTCACACGACGCTGAGTAGCAGGACTAGCTCTAAAGCTAACAATAAAAAAAAACCAAATGATATCGGTGAATTTTTAACATTGTACTTCATAATAAGATGGAAACCAGTGGAAAGAAGTTACAGGAGCGGTGGTATGTCATATTACCATAGATATGGTTTCCAAATGATACACTGGGGAAGTTGAACAGGTTTATTCAGATGCTAAATAAAACTAGAGGCCCCAATGAGGGAATCATACCAGCCATTACTTAGCCATTATAAACAATTGGCGGTCATTTTGCTGACCTTGAACTTGATCTACAATGACATTTTCATGCACCTGTTTCAGCTTTTGGTCCCAAGTAGCCACAAAGGATAAAAACCAAACGGTCTCACAACCTGACAGAAGTGAAAACAATACCAGCTATGCTATCAACCCCAGATATGTGCTACCATGCCAAAAGTATTTAACCTAAGTAGCCATGAAACGTGGCACCCCTCAAGCTTCTCCCAGCTAGCTACATAAACATACAAATACTTTAAAGTTAATTACAAAAACACCTCATGTCTTGTCATTACTTAATGAATGTACATTTGTTTGTATTTTGTTTAGAAAACTTTCTCGGGTATTTATGACTTTTTTTTTTTAATTTCTGAATTATTTGTTTTTACAAATTTGTTTACTTGGGTTTACATTACATTAATCCTGAAGGACAGAGTGCAGTGAGTAGTTACTGAGCAGGAACTGTACATTGAACTGTTTGGTGAAAGCATACAAACCTTGACCAGATCTCATCAGATGGGTATACGTTCTACTCTGTGTCTCAAGAAAGGATCATGGATGAGATAGACGAAGAAGCAAAGGTTGCTGCCGGGATGCGGAACTCAAAGACTGGCGCAAACTAAACCGGATGCCAGAAGATGTTTTGCACTAATGAGCGGCAGCCATGTTTGTGACCTACTCTGAAACGGCTCCCTTCCTCATCTATAAATGAACTACGTGTAAATGTAACTTCTATAATATTCAGGCTGGTCGTTACTGATTTCTGAAAGTGTGCAGATCTTTGTTCCAGTAAACTTGACAAAGTGTTGTTAACTTTTCTTTTTAAAATATATAAATCTAAAGTATGTATCCTTCACTGCAAACTACACCGTAGGACTTTAATCTTATCTATAAAGGGTTAATATGGCTTTTAGTTCTGATTAGATAAGGATGATCTAGCGTGAGCAGCGTTCTCCAGTCTGGATTCACAGTTCATCAATGTATTCTTCATATCAAGCCTATCAGATGCTCCTCTTCATTCATTGTTCCAGAAAGCCACAGACTGAAAAAACAGAGAAGTCAACAATTGGGAGGAATTGAGTCAGTCTGCCACAAGAGGGCACCGCTAAACCTTATGTTCCATGGAAATTGAGCGACCTCTGACCTCAGTGCCACAGAATGTTCGGCGAATGATGTAAACTGCTGAAATATTTAAATAAAACTGTAAAGTTTTTACAACATAAATAAATATCTGATGTTTAAAATATCACGCAAATGCTTATTTGAATTTTTATTTATTTTTATTTGCATTCTATTGTACAAATCCATTTTAGCATGAAGTATTTTCAGATTCTTTTGGGTATAAAAAGGAAAAAAAAGAAAAGACATGGCAGTATAGCAGCTTTGCAAATAAGCATCAAACTCTAAAACATGTTTTATCACATTAAAAAATTCACTGCTTATTTAAAAAGAAATTATTTCACAGTTTGTGATTAACTATTAATAATCCTTTTTTATGTGTTTATTTATTTTCTATTATTATTCTTTTTCTCCCTTAATGTAATCATGGCCAATTCCCACCCGTCAAGTAGTGCCTCCCTATCATGCAGTCACCACCAACCAGGGAGGAGTGAAAGCATGCTTGTTTCCCCTCTGTGACACATGATGCTGCCACCCACATCTTTACCAACTGCTGTGCATGCATAATCAGGGCCTACATATTCAGGGCAGCCTAACACCCTCAGACCTAAAGCACTATCTTCCCTCTTGTACACGTGAGCTCACAGACGCCCTTAATTGGATGCTGATCACTATAAGCGACAAAGAGGTGGGTGTATGCCACGTCTCCCTCCCATGAGAGCTTGTTCAATCGGCACTCATGGACTCCTGGATTTGAAGTTCTGGCCTCCAGGATGATACTCGCGCACCTCGTCGAGGCACCACTCAGGAGCTTTAATATTTTTATGAAGGTATACAACTTTTTCTTAACCTTAAACACACACAAGCTTCACATACGTTTTTTTTTTTTTTATCTATTTAAAATCATTTAAGTCAGCATATATCTTTAAGAAATAGATTATAATTTTTTTTTTTTTTATCAAATTCATCAAACATTGTTTTAAACCAGGTAAAGCTCTGGTTTTGATTTCCTAAGGTCAATAGAAAGATCTTCAAACCAAAGTGCATCAAAGCAAAAGGATCTAAAACAAACATTTACAGCACTTGGCAGACACCTTATTTATTAAACGCGACTTACATTTATACACCTGAGCAATTGGGGCGAAGGGTCTTGCTCAATGACCCAACAGTGGCAACTCGGTGGTACTACGGCTTGAACCGCCGACCTTCTGATCAGTAGCCCGGCGCATTAACCACTGAGCCACCACTGCCCCAAATAGATATTTTTCTGAAAATCTGCCATTTAAATCTGAACTACCTCTCTGCTGAAGTGCTGTGTGCATTTTGGTCGCTTAGTAGCCTCCGTTTATCTTTATAATCAGTAAATGTATGTCCAAAAATGGTATTTTTCCTCTATGTACATGAGCAAAGAGCCCAACTGAATGCCTTGAAAATCTCTCAGAATCATCTTTGACGTATGACGTACTGTAATGCTTGAATAATTCATGCACAATTCAATTTCACTGTACAATCAGATCATTACCTCCAGCTTCGATTCACATTAATAATGAAATAAAACGAGAAAGGTAAAAAAATGGACATGGAGCGGAAAAATATACCCAAGAAACTAAAATACACATTTAAATAAAGTATACAGTATACCAGGCAGCAGTTTAATGTCATATTACATTGGTTTTGTTAGATCAGGAGTACTGAGTAACGTCACATTGACTATGACGCAAAGTGAGGAATCATCCTGAAGTCAGTCTCTCTCTCTCTCTCTCTCTCTCTCTCTCTCTCTCTCTCCAGAGGAATTATGCCCATTCGGCAGCTCTGACAGCTTCATATACAGGCAGTTTATTTTAGAAAAGTGCAAGGATCTGTCCAGGCCTGAGTCACTTTACAGCCACTGGTGAGCTGTCCGAAATAAACACATTACTCTCGCGTGACTGAGCTCACCACAGAAAACGGCAGCATCAGCAGCATCCTCACAGCAGCACTACGTTGTATGGCAGTAGTGGAAGTTCATTTCAGTTCATCTTTATTAAAGCATGATTTGTAGCACGTACACTGTGCTGGACACAACAGCAGCGTCTGTATGCAACACGTTTAGTATTCGCGAACACTGTGTGTATTCCGCTCCCGGGGTTAAGGATATGTTTTCCTTGGGTTGCAGGCTAACAGCGTTGGAACACTGCTAGCATAATCAGGGACAGTGACTGATCCTGTAACAGTTTTAACAGGAAGTGCTGCTTGCATCCACCAGCAGCGAAAGGTTTTTCTCTGTCTGTGTAAAGTCTGGTTTCCTCAGTAGGATGAGTAGGAGAACAGCAGGCACGTGCTGGATGAGGTAGTCTAATCAAGTTCTGACAACAGGTGTAGTGATGGATGTTTACTGTGAAAGGAGAGGGAGGGGAAACAGGTTTTTATACACAAGACACAGGTGGAATGTAAGTGTTTACATTGTATACTGGTATAATGCTGGTGTGAACATAAGGAACTGAAAAGAGCTGAAGTTAGGCACTATTTAAAGGTACAGTGTGTAAAATTTTGGAAGCTCTATTAAGATAATTGAAGCATATCATCAATAAAATTACTTTTCATTCATCTGTAATCATTAAAAAAAAAGTCGTTGAATTTTCAAAAACCTTAGAATAAGCTATTTATATCTACACAGGGAGCGTGTCCCCTTGGATGGAGGCCGCCATCTTGCACCGCCATGTTTCTATAGTAGCCCAGAACGATCCAGGCTTCGAAGGGGAGGGGTCAGGAAATAAATTGTAGTTGGTTGCAATCTATAACCTCCCCACTAGTTGCTGCTAGTTACCACTAAATCTTACACACTGTACCTTTAAGTTGAGCATACCATTCCGCTAAGGTCAGGAGTGAAGGTGACCCCTTTAGCAGGTCGTTCCTGTGAACTGCTGCTGCTGCTGCCACTGCTGCTGCTGCCACTAACAGAGTTCTTTCTTATTATCCCTGGAAAGCAATCAGAGCAACATGGCATAATTTTTAGTCACTTCACAAAAGGCTACAGTGTATTTAAGTATGAGTGGGGTGCATGAGGACCAGGATCTCGTGGGTATCAAAAAATGTCAGGAGAGATGTTCTGAGTCAGTTACAAGTTTTATGGGGCAAAGAAAGGCCACATTCATTAACAGGAGTACTAGAGAAAGTACTGCGCTTGTGCAGCCCTGCACATCACGTTTAGAATGGTCTTTCATTTAGCTACATGATCTGTTTCATCCTGGCCATCAGACATCACCACAAGCTGGTACAAACAAAAAAAAATGCAGTAGAAGCAGAATTTGTAAAGAGGATTAAAAAAAAGTCAAATGCACAACACAGAATCACAACCGTCATGGACTCTAATATCTAATGTTGTCATGGCATTGTTGCTTTAGTTGGTCAGGTTAAGGCTCAGCAACATTATTTGGCAATAAAATGAAGCCATCTGTCAATAAATGACAATAATTCAGTGTTAGGTTAATTTCCTGTTACCCCAAGCTATACCTGTGATAGGGAGAATATCCAATCTCTGAAGGCTGTTGCGGCGAGATGAAGGAAAGCCTCCTCCTTTTGACAGCCGACGCTGCCGACTAGACAATATGGTTGCCGGTGAGAGGATACACGGTGGAGGAACTTTCCCCATCCGCACATAGAGCTCTTCTATTTCTCGCTTCTGTATGGTCTGCAGAGTCTGCACCTCAAACAGATGCCTGAGACACAGAATGGCAATCGTTAGCAATACTGTAAAACTGTGAACGTTTTGATGAATTCTTAGAATAGGTAGCCAATCAGATGCTCACTTCTCCCTCAGCTCCTGCAGCTCATCCCACATCTCCTCGTCCTCACTTTCAGATTCGTCACTGCTCAAGTAGGAATTGGTGCGTGTGTAGCTCATCCACATGTTATGGTGAGGGACAGGACATTGAGGGCTTTCCATAATCCCGTCCCCCAGACCCCCGTCTGGATCAGTCAAGACGCAAAGTCCACTGTCCGCTGATGTCCCAGTCAGAGACTGTATCGAACCAAGCCGTCGGGTTTTCTTCGTACACTGCTGCTGCTCTTTCTGGACCTTGTCTTCTTCATCTGGATCGTCATCACCACTGTGCTGTTCCTCCACTTTCTCCTTTTCTTTGGTCTCATCCGTCCAGGTCTTTGTATTATCTTGCTGAAATTGCTCAGGGAGGCAGAACACCTCATGTAGCACCTCAGACAACAACTTCTGATCAAGAGCCAACGATTGGCTTTGGACATGAGTAGCATTTAAGGAGAAGTGTTGGGCTTGAGGACCATCTATGTGGAGGTCCTGAGAGAAGGTGCAGTTTGGGGAGGTGACTTCATTTTTCTCTAACACTGTTTGATCCTTAGTTTGATTATCATGGGAGGAACAAGCAGAAACGTTGACTGGAAGGTCTGGTAAAACAGCAGGTGTCAGGGCAAGGGTAGTGTTGGCACTTTTGTCAACAAGTGGAGAGAGAGGTGGGGTCTCCTTTGTAGGTGAAACCTGGAAGCGCCCAACTGTAACTATTGGTTTTGGTTCTAAAGAACAATCTAAAAGAGCAGAGCATTAAAATCAGATATATAGTACAATGCAAGGTCTTAGGATGCACCAAACATAAATACAGTGCTGTCTTTGCCCCTTTCCGATTTTCTTTATTTTTGTTTATTTAAATATTGTTTATGCACGCAACCCGCACAAACACAGGGAGAACATACAAACTCCGTACAGAAACGCCCTCGCCAAGCCCGAGACTCAAAGACAGGACCTTCTTGCTGTGCAGCGGACGTGCCAACCACTATAGCACCGAGCTCTCGAACACTGTTCCTGATCTCCAAAAATGTGGTATAATTAATACTTCTTCGCCTCAGGCTCTGGGATGTTGCTGATTAATCCTCTAAACAGAATATTAAGGGAAATATTCACTACAGCCTGCGATGGCCTGGCGAGCTGTCCAGGGTGTACCCCGCCCTCGCCTGGAGTCGGCTGAGATGGGCGCCAGCCTCCCCGCGACCCTAATTAGGATTAAGCGGTTCACAAAATGAATGAATGAATGAATATTCAATACAGCGACAATCACAGAGCCATGCTAATCATCAGGGGAATCATTGCTCTAAGTAAATACTACACAGGAACACAAGCATATTGCACAAATTTTATTTAGTTTTACTTTTTTTAAGCGCTACAGCAGCAGATGTCGGATTTCACAGTGCAGGATGAGCAGAGCAACTTACTGTTGTTCTTGATTTAATAACAAACTTGGGGGGGGGGGGGTAAGTTTATTGAAATAGGATTCACATGAAGAAAAGTTTCTAAAGGTGATCAAAGGTCACTTAAAGTTGAAATTGAATGTGCAGTTTGTAAAGCAGCTGCAAGAGATGACACGGTGTGCTTTGGTGGTATTCTCTTGTACAGCCCTTCCTCCATAGTTGTGTTTTTGTCACCTGAACACCTCTGGTTTTCTTTGTTGTGGCTTGAATGGAAGTGTGCTGACCAGCTTTGTACAAGGTTTCCAAGACTTCATGGCTGAGGGAAAGTTTACGGACTGTTCTCCAGACATGCTTAATGCTGCTTTTTTATTTGTAATTTTTTTTAAGTGATTTACTTCAGTGAATTCTGCACTGCCTGTGATAGAAAACAGCTTGTTATAATAGACTTGCTTTGCTGCCGTAAGCTCCGCTCTGGTTTCTCTCACAAAGGTAACATTTTCTTAGACACTTGTTTAACGCTTCCTTTTCCTTATCTTGTAATTCTGTTCAAAATATGTCTTGCCGTTCAGACCACTGTATAGTAAACAACAAAACGATACATTGAAGTTTAAACAGAAACGTACTAAGTTTACAGCTTGTACCAGTTTGTTGTCAGTCACAGTTTGAATACAGTGTTTTAGGATTCAATAAAAAGTGACAGTCACTATCTGGGTGATGGTCAATTTCCAGTCAAGCATTATCCACTCTGGATAATGCCTATTTCAGCCCCTAGATAGCGGACCAATCAGATTGCATCTTTCCTGTGTAGAATATACTAATACAAAAGACAATCTGAGTTAACATGGCACAGTTCCTGTTACATCATCCTGGTTGGCTGGTGGTGGTTGTGGTATCGGAAGGCACAATTGATGAGTGGGAATTGGCAAATTTTCTCAATTGGGGGATTATTAAACAAAATAAAGGATGTCAGAAAGGGAGCGAAGACTTTTTCATGGCACTTTTTAAATGTAAAAGTAGTTTTTAATACATTTTAAATACTGTGAATAGCAGTAGACATAAATGAAACAATCGATATTTGGTGTGATGATACTTTGGCTGAAAGAAATAGATCGCAGTACATTCTCTTGTGCAGATTTATCAGGAGGTTTTACTGAATCATGCAGCAAAACCCTGCAGCTTTCATTATGTTGAAGGTCATAATCTTCTGCTTTCATTATTGACATAAATATTTTTCTGTAACACTAAATTTTTTCTGGAAAGCTAATGTATGGAAATCGTTATTTTGAACTGACGCAATAATGTAGAGGTCATAAATATCTATAAGTTTGTACTAAATAGGGTGCCTTAGACATTTGCACAGTATTATACCTGCATTTCATCAGGTGGACCTCATGATAGTGTGTTACACCAGTGTTATCCCTATTCCATTAAGAACAGTTACTGCATTCGGGGCGTGATGCTCTGATAAACTCATGTGTAATAAATATTGGTAAGACGGGTTGTAAAGAGAAAGGGCTTTCTTTGTTGTTGGCTGTATTGGTATAGTTTGGGCACCCTATAGGCTGTGTTCCAGGGAACATTACAACACATTTGGTTATAGTTATGCAACACCTCTAAAGCCATAGCTAAGGGGTGGGAATGTCTTCCAACACCTATATGGACAAGCCAAGTCTAAAAAAAAGCACAGTAAATTTCAGTGCTCATTATGGAAAGAGAATCAGCTTGCCTGTGAAGTAATTACCTAACACCTAAATGCAGTAAAGGTACATTTTATTACAAAGAGGATGCGGTCTTTTTATTCCTGTTTATGTGCATGTGATGTTCTAGAGAACATCTTACTAGAGCTGACAGGGGATTCTCTGAGCTCACACGTGCTGGTCCCGGTGTCTGGTTCTGCTGATGGGGAAAGAGATCTTGGACTGGAAGAAGAAGCCTTGAAAAAAGCATGAACCTTAAGGTTAGTCTTGCATTATTAACCACAGTAATAAAACTCAAACTGGCTACAGTAGTTTTTCACAGTTTCACAGCCTGCATGACTCACCATGCTCTCCGGACTTGGTCTTGGGGAAGATGACAGTCCAGAAGAAGATGATCTAGAGAGACTTGGTTGGTCCAGTGCTGGTCTGGGAAACGTTTCTGTATATCCTTGTGGCAGAGAATAGTCCATAGGTTTGTGTTGAATGTGTGCCGGCACACTACCCTGAACCTCTTTTTGTGGGACACTGCAGGACATTTGCTGCAAATAAGTACCTGTATGCATGGGCATCCCAGGTGCATGTGGAATTGTGGAATGCGTCCTTTGATCGAACCCATACACAGCATCCAGGTTCAGGTTTTGCCCATCGGGATTGCATGGTAGGTATATGCCCTCTGCTTGTACCGGCAGTGTATAGTGTGGTGCATATGCCATAGAATACCCAGTATGGGGTGGCATGTGGTGGCTGAAGTGCGGAGGAAAGCCAGGAAGAGAGGGCATGGGTGCCATCAGAGGGGTTGGTAGGTTAGTTGGAGGGATGAAGGACTGAGCCATACTCATGGCCATGGAGAGCATGTTTGCCAAGGAGAAAAGCGGAGGCGTTTGTGGTGCCCATATGGTGTGCATGTGTGAGGTGATGGGATTGCCATCTGCAGTGGGGCTTGTAGAATGTGACACGTGAGGGCCAGAAGAGGCAGACATGAGGGGAGAGGGGTTACTAGGGATGTGTGACTGTGAAGGATGGGAAGAATTGGGTGAGCCGGGGTTTGGTGGGTACAGGTAGGGAAGTGCAGAGGTATTCATCATGGGCATCGAAAACTGCTGCATATGGCCAGGATTCGAAAAGGATTTGGTGGGAGCAGATGGGTATATGGTATTGAATGGGTGTGAAGTTCCTAGAAGAGGAAAGGATTAGGTATTAGTGAGGTGATTAAAAGGGTGTAAGACAAATTACAATATACATTCACACATCCTAGCTCACATGACAGGTGGCATAGTGGTTAGCACGTTCACCTCACAGCAAGAAGGCCCTGTGTATGAGTCCCGGGCTCAGGTGTTTCTGTGTGTAGTTTGAATGTTTTCACCGTGAGTTTCTTCCGGGAACTCTGGTTTCCTCCCACAGTCCAATACGCATTAGGCTAATTGGCTGTTCCAAACTGCCCTTAGGTGTGAGCATGAATGGCTGTGTGTGTTGGCCCTGTGACGGTCTGGAGAACTGTTCTGGGTATACCCCGCATTTGTTCAGTATCAGCTGAGATTGGCCCCATCCTCCCCGTGACCCTAGTAGGATTATGCGGTTTGGCAAATGAGTGAGTGAGAGTTCACATGACTTTCAAAAGAATAGCAAAGAAAAAGCAAGCTTTTGTTAGAAGACAAAATAATAGCTGTTTATTGTTTAACTAAAAGACTAGAAATACCTGTACATTCGGGTGTGTCTAAATCTCAAAGGTTTGAAATTAATGCTGGCCAGGTTTTTATTGTGTGCCATATGGGAGAAACAGGCAACATGGCAAATTTGACAAAAATTGGACGTTTAGAACTTGCTCAAAGCACAAATAGTGCTTTACCATATGCAACATATTGACGAAAATTAAGCTGTTATTTGTAAAAAATTACATGATAACGACAACCGAGTTTATTGGTCATTTCCCTTTACTGCTTTTGGGAATTTACTTCGGTGGTGTTCAACCACTTGCAAAACAAACTGTTTCTGTTCTTCATTGTGGGCCAGAGATTCATTGAAAGACCGCATGAGAGCCGCTGCTCTTTCTGCCAAATCATTTGTCACTCACAGGAAAAGTAGGGTGCTGGATTACTGATCCCAAGGTTGGCGGTTCGAGCCCCACTGTCACCAGGTTATCACTGCTGTCCCCCAGTGCAGCTGACTGGGTTATCAAAGGCCAGCCATGTCTCTCACTGTCTGTGGTGAGAAGCATGTAAAAGAACCATTGCTGACTTTCATCAAGAGTAGGCTGCATTGTCGTCAGCATGTTTCCGCCCTGCGTTGGCCTGTTGAGCTGTCCAGGGTGTACTCTGCCCTCGCCCAGAGTCGGGTGAGATGGGCGCCAGCCTCCCCGCGACCCTAATTAGGATTAAGCGGTTCAGAAAATGAATGAACTCGCAGGAAAAGTACAATAGCTTGAGCATCTTTGTGTGATTGTTCTGCTTCCCATTGTTGTGGCTCTAAACCAAATCCAAGATCGCGTTATATAGTCTCGCCTATGCAAACTCCACACAGAAATGCCTTCGTCAAGCCTGGGACTCGAACCCAGGACCTTATTACTGAGAAGAGGACGTGCTAACCAGGCTCCAATACCTGTTCATTGGTGCTGAAATGTTTGCATATCTAAAACTGTCATGTTAGATTTTAGTATTATTCCACATTTTTCTTCCCAATTAGTTCACCTGTCAGTTTCCAATCACCAATCACCTATAATATGACGACTACGAACCTGTGCTCCCTTCAACACGTGTAAATGCTCCATCACAGGGGTGGGGTGAACATGGCTCAGAAGAAAGAGCCATGTACACGAGCACAGAGACAACAGTAATTGGCTAGTGGCAGTGTGATTGACAAGCGAGATTGCCGATGTCATCCCTCCTTCCCAGGGAGCACATAACCCAGTCATAGGGGATTTGGACTTGTGATCTCTCTATAACTGGGTCACACTGTACAGGTCTGACACATTCCTTCATTTTGGAGGCAAATAAGATTGCCACACACAATCAGCTATACCTGATCAGCAAAAATAAGGCTGTGTCACAACTTGCCCCAGCGGCATTCACACACTTTTAAGGATTACTTGGTTTTCCAGTGCTTTGTAAGCTATTAATGACAAATGTCATTCTAATGGCTGAGGCTTTATTCTCTGTTACATTCACAGAACCATAAAGGTTACTACAGTACTAGAGGCACTAGAACTGTAGAGGCACTGCGTTTTAATTAAAATTATTAAAACAATGTAATTGTATGTAAAAGTTTTCATCAAATCTTAAGTCATAATCCAGATGACTGTCTCTGGGTGACAGAGAAATGGTAATTCATTCTGAAACCATGCAAAAGCAAACAGTGGGGAAATATAAGAGTGACCTAACACTCCATAAAAGCGATGTGGAGTGCCAGGAAGCAGCAGGACCCATTGCTCTATAAAAGGAAAAGAGCAGCTCTGACAATAGGAGCAACAGGGAACCAGAACACACTGAGGGGGGTTCTGGTTTAAAGAGTTCAGGAGGGTTGGGAATTTTGGTTTATTGATTTATTCCACATTATTGTTAAGATGAGAGATTCTTGAAAAAATAAATGAAGCGAAAGCTTAAGGGGTGTGCTACTGGTCAACACATCCCCTGCCAGCGCTTTCTGTAATGGCAAGCACAGGCCACAAACAAGCAGCGTTCAGGTGAGGTAATTACCCAGGTGGTTCTGGGACTGGAGTCGACACACAAATACACAGTGAGCCTTTGAGCCTGGTTTGGGTAGCAGGCGCCGTCTAAAGCCTAAATACACTGGCTTGTGTGTTTTATTTTCTGTCATTTGCTTCTACAGCATGGAGGTAAAGGACTACTGAAGGTCACGGGTCAAAAAAAAAAAATAATTGAATGTATGCTTTGATTGATGGAATGGTTAAGGACAAAATGTGCCACTCACCCTGTGTGTTGTGGAAGGACTGCGAACGTAAGAGGGGACGTACTGGTGCTGATGTAACGTCTCCGCTCTGCCCTGGTACAAAGCCACGTGACTCTGATTAGACATGGATATAAGAGGATAAAATGTCAGGCATTGTCTAATATAGCAATAATGTTACAATACTTCTACATTGTACTGATGTCAGCTGGGTTTATTCTTACCTGGCAGAGATGAGGAGGAATGTGTCCGAACTAGATTGTGCAGGTTTGGCTGGAAAGAAGAAAAGACGTCATTTATATATATATATATATAATGTGCCACTCACCCGTATATATATATATATATATATATATATATATATATATATATATATACACACATATACTGTACTGTACAAGAAAGAGAACGCACATTTACATCAGTGTAGCAGTGCTTTCTTTTAAATCAAAACGTAAATGGGTGGCTGATTAAGATCAGTTCTAAAGGCAAGTGGTTACTCCACTTCTTAGTCATTACTATAATTTCCTGTAATGGCAGACTCTTAAGGCTTGATTAAGATGGCTGCTGATGTCTCATTCACTCTCAATACCAAATATACCCACAAATGTACGATAAAGGCATTCGCTCATTGTACATGTTTGAGACTTCTTAGATCATCATTGCCAGCACTATAAAGAAGTCTCTAAGACTGGGCAGGGAAGCGAAACAAGCTTTACAGAAGAAACACAAACACTCGTCAGTTCCTACGTGCACAAACAGACAGATGGGCGACAGCTTGCGCAGGCAACCCCAAACACACACACACACACACACACACACACACACACCTTAGTTCATTTAAATAGGCCCCACAAGGCTGGGGTTGGCCCTCGTAGATCTCTTTCGGCCATGTTCTGATTTAGAGGAGTGTCTGGTTCTAATAAGGCCTTGGGCAGAGACCAAGAGAGATCTCCTCAGCGTCCTGATAATAATTATGCAGCCCCCTGGGTGCCATGGGCGAGTGTGTGTGCGTGTGTGTGTGCGTGTGTGTGTGATTGTGCGTATGTGTGTGTGTGTGTATGTGAGCATGTGTGTGTGTGTGTGTGTGTGTGTGTGTGTGTGTGTGTGTGTGTGTGTGTGTATAAATGTTATATATATCTCTGTTACACATGAAATAGGTCATTGTTGTTCTCCATTACTCATTAAAGGATATTTGAGAACAGTTGACTGAAGCCTGCGTAGAGAGAAGGCGGTGTTCTGTGTGAGCGGCTAGAACAGGATGTTACCTTGAGCAACAAAAATGAGTTGCTAATGCCAGTCTAGAATGCTAATGGGGAAGGAAACAGACAGTTTTTACTGATCAGATGTGAAGGACAAATGAGTGTGTGTGTGTGTGTGTGTGTGTGTGTGTGTGTGTGTGTGTGTGTGCTGTACTTTAATGGTTATTACCTCCAAATCCCACTCTTTAACTACAGAGTCATCACGATCCCAATCCAATGACATCACATGTAAACAAGTTAGCCTTGTTTCTTTTTCAGCGTCTACCAGACTATCTTACATCAGTCTGACCAGTCTAAAATATAACAGTCTTCTAAAATGTCCACAGAGAACATATTATGAATACAAAGTCTGTATTATATGGTATCAAAGTCTGGTATCTGCATTTCGTCATTCACTCACTCAGTCATTTGCTGAACTGATTAATCATATCGCCTATCCCAGACGACACTGGGTGAACACGGGGTGGACCCTGCACAGCTCACCAGACCATCAATGGGCCAACACACACACAACCACTCATACCCAGGGGAAATTCGGAACACCCACTTAGCCTAATGTGCATGTCTTTGGATTGTCGGAGGAAACCCACACAATCAATTCAAAAACATGAATCCACGAAGCCAGGTTGGTCCGGTATAGTATTTTGAGGGCTGACAGCAGCCAGTGGATAACTCCACTTTTTATAGTTTTGAGAGAACGGGGATTTTAACATTTGAGAACATTAAGAGTTTACATGTAAAAGCAGTTTGCTCACTGTTTCTTTATACACCAGTATATTTGGGTAGCTAAACCACTTAAGAATCACCTCACCTATGTATTTGGATGTGATTCTTTTCAAAGTGTAAAGTGGACATATCCTCTTGTTGCTGTCAGCCCTCGATTTTTTGTCCATTCAAGCATCCAGACATGGTGCTCTGCCCGGCCCCTTTTAAACATCTCTAAACTTTAGGGGCCCTAAAAAGAACAGAATTTACACCCTCTCTCACGACAGACCGAGAAGCTAGACAGCAAAGGTGATAAATTTTTTAAAGTGCCTGAGAGAATGAGGCCGCAGGGAACAGTATTCAGGAACACCGAAAATGGTCCAAAACATTTGTTTAGAAAAAAAAAAAGAGGTGGAGCATACAGCAAGGGGTTTAGAAGGGTATAGAAATCTGTAAGAAGACTCATAATATTTATGGGGAAAAAATTCTGCTGTTAAAAAAAAACTAAAACAAACAAACAAAAAAAAAAAAGGTCTCGAGATTTTTGACAGTTTAAACCTCCCTGTTTTTATCCCCTTTACATTTCTGCTGCACCAGCACCTGTAATGAAGCCTCCATTTTCTATACTTCAAATAGACTTTACCTGCGATGAGGAAATAGAGCTGGCAATGTTATGCTGTGGGAAATGCGTCCCTTCTTGTTTGCTCTGCTGCCCAGCCAAATCTTTGCCCATTAAAGACTCGGCTCGCTTGATGATGTCACATATTCTGTGAATAAAGCCGTCTCTCTCAGAGGGGAGGATGAACTCATTACGCACCTGGAAAAATGACAAGAAAAAAAGAAGACACATTGACAGAAGTCAGTGGACAGCATTAAGGAACGAGGATGCAGTGGAATGAGTGTCCAGAGATAAGCAGTTTTTATCACGTTCTCAGATTATACTAAATCAGTTTAAAGAGTTTATTTATTATTCCCTAAAATTAGGGATTAAACAGCCCCTATTCCTGTCATCGTCACGATTCCTGTCATCTCTTCTCAAGATTTTCCAAATATCATAGGTGTAATAGCATTAACTTCTTATGTGCTGTGCCTGGAAGTGGTGGGGAAGTTTGTGTGTCTTAGTGATCCTAGGAGCTATCTCAGTAAGGACCTCAGTCCCAGGTAGGTTCAACCTTGTTGGGCAGGTCCCAAGTGATGGCCAGACAGACTGCACCACCTGCTCCTCCAGGTAAGGGGTTGGCTGGGGGGCTAAACACACTTAGTTATGCACTCACTCATTTGCTGAATCACTTAATCCTACTAGGGGAGGCTGAAGCCTGTCTCAGCTGACTCTGGGCGAAGGTGGGACCCTGAACAGCTCGCCAGACCATCACAGGGCCAACAAACACAACCATTCACACTCACATCCACACATAGGGGCAATCTGAAACAACCATTTAGCCTAATGTCTTTGGACTGTGAGTGGAAACCGGAGTACCTGGAGAAAACCCATGCGAGCACAGGGTGAACATGCATTTGCTCAATGCATTTGCATTGGGCCTCAAACCCAGGACCTTCTTGCTGTGAGGCGGATGTGCTAGCCACCATACCACCGTGCCACCCCGGAGCTAACTCCACCTCACTGTAAAACATTTTGGCTACTGAAATTGCAACAGTTAAATTAATAGGCACTGCCTTGTACTTTTGAGAGCACGGTTCATCTCAAAGTATAGCAAGCTTACTGTCATCTAATGCTATGCCCCTAATAATTGTGCTGAAGATGAAACCAAGGATGATTAGTACAAACAACTTCAGTCAACCATTTCCACACAGCTTTATTCCCCACTGGGAGCAAAGAGGGTGAGTTGAGTTGAGATTATCATTCTGCTTAAAGGTAAAGGTTAGCATGAAACCTCTCCAATCCCATTCTAATGGCTTGTGCAAAGACAATCTTCTGGGCAATTCCATGAAAAATGGGACATGACCAGGCAAAAATGATTTTCAGTTACAGATTCCGAAAAGTTTCTGCATATAACACAAACACGAGATTTTCTATGCCATACCAGATATCAGATGAACTGCTCAGGCCCACCTACATGGACCATGGTTTCTTGTCTTTGACTCACTGTGGATGCCTATCCATAGTCTGTGGACTTCAATGATGTCGTTTTGTCGTTTGTGTGCTGTTTAGGATTGAATTTCTGGTTTGACGTGTTCTTATCACATGTACACTATATGGACAAAAGTTTATGGACACTTGACCATAACACTCATATGTGTTTCTTGATGGTTGACTCCATGTTTCTGTCCTCTTTGATGTTCTAATAAATTTTTCTCATCTGGGAAGGCTGTTCACTAGATTTTGTAGTGTAGCTGTGGGAATTTGTGATCATTCATCTACAAGAACAATAAGGTCAGGCACTGATGTCAGGCGGGGACACCTGGGGTAGTTAGCATTCTAGTTCATCCCAAACGTATTCAGTGGGGTTGAGTTCAGTGCTCTGTTCAAGCGACTCACGTTCTTCTACTCCAACCCTGGCAAGGCATGTCTTCATGGAGCTCACTGTGCATGTTATCTGTAAGTCATGTTAATGAATCAGATGTAACGTCCGTCACGTAACATCCATCTCAAAAAATCTTTTTCCCAACCCTGAAGTTATTGCTGTTAAGTGCCTCACTTAATGTTCTCTACTGCAGTCAGTATATTAGCAAGCCTCCTCCCCCATATACCTCGAGTTCACAATAGTGTATCCTTGTTAATTTTCAGAGAATTTTAAAATAAAGTTTGATGAAATTTTCAGACGTCTTTTTATTGTAACATCCATCACACTCATTTTTGTTTTCATAAAAAAAACAGAGGCATCATTGGATATCTTAAATACCTCAAGACCTTAACTACACAAGATTAGGGACTTTTTGCTTCAACTTTTAGTGTGAGACTAGCTGAAGTGGCTCAGACACATTACAAATGTAACGTCCATCACAGTGGAATTGCCCTTCCCCGCTCGTGCATGAACTTTGTGTGTGTGCCTGTGTGTTGGCCCGGTGATGGACTGCAGTGCTATTCAGTGTGTTTCCCCCACCTCCCTGCAACCCTAAAAAAGGATAAACCGGTTCGGAAAAGACCTGAGATGTGATGACATGTCCTTTACTTTTTTAGTTTGCAATTTCAAACTGCATGTTTACCCTGGGTTTACACTGGGGCACGATGTCTGTGATCATGCGATTAAAAAAGCATGGAGCTCCACGAAACATGTGCACGATTGGAGCACAAATTGGGTACAAAAAGGAGATAGCTCGTATACAGGAAAATGAAACTTGAAGGAATCGTGCTGCTGCGCTGTTACGCTCTGTTAAGGTTCGGTTAGGTCTTTAAGTTTTAATTAAAACTATAATTTTAAATCTAAAATTATCAGGTTCATGCAAGCACAGCTTTTGTGAATTCAGAAGTGCTTAAACCTGCCTGCAGTATTTTCTCACAAGGTTTTTCTAGTTCTGACAGTACAGTATAAACAGATTATGAATTTAAACCACTGTGACTCAGTCCAGGATAAAGCCATTACTGATGATCAATGAATGAAAACAGTCACTAAAATCAGCACATGCGCCATACGTGTACATGTTTGTATGGTAACAATGTGGCCTTCTTTTGTCCCAAAATCTTTTCATCTCACTGCAACTCTACTTTAAAATAAAAGTATGTGCCATCTTCACATGCAATAACACACAAGTTCAAGGTATAAAGTGCATGCATACATAGTAAAACAATAGACACTAGGGATTTCTAAAACAGCAACACTATTATTTTGGATCAATTTTAAAGAATATGTTCATGAAACGAATATAAATAGAAGTTTTATGAACAGAAGATGAGTGTTGGTAGCGCACTTCTGGAGTAGTAATGATATGGTTTGAGGTGTTGCAATCCAGAATGTTCCAGATCTCCACTGTATATTCCTAGACATCCCAAATAAGAGTGTGGTTTGTGTATGAACTTGCTCAAACTTGTACAGACTTTTAATAGTAGGACGGTTATTAATTCAGTTTATTCCCACTTTGTGCTCCTGTAACCCACTAATAGCTGTGGGTGTACACGGCGCAACCAATAACACTCCAGGAGGGACTCCATACTGCCAAGGCTCTCACACTAAACAAAGAGCTTCTGTATCTGAGAGAGCAGGAGCAAACTCCCTACTGCACACACATGGCTATAAGACACATGTGCACTTGCCCACACACTCTTATATAGAGTTTGGTCTAAAAATCTGAGTCTGCTACCAGGAACTGGATGATTAATTAAATATTAATCCAGAAGTTCACTCAGTTCACAGGTACAATTTTTGAATACATTTGGAAGATGGAATAAATTAATATATTAGAGGAATCCTGACATAAACAAAGCATAACATTTATTTCTTTCCATTAAAAAAAGTCTGAAATACAATTTGTCATAAAAATGTTTTCATGTTTGTTTAAATAAACTGGAGTTAAATTATCAGACCATATTATAATCGCTTCTCACACATTCACTCACGCACACAAGCTCAGATATGGGAACTATTAGAGAACATAAAATCACGTACCCTTATGAACTATTTTTGTTCTAATTATTAGGTGCTTCAAAGTTTATGCCTTTTTGTTTTTCATGATGCCTAGGTTTAAAATTCAGTAAAATTCTATTATATCCTATTATTGTAGGTCTTATGTGGGTTTTCACAAAAATACAAAAACTCTGGATAATCCATTACTACCACTGGGATGGAAATGTGATCCTGTACAGTTTTTTTTTTTACTCTGACAAAACTGTTGCTGAATGTTTTATGCATATTGTGGAATAATAATAATAAAAAAAAAACAGAAGAGCTAATAAAAAATACAAAAGTATTCTTATTTGTGGAGACTTGTTTATAATTCAGGGGAGGGAGGGGGGGGGGGGGATCAAAACTCAATGGTACACTAAGTCTTTAATCAGCCACAACATTAACACCACCTGGCTGATAGGCAGCAAGCTGCAATACACTGTGTGTTCTGACTCCTTTCTATCATAACCAGCATTAACCGCTTCCACAGTTTGTGCTAAAGAAGCTCTTATGTGAAATCAGACCAGATGAACTAGCCTTCACTCTCAGTGTACATCAGTGAGCCTTGGCCCTCATGACACTTTTGCCAGTTCACTGGTTTTCCTTCCTTGGACCACCTTTAGTAGGTACTTACCACTGCTTACCAAGGCCTGCTGTTTTGGAGATGAATACAGCCAGTCATTTAGCCATCACACTGAGGCGCTTATCAAACTTATGCTTGCTCATTTTTCCTGCTTCCAACACATCAACTTTGAAAACTGACTGTTCGCTTTTTGCCTAATGCATCCCACACCTTGGCAAATGCCTCTGTAACAAGACAATGAACAATTATGCACCAAAGGCAAGATGGATGTCACTGAATCGTTCCCGAGGGAGTCTATTTAATTCAGTGACATCCACCAAGCCTAAGGTGCATAACTGTTTTAGTACACACTACACAGAATTATCTTTAAGACTTTACTTATATACTAAGAAGAAAAAATTAAAAGCAAACTAAAACAAGATTTCTATAGTCGTTTCTATAGTTGTATACTATATTTCTTCCCTTCCTGTCGACCTGTGAGTAGTACAGTCGTCAATGGTGAGAGACAAACCATTTTTTGGCCATTTAAATTGTGTCATGAATTACACTATTGATGTTTACCAATTTAAAATATAATTTTGTAAGTTAAGAAAGTATGAAGTAAGTAAGAAATGGAAGGGCAACAAACCCTTGTACAACCAGTGCCACATAATAGCTCTCAAGGAAGTAACTAATTCTCCTTTTGCATAGCTTTAGCTCTCATCATCACCTCTTTTAATACCTTCTCCCTTGCTCTGGAAGGAAGAGTTGAAACTTGTTGGTGATCTTCTCTTGCAGCATTATCTTTTAAATTGGCAAATATCATTGGTGAAATTCAAATGGGATGGAAAAATTGTGTCTCTACCCACTGACTACCATAAACATATTTTAGATGGATGTTTACATGTTCTCAGTGGTTTATGCATTCAATAGGGCAAGCTCGCAAATGCTTGCAAATGTTCGTGCTACTGAACATAGCCCAGGTATAAAGTCCACAGGACAAAAAAGGTTATGGTTATTAACATGAAAGTGTATTTTTTTTTATTTTGTTATCAAAAAGATCAATGTTAATTTTATTTGTGGTGCTAAACTAAAAAACTGGTCGTATGATACATAAACCATACGCCTTAATTTGCATTAACTTATGATTTATTTAGGTGACTAGCAAGCTACCTAAGCTCGCCTCACAAATTTTGGATAACTAGCTGCTAACCTAACTACATTTTGTTAGATCAAAATGATGACATGAGTTTGATAAGTTTATGAAAAGTTATATTTTCAAAAGAAGGTTTGTTAGCCAATCATGTTTGTTCTGCACAAGCTTATAAGTTTCTATGTGGCTAGACGACTGCTCCATATGAGCTGGTTAAAAATCAATCAAATATTTGGGTGTTGAGGCGTTTTTCAATATGCTTTATTTTTTTCATGCATTCCTGTGTACCGAGTTGAGTACTCATTTGACGTCATATCACACCCAAGGTAATTTCTATCACATACCAAACCATGTACTGAGCAAAGTGATGGCTCAGTGATTAAGGCTTTGGGCTACAAATCAGGTGTTAAGCTAGGCACCGCAGAGCTGCTGTTGCATCCTTGAGCAAGACTCATTTCCCCTTACTGCTCAGTTACATCATGTCACAGGTATACACTATATCTTCAAAAGTATTTGCTCACCTGACCTGATCATTACACCCATATGCACCTACAAGTCTTTATAAACGTGGGCACCATCATGACGAAAGCAGTTTGGGCCCATTAGTTCCAGTCATATGAAATTGTACTGCTACAGCATATAAAGACAATCCAAACAATTTTGTGTTTCCAGCTTATGGGTATGATTGTTAGGTGTTCACTCTAAATTATTCCCACATTGGCAGGCAGTAAAGCATCCTGTGTTAGGAGCAAATTATTTGGTAACTTTATACAGAAATAACAATTAACAAACTTTCCTTTACATGGTTCAAGGTTTTAAAATTCTAACAAAAAATCTGAAAAAAAAAATAATAAATCGTGACGCCGAATCAGGATATTTACAATACTGTGATACTTACAGAATCGTAATACAAATCGGCACCATGATAAAATTGTATAGTGTGGTCCCTGGTGATTCCTCGTGACTTTGGATGAAATTCTAAGTCAAATTGTCATTGTAAATTACACTAGTATTTCTTTAGAATCCTATTGTTTGTTTTATGGCTCTTTATTGTGGAAATTGATTTGTGATTCCTCTGAAGATTTATGGAAAGCTTGGAGGAAATGCCTGAGGGTGTTATTGAAGTTCTCTTGTATGACTCGGCTTAATATTTTTAAATGTTTATAAACTCTTTTTCTTTTCTGTGTGGAGTGTTCTCCCCGTGCTTGTGTGTGTTTCCTCCGGGTACTCCGGTTTCCACCCACAGTCCAAAAACATGCACAGTAGGCCAATTGGTGGTTCCAAATCGCCTCGTCACTGTTATGTTATCAGGTGATCAGGTGACTGATCAAGGCTGGTGTATCCCCTGCGCCGAAAACAGACCACAAGACTTGTCGTTCAAGTGTCATTCAGAGATGACATAATGGTGACAGCGGACAAGCAAAGCTGCAATGTCTTTATAGGTGAGTCCAAGGTTGAAATACAGCTCAATTAAGTCACGTATTTCCATTTATATACATACTGTAGCTTATAAACGAGATACTTTCTCATGCGCACGAGAAACCAATCTTTTTTTTTCCTTCTGTGTCCCCTCTGGTGACATTGAATTAAAAAAAAACGTGGCCACGAGATAACAAACGCGTTATTATCTCGTGGCCACGCATTAAAAATCGCATGGCCACGCATTATTATCTCGTGGCCATGCATTAAATATCTTGTGGCCACGCGTTATTATCTCGAAGCCACGCATTAAATATCTCTTGGCCGCAGCTCCCCGAGTGGCGCATCGACAAGGTGCGCGACTATCAACCCAAAGTTTGAATCCAGATTGATGCCACAGCCATCCATGACCGGGAGTCCATGGGAGCTAATTGGCCGAGCTCTCATGGGAGGGAG
>JAQMYF010000021.1:18339832-18369850 GCA_030014195.1 Neosilurus mollespiculum
CACACACACACACACACACACACACACACACACACACACACACACACACAGTACTGTAAATGGTAAGTAGAATTAATGTGAGGTTTATGGTCTCTTAGCTTGCTCACATGTAATGGAGGAATAGCTGGTGTGGCGGATGTGAAAGTGTTGGTCAGCCTCTGGTTCTTCTGGCTCTTGTAAAAAGCCCCCACTGACCCCATAATCTGGGGACATAACCAGAGAGGCAGCAGGAGGTTCATAAAGAGGCAGAGTGGGTTGGATCTGTACTGGGGAAGAGGTGGGGCTATCCAGCACTTGACCAGTGGGCTTAGGCAAAGGTGACTCAGGTTCCTCCTCAATGGTCTCCACTTGCTTCTTCTTCTCCTCCTCACGTATCCGACGCTGTCTCTCACGTTGACGCTTGATGGCTGTCACTCGGTCCCGCATTGCCTTGGCAACCAATTTGTAGTCGGCCTCACATACAAATCCCAGCACCACCTGAGAATGAAGGAACACAATAAAAGCTCTGCATGTGAATGGATTTGGAAAAAACACATTCATCTATGAATGTGTATTATTAAAAACAGGTATATGAGCATCAGCCTAAAGCTTAAGAGGCAACAATGCTGGTAAGTACATCACCCCAACATCTTTAAATTCCTCAATAACTGCAGTGCGGCACAGTGATGTAGTGGTTAGTACGTGTACCTCACAGTAAGAAGGTCCTGGGTTTGAGTCCTTGTCTAGTCCCAGTAAAATTGGTTGATTTAGGTTATATGAAGAATCAGTAAACTATGTACATCTGTGAATAGGACTCATACTGCTACACACTCAGTCTTTACATACTGAGTTCATTAGCCTGTATAATCTATGGGATCAAATTCTCTTCTGCAGCATCTCTGGTTGCATTTTTCCCACCAAACAATCCAAATCACATGTTCTGGCTGTCTCTCATCATCTCAGCCAGCCGGATTAACATGATAACCCAGAGTCGATCAGTAAATTTGTTCTTGATGAAAAGTGTACGGTGAGAGAAAGGAAGGATTGTGGAAATCTGGGCTGATTAACAGAAGGTTTGCTCCTAATACGTCCTCTGAATAAGAAAATCCCAGGAAGGCTATTTTGCAACACACCTCTAAAGCCACGCTATCATGAAGCATGTGACCTCTTCTTCCGCCTGTATCCTGCATCTCACATTACTGAAGTGATAAGTAAGTTGCAGAGCTGTGTCCTTGAATGCTGTTCTCTTGCCAGAGACAGTGCACAGCTAAAAGTGTCCTTGTACCAAAAGTTGTCAATGGAAATCATTCTAAGAACTCTACTGAAGAACCATCATACAGCTTAACCCTAATATATGGACTTTAAAGGCATTTGGACCTTAAAGGGTTTAAGAACTGTCTCTTTACTGTTAACAGACAAACAGATGCATTGGATCACTGACATTAGATTCCAGAGACCAGAAGAAATCAAAGCTGTGGTTCAATATTCTGAAGACATGCACTACAGAATACAATAAAACTGTAGAAAAAAGGTATGTCTTTGGTTATGGCACCATATACAGTATCCTTTATGTATTTACAAAAAGCAGTCAATCCAGATCCAGTCCCCTAAGAACGTAATGTAACTGAAAGGATAATTCATCTGTTTTTGCTGTATACTGAAGACATGATCTGAATTTCTTTTGATTAGAAATTTCAACTTTCATTTCCTATTTACATCTAAATGTTTTAGACATCTTAAAATAGAGTACTGTTGGTGACAGGCAATGAGAGCACACACAACCTGATAGGTGAATGCACCGGCAATCATTTGCCTATGCCCTGGTGTATATCACCATGCAAGTTAGCTGTTAACTAGCTGCACTGTTTGTTATGATCATTAACAGTTTCCATGGGAAGAGAAACAAGCCAAAAGCTACCTGTTACTATTACATGTGGAGACAGGATGAAAACGATAAATGAGGAATTTATTGTGGACTAGCAACCCAAGACATACAGAAAATTAAAAACTAATTTAAACAAGGAAGCACATAGCATGTACCCGGCCAAAAAGTACAAAGTAAGCAGAATGAAAATGAAACAAAGAAAACACCAAGGACATGGAATATATTGAAAACAGGAAAACTAGAACACAACAAAGAAAATGTATGCTGGCGAAAGGAATAACGTTTCACACATCGGTGATGTAAGCAGAGAGCTTAAATCTACTTCATCGTTGAGCCTGCGAATGCTGTCCACTCTTGGAGAGAAATTTGCCCATGAACCAGAAGTGCTTCTGTTACACTACCACAGCCCTCACAGACATGACTGAAGACGCCATGTTCAGAAACTGGCAAATAACGGCACCTGAAGTGAAATAATAAAGACTTGCCTTTGGCTCAGCCTGTACAAACCCTTGGGCTGAGATTTCTCTGTACAGACCTCGCACTCGGTTAAGAACTGTTTAATATCCGGTTGCAGCTTGCTGGAGATGTCCTTTATGTTTGTTTTTGGGTTTTTCTTCACAGCTCTCATAATGTTTCTGTGATCAACTGCTGCTGCATTCATTTGCCAACCTGCTCAGTGTCTGATTGTTCGTACACTATTGGTTTCTTTTTTCCTAATTTTTGTACTAACTATGTGCAATGTTTGTGTGATGGCTCAATATTCCTGTTTGTATCAGCTTCAAAATGGCTTTCTTTTCTTCCATATACAGCTCGCTTTTTTCTTACATAGATAAAACCAAGGGCTAAAACTAAGGTTGCATTTGAAATGTTCACTTGCCCACTCACTCCTATTTTCGCTACACAGAATAGGTGGACCATTGAACTGTATTATAAAATTGGAACGGTGATCGGATGAAAATCTCGGGATTACGCACCGCCATATTGGAACCAGCTACAGCCAAGCAGGTTTCTAATGTAAACAAACCTGCACAGCTGCATGTGTGTGCAATTTCTTAAACATATTTGTATATATTTTAACAAAGAATAAAATGCATTATACCTGCAATAACATCTAATGTGCATATCAGTAATGAAATATGTACTTTTAACATTTCTAAACAGGGCATTTGAAAAAATTAACCAGTGTTTTATAGTCTTAATACCATCATTAACAAACACCTTGTGTTACTACATTTTCAAATTTACAAGTTTATTTACTTCACATAAATTGGCTCAAAGTGGGTGTTCTATGAATTTTACAACATAAAATGTAAAAATAATGTAAGACACATTGTTTAATAGCTATAAAATAACCCCCCCCCCATAATATTATTATAATTAAAGTACATTATAAGCTTAAGTAGTCATACAGAAAATGAAAGATAGTTTACCAAGGCAACCTTTACCCCAATAATTATTAGAGTACTTTTTTGTCACCCTTCTTTATAAACAGTGGTTTAGTAAAAACCTTCTGACTACATGCACACATCACGTGAAATACCACACTTGTTCTCAATACAATATTAAACAGCTTACTATACACAACAACCATATTTCACTTGAACATTTTATAAATTCATTCAGTATATTGTCTGAACCTGGGGGTTTTATTATTTTTTAACTTTCACGTTACTACATTTGTTGCTTTACTGTAAATTTTAGCAGTTTGACCAAACAGATGTATCATACATGTGTATGTGTACGTTGCTAATGTTATCAAAGTGGAAATTAGCATTTTCTAACTTTTCCCTGAAGCTTCTTTGAATCATATGAACAATTTATATTAGCCTCATGTTATTTTATCAATTTTCATAAATGCCAAAAAATAGCTAAAATGAACTGGTTGCTAATATTTCATTCTACCGTCGGATACATTTTTGTTCAAATGTGTGCATGTATTTTGCATTATTTCTTAATATTAATTAATAATCATTAAATTTCTGTACAGTATGTGCAAACATGATAGTATATACATAGAAAATGATGGCACTTGAGAAATGTCTTATAAAGACTTCATGGATATTTCAGAGAACATACAGTTTTCTAACCACACAAACGCAGTTACTGTGTTTTTGTACACTTGAGGTTAAAAATTGTATTAATGGCATAACCCTCTTTTCCTTTTGTAGATTGTATGATAGCCATGGTCTCCCATCTTTGACTTACATTCTAATCCAGTTACATTCTACATCCTCTTTCCAGTCCAATCACCATTCCAGTTTTATAATACAGTTCAATGAGGTGGACTTCAATACGGGGATATCAATACGGCGCTGGTGCAGTGTTTTCTCATTGGCTTCCGGGTCGTCATGTGTATTGCAGAACTATACTCACCATGGGATGATTGCAGATAGCCCTTAATACATTTCCGAGCTGCTACATAATTACATTTTTCCATTTTTCCACAAAGTTCCAGTGATTATGTTACACTGATTGGAAATTCGAAACAAATTGGGAATGATGATCAGTAATGTGTAATTGTTTTTTTTAAACAATAGTGATCAGTGATTCATTGTTGGGAAACAATGACTACTGATTATTTGTAAGGAAAAAAAAAGGGGATCAGTGATTGGTTGTGGGAAACATGGATTTTTAAATTCAGCGATCTTGCATTTACTCACCATTTCCTGTGCCACCTCTTCAGGTACATCCTTGTAGAGCTCGAACAGAAACTCGATAGCATTGTTGTCCTTGTACTTGCCATGGAGCTTCTTGGTGCCATCCATGCGCAGCCAGAGCTTCAGACTGGACTTCTCCATGTCATCCTCTTCTACCAGCTCCACACGCACACCATTGTGCTCCTGGAAGAATATGTGCTCCAGCAGATCCTGAATGGTGTATCTGCACATGGAGATGAATGGAGATTGACATTATTTAATTTCACTGACAAGCTATTTGTCTGAAGCAGTTTATTGTTCTACACAGAGGACAGGTTGTTTGGAGTCTCAACACTAGAGATGCTGCAAAAAATGTTTTTATTTAATTCATGTAGAAAAAATGATACGGCAAATTTAATTAAAGCTCTTTTGTTAGACACAAAGATCATTATCTTCAATGGGAAATGTTGGACACAGAGAGTATAAGCAAATGAATCATGTTATTTAAATTGTACAAAGATGGGACATATTTTAAAATAACCTAATTACTTAGAAATCAGCTTGATATAAAAAATATCTTTTAAAAAAAACAGTGTTTCACTCACTCTCCATGTATTAAAAAAAAAAAAAAAAAAAAAAGATGATTATTTGTAACCTATAAAAGGGTAGGAAACTTTGGAATACCGTTCATCTTTGTTTGTACGTATGCATCCTTCTATAATCTCCTTCAGCTCAGGCACTTTCACTTTGTAGAAGCTGTCTGGTTTCATGCCCTGAAACACAAAAGAAATATACATTAAATGTTTAAGGAAACCCCCAGTGCAGCTAACTGGGTTATCAAATGCCGGCCATGTCTCTCACTGTCTATGGTGGGAGGCATGTAAAAAAACCATTGCTGATTTTCGTCAAGAGTAGGCTGCATAGCCGTCAGCGTGTTTCTGCCCTGCGATGGCCTGGCAAGCTGTCCGGGGTGTACTCTGCCCTCGCCCAGAGTCGGCTGAGATGGGCACCAGCCTCCCCGCGACCCTAGTTAGGATTAAGCGGTTCAGAAAATAAATGAATGAATGAATGTTTAAGGAAAACAGATCAATACAGGGACACAAGAGCTGTCAAGTGCCAGTTAGCTTAAAAATTACACTTCATTTATAATTAACGATAAATACCTGAAAATCATGCAAAACAAACACTAACTGGGCACTTTTGTGATAATTGTATATGCTCTATCACACCCACACCTGTAATGTGGTTGTTATGAATTTGTAGAAAGTATATACTGAGGGCTGGGTTATTGTTGCTTATAGAGCTGAAAGGGTGGTATGCAAATGATTGATTAATCACACAGTAATTCACTGCTACTATAGCAATGCAAAATCTCACCTACCGCACACAGCCAACATAAACACAGACTGCACAATATACATACTATATCAAGATACAGATTTATATAGTATATCAGGGTCCAATTATCCACTAGCAAGTATTGTTTTTATCACAATTATTAACCCTAACCCAGTGCTAACCCCAAATTTTCAAAATGATATATATTTTTTAATACATTACTTTAATTACAGCACCACATCATTCTGGACCGACATAACCTAAAATGTAGCTAATACTACACTGTGGACTATTAAATCTCTCAAATGTGGAAATGTTTATGTTTGGAAATAGGATGGGAAGTAACAAAGTACAAATAGTTCAAGAGTGTACTTCAGGGGTGGCAAGGTGGCACAGTGGCATAGTGGACCTCACAGCAAGAAGGTCCTGGGTTCATGTCTCAGGCTCGTGTCCCAGGATACTCCCTGTGTGGAGTTTACATGTTATCCCTGTGCTTGCGTGGGTTTCCTCCAGGTACTCTAGTTTCCTCACGCAGACTAAAGACATGCACATTATTCTAACTGGCTGTTCCAAATAGACCCTAGGAGTGAGCGTGAATGTTTATGTGTGTGTTGGCCCTGCATGAATTGTTCAGGGTGTACCCCACCTTCGCCCAGAGATGGCTGAGATAGGCTCCAGCATGCCCACAACCATAGTAGGATAATTGAAAAATGAATGAATGAGTGTACTCCAGGTAGCATTAATTTATTTATTTGAGTATTTCTTTTTGGACACCCTTTTACTTTACTTTCTACGCAACATATTTTCTACATACATTTTCAAATCAGGCTCATTACTTCCACTTTGATGCATTCAAGGGCTTTATGTATTACTTTCATTTTGCATCATTGCACACCAGAGAAGTATTTGATTGTGGTTCAGGTTATGTATGAGGACTGTGTGACAGCAGTAAGGTGTGCAATAGGAATGGCGAACCGATTCAAGGTGGAGGTGCGATTACACCAAGGATCGGCTCTGAGTCCTTTCTTGTTTGCAGTGATCAAATTTTCCACCAACATCTTGAATTAATGACAAAAAAATCAGCTTTTTTTGGCTGGGCGATGAATATATTCACTTGTTGTATTTTTACAAAGACGACAGAGCAGGTAGATTAATATCTGTAATATTGCTGTACAGCTGCCAGAACAGAGGTGCTGTTACAGTAAATTCATCAAACTTACTGACCAATCACGATCAAACATCCAAGAACGCAGTGAAATAAGTGTGATTAACACCTCACTATAATATTTAACCCATAAACTCATGAGCTTTTGGACTGAACACGTAGAGTGGTGCAGTTACGGTGCCACTCGGATTAAAGGAGCACTGTTGCTAAGTCACCGGCTCACACCCTTTCCCTACGGCCCCGTGGTGTTTGTGGAGCCTCTGCAGTGTACGTACTTTCATGAAGCGGTGTATTCATAAATCAGTGCAGGTATCATTTCCACTTTGCTCCAATGTTTGGGTTTGTTGTTCACACTTTATAACCCCAGGGCTGGACAATGCACTTTCTTTTTATGTCCAGTGCACTGCCACAGAGACATACATGAAGTAGTGCAACTCATCAGAAGGAGCTCTGTGTTCAATTAGCTGATGTCCCGCTTGTGTGTCAGTGGATGGCGTAATATGAGATGATTCATTTATGTGTGCTGTAACTTTTCCAACATGGTTAAATGTGTACTCTGTTTTTGGACAATAAAACAATGTTTGTTCTTTTGGCCCAGTATTGCACGAGACTGGATTTGAAGACAAACAATGGCTAATGTGCAGAATGACAGGATTTGATTTAATATCTTCAAATTAAAGCTGACATTCTGGATTGAACTTTATTGTTACTGTTTCATTTTGAAATCCAGTGTCTGGAGCATCGAGCCAAAAAAACTGGTGCACTAACAATATAACAACTTTTGCCTATGAAATTTGGTTAATGTGATGCTCTGGAAATACACTGTAATAAATAATAAGACCAATTTCTGTATGGACCCTTAAATCTTCATAGTTTTTTCAATCCCAGAAAATTCAGTTTGTAAAATAGGCTGCTCATCAAATTCTCTAATGTGGCATGTTTATAGGGCAATGTAACAGTAATAAAGTTGAACTAAAATGAAGGTGGTTTTTGTTGGGGGGGGGGGGATGCACACACAAAATGGAGTTTCAGTTTATCGCTGACAAGCAGGTGGTTTGGTGACTGATGAGTTTGTGACTCTCTTTGTTACATAATCGCAAGGGTTGCCTGCAGTGTGTTTTCAAAAACACCCGTGTAATGATGGGATCATTGCAGGGGACATTCCAGAGTCCACGTCAGATCTAATCGGGTCCAGCCACGAGAATTAAGTCTGTGCTCAAGGTCAATCCTTGGAGATCTCTCAAGGAAATGAGAGGAAATAAGGACATGGGGGGGTATGGGGGGCGCGTGACATATAGTGGAATGTTTACTGTTTTTTTTCCATACCGGGTTAAAGTTTGGATCTTGCAGCAGTACACGGGGGCCTCACATAGCTGGTCGAGATAAAGACTTCCAGATGGACATGCATATGGCGCTTATGTAAAACCTGTTCATGCTGAGTTACACATGGCATACATGAACAACAATGGAAGCGGTAACAATAAAAGGAGCAAAAATAGATTCTACCTGCTTAATATCCTATGTGCTGCCACTGGTTTTATAAGGAAACTCAAACATCGAATCAATGACACAATTCCAAACTTACACTTGTGACTTTGCGGTAGATTTGTGCGGCATTTTGGCATTCTGAGTATGGGTATTCTGATGTAGCCATCTCTAAGATGCACATGCCAAATGCGTACACGTCAACAGCTTCATCATATTTCTCCTCGTACATCTCTGGAGCCATAAACTCTGGTGTTCCTGGAAAAAAGAGTGTTTACAAATTCGGCTTTATGCTTTGGGTCTAGATATGGCTTCGTGGCCAAGGTCATTATTGATGCATATTTGCCACGCTTCAGAAAAAAAGACTTTATGAGCAGTAACATCAGTAGGATTAAACTGTGACTTCTTACCAATTACACTCTTAGCAAAAGATGCTCTTTTGAGTGTAGCAAGTCCAAGATCACCAATTTTCACGCTCCCTGTGGGTCCTGTAATAAAGATGTTGTCACATTTCAGGTCTCTGTGGATGATGGGAGGAGTTCGAGTGTGCAGGAAGTGTAGCCCTTTTAGTATCTGACGGCTCCAACGCTGAAGAAGCTTCGGCTTCATTTCCTTAAAGCGTTTCAGGTACCTGCAGAGTGAAAGGGAACAAACTTTCTGTTTTCAAAACGAAGAAGAAGAAGAAGAAGAAGAAGAAGAAGAAAATCCCTCACCTCTCCTGATTAACGGCTTTTACACACCAGATACAACACGAAATTGGCCTGGGAAAGGTTCCTACACTGAGCTTGCACCCATGCATTTTTTTTTTTTTTAATATTTCACATTCTATTTTGTTCTCATTTTATTTACAGTAATGTCAGTAGTGACAGTAGTGTCCTGCAGCTGGCATCTACATTCATAATTATTCCAATGAAATCCAGTCCTAACACTGACTATTTGAATAGTTTATACAGCTATGTCATTTATAACAATAATTAAAAAAAAAAGTTGGGATGCTGTGTAAGATGTAAATAAGCACACAAGGCAATGGTTTGCAAATCTTTCAACCCCATATTTTATTCACAGCATAAAATAAAAGTATATGAAATGTTGGAAGACATTCATTCATTCATTTTCTAAGCCCCTTGGTCCTAATTAGGGTCGCAGGGAGGCTGGCGCTTATCTCAGCCAAGTCTGTGCGAAGGCAGGGTACACCCTGGACAGCTCGAAGGGCCAACACACACACAATCATTCACACTCACATCTAGGGGCGATTTGGAACAGCCAGTTAGCCTGTGCATGTTTTTGGACTGTGGGAGGAAACTGGTGTACCGGGAGGAAACCCACGCAAGCACGAGGAGAACATGCAAACTCCACACAGAAACGCCCCGAGCCCGGGAACTGAACCTTCTTGCTGTGTCAGGGCAGGCCACCGTGCCACCCTGCTGAAAGACAAAAATATGAATATATATGTTCACATATAGCTTCTTCTTTGCATTATATAGTTTTAAAATGGATTTGTGAATAGCACGGATTTCTGGAAGTATTCCTGAGGCCATGCAGTGATCTCCATGATTAAATCATGCCTGTTTTAATGTAGTACTGCCTGAGGGCCCGGAGATCATGGGCATCCAATATTAAGTTTCAACCTTGTCCCTTGCGCACAAAGCTTTCTCCAGATACTCAGAGTCTGCCAAGATGCTTGTTTTATACCCAATCATATTTTAGGCTTGTTTCCAATTAACCAAATCAGTTGCAAAATATTCCTCTTACTTTTCCAGCTGTCCTAGCTTTTTGAAGTCATGTTGCTGCAATCAAATTCAAAATTATCTCATATTGTTTCATGAAATCGTAAAATGTCTCACTTTCAACATTTGAGATGTTATAAATGCTCTATTGTGAATAAAATATGGGTTTATGAGAGTTGAAAATCATTGAATCCTGTTTTATTTACATTTTACCCAGCAGCACCTTTTTGAAACTGGGGTTGTATATTAATTAATTAAATACAGCATATCCTTGTGCAAAATGACTGTTAATTTCATAATCTTACCTGTCTCTTCATGTTTAGTATTTACAGTTAGGTCCATAATTGTGTTATTTGAATGAAGCAGATAAGATGGAATTAAACTGAGGACTTTCAGCTCCTTTTTAAGGGGTCTAACAAAAGTATTTTGTTAACCTTTTAGGAATTTCAGACATTTTTGTAGAGGATCCTTTCATTTTCACTTCATAACTGGAGTAATACTGAACAGAAAGCAGCCTTCATGATGTTGTGAAATAAAGCAGCTCAGAACCCGGACATAGCACAGCTGTTTTCCTGGCTTTTTCTGATTGTGATGCAGTTATATAACACCAATCTCTCATTTGATTGGTCAGCTAATTATTTTAGATATGTGAAATTTCACAACAAACAAGAAATAATTTTCCATCACATCAGACTTCATTCTTTGTGTGGAAACCCCAAGGACACAAGAGAACATTTTCACTAGGTTTGCAAAGGCCCTGAACTCTCTGTATTTTTTTAAATTGAACTTACGTTTTGAGGGTGCCAGAGGTCATAAGTTCTGTGACTAGCAGGACACACTTGTGTCCTTTCACTGTGGACTTCCAGGAGTCATAAAAGCGAACAATGTTTGGGTGCTGGAGATTCTTCAGCATTTCTACCTCTTCGCTGAACCTCTGGCGCTCCATTTTGGTCAGTTTACGGGTCTGAGGAAAGAGAATCACAAACAAATTATGAGCGGGCGGCATGGTGGTGCAGTATTACCTCTTCCAGAATCCATGGTTGGATCCTGAGATCAGGTTTCTGACTATGGAGTTTCACATGTTCTCTTTGTGTCCTTGGGATTCCTCTCTGCTATGAAAAATACTTCACGTCCAGTGTTCCCGGGATAGACCTCAAATCCTCTTTGATTTGTGAATGAATAAATTATGAGCACATTTTTATCATAAGATAAATACATTTGTAGGGCTGAACAAAAAAAACAAAAAACAAATATATCTTTTTTTCTTTCTTTCTCTTTTTCTTTCTTTCTTTCTTTCTTTCTTTCTTTCCAGATCAGCATCTCAACTTCATGCACATCTGCTTAAAATACTTGGACTGATCTTGGATTAAAAAGGGAAAAAAAACCTTTTGGCCAAATTACACACATCAGATCAAACTGAATCTTTGTTCTTTGTATTTTTCTTTGGCTAACTTGTTTTGCACTAATATGAATCAATTGAAACATAATTATTTTAAAATAAAAAGAGCTACCTAACAGGCTTGTGCAAAATCCTGAATTTAGAATTTAAATTCATTGCAATTCAGAAAAATTCCTTATAGCCAAGTAACAGGAATAATTTGTCATGTTTAACAAAGGTTTTGTCTTAAATACTAAAATTACTTTACAAACACTAAAATTAAACACTAATTCCCTCCATTTTGAATAATTTGTAATATTCTTTTTATTTGAAAATCATTGAGATGACATCTTTCTGGTCAGAATATCTTTCCTGCTCAGCAGGTGCAGAGGATGCAGGTATGGCCTGATATTTGCAGGAAAGTGCAGCTAGGTTTGGAAAACTGCTCTGGTTTTCTTTCCAATACACCAAAGGATCAGCGTCCTCTGTCAGGCCTGGTTTACTCGGGTAGACATGAGGTTCATAGTAATAATAGTTGTATGAAATATGTCACGTATGGAATATACTGTGAAGCATGATTCTGGAATACGCCAAAATTATCAATCGGAATTTCAATTCTACTTCCTTGAATTCGAATCTGAAATTCAATTCTACTTCCTGTTTGCAACCTCAATTCAAATTCATGGAATTGAATTGGAATTTGGGAGACTTTCTCAATTCAGTTCGGAATTTTGCACGGGCCTGCTACCTAATGAGCAATTAAGCAACAAAGAGTGCTTGGCAATGTAGCCACAGAAGCTGTAATACAAAGTCAGGAAATGGAGATTACGGTTCCTGGCAACATGCAGTTATAAATGTTGTGCCATCCGAATGCATCTTCAAGCACAGAGATGATGCTTGCTGTGATGTCTGACTGTATTAGAGATTTACAAGCATGAATGATACCAAATAAGCTGATGATTAATGACAGTAAGATGGAAGTACTACTGGCCAACAAGTGCCAGCAGCTGCATGAGGTGGAGATTGATGCTATAATAGTTCATTCCTGCCAAGCATCACCAACTACATCAGTTAGGACTCCAGGCATGTGATTTTACTCTGAGTTGACTATGAATACTAATGTCAATAAACTTTGGTATTTAGATCACTTTCACTTCACAATATTGTGTGTGTTAGAAAGTACTTAGCACTAGAAAACCCTGAGACATGAATGGGGTTTTATGATTTTTACACAAAATTTGGTTACCAAAAAGTCATCTAAAGATGCCTCAAATGTCCAAAATACTTGTCTATATTAGTTAAATAACCTTTCATCTTGCAAATCAAAAGGAATCGAGAGTTTTTGAGCCCAATATGGAGCGAATGGAAATAGACTGTTTTCAAAAATTGAGATTGCATTAAAAACCCCTAAAAACTAAACTTATGAACCCAGTTCATGCTTGGTATCCATCGTAAAGCTATATGAATGCTTTTCTTATATATACTGTATTAATCCCACAAGGGAAATTATTGCCTGTGCAATTAACCATCCAAAGTGAACACACACGTAAACAGTGAGCACACACACCCGGAGCAGTGGGCTGCCACACACTGGGGCTCCTGGAGAGCAGTCGGGGGGTTAGGTGCAATTCAGCCATGAAGGTAGAGGAAGGGAAGGTGCAGCTCACTCCCCCACCACCACACATTTTTCAGGAATCGAACCAGTGACCTTCAGGTCCCGAAGCCGCTTCTCTAACCATTAGGCCACGGCTGCCCATTTATTATTTCCTGTTAGATGACCCTGTTCATGATTTTTGGCTATTTTCTTTAAACAACCACGACACTGGCCCTTTGAAACATTCTTTACTAGTCGCACTGACTGTTAGATAAAATCCAGCATGACTGCGTGCATTACCTTTAGGCTACCGCAGGTTTATCATATTACACATCGACTTTCTATATTACACTGGTTACCAGTTAAGCATCGCATTTTAAAATCATTTTTATTTACTTGCAAGGCATTGCATGGCTTTGTGCCAGGTTAAATTAGTAATCTACTCTCAGTGAAAGTAAATAGATATCAATTGGGTACTACTGGAAGTGCCCAAGACATCTAGAAAGACGCCTGGCAGTAAAGCATTTGCAATGACTGCTCCTATGTTGTGGAGCTCTCTTCATGTTGCATTTAGCTCTTAACTTAGAAAATATAATAATTTATATAGTTGTTATCATATTTTATATATGTATTAGTTACAGAGATTTTAATCTGTAATAGGAAGGGTGGATCGGTTTTTAGCACAGCCGCATCACAGCAAGAGGGTTCTGGGTTGAAGTCCCGGGCTTGGTAAGGCCGTTCCTCTGTGGAGTTTGCATGTTCTCCCTGTGCTGTTGTGTTTTTCCTTTAGGTACTCCGGTCTCCTCCCACAGTTCAAAGACATGCACCTTAGGCCAAGTGGACTGTCTCGATTGCCCCTATGTGTGAATGTGAGTGTGAATGTTTGCATGTGTGTGTGCTCTGGCCATGCAGTGGTCGGGTAAGATAATTCCAAGTGTACCCAGCCTTCAGGCTCCAGGCTCCTGGAAACCCTAATGAAGGACAAAGTTGTTCAGAAAATGAAATAAAACTCAGTTTATTGCATTTTCAATTTTTCTTGCCTAGATGTTTTTGTTTTTTTTTGGACAACATTTTGGATTGTCATGCACAGTACATGTTGTTTGTGAAATATACATAATAAAATATTATTATCCTATTATATAAATGTAGCTCTCTCTCAGAAAGCATTTTATATGGAAGAAGTGAGAAAGTCATAGCTTTATTCAGAAGAAAAACCTGGGAATAATATTTTTGGTCACCACTGTTTATGCCAGTATTGCATAACGTTGGCAGCATTGTGCTGCAGTGGTTAGCACTGTCGCCTCATAGCGAGAAATTTCCACATTTGCACCTGGCGGCTTTTCCATGTAGAGTCTGCATGTTCTCCCTGTGCCCATGTGAGTTTCCTCTGGGTACTTCAGTTTCCTCCCGCAGGTCAAACATATGCAGATAAGGTCAAATGGGTACTGTAACTTGGCCATAGGTGGGGGGGGTGGGGGTTTGAGTGTTTTTCCATCTGCTGTGGATTGACAACCGAACCTGGGTGTACCCGATATCAAGAAATGGCACCAGCTTCCTGAAGGATAAGTGGTATAGACAATGGATGGATGGATTGTCGAGTGTTAATTGTATATTTATGTATATTTATGAACATTCCTTAACTGTTAATCCAAAAAAACTGAAACTCTGACATGGCCTATGATTTATTGCTCTGCCGTATGTTTGTCATTATTAAAGCTCTTAAGATTTCCTATAACCAACACATCCAGATACAGAAATCTATGACTCAAGTATTTGTTTTGGCTCAAGGTTTTCAGTAGAGAGTTAAAGCAAGCTAAATCCCACTAAAAGCAGCTTAAGACCCGTCAAGCAGCTGTGATGTAAATGTGTTGCATAATCAAGCGAATTCTGCTATTCCTCATTTCCAAACTGAGGAATCTCAGGAAACCTGTAGGAACTGTCTGAATGCATGGATTACTAGGCAACAAAACGTTTTTGTGCTTAGTTGACTTATGAAGGGCTTGATTTAGTTCAGGGCCTCTTGGCTCATGGCAGGTTAGTGGAAAAAGTCTTCCCATGAGGCCAGAGCAAGCACCATGAATCCTGCATTCAAGGAGTTGTGGGGGGGAAGTGTGCATGTATGTACAACAACCAAACTGTCATGATGGAGACTTGTGCAGTATGTACCTAATCAGCTCTGCGTCAACACCAGACAGGCAAACATCTACAGCCACTATACTGAGGGCAACTAAATATCGAGACTGAAACAGCTACAGCAAACGTGTGTGTGAGTGTGTGTGTGTGTGTGTGTGTGTGTGTGTGAGTGTGTACATCTGTCGAGGCCTGTTATCTTTTCCTCTTTGCTGACATGATTGATGATCCCTGTTACCTACGGTGTACAGAATATTATTATTTAAACCACAGCTTGATTTGTATGATGGATACTTCATATAATATAAACCTAATACATGGAAAACAGATTTAAAAGAAAAGAAAAGAAAAGAAAAGAAGAAAGAAAAAAAGTGCAAACTCCGCACAGAAACACCCGAGCACAGGAATCAAACCCAGGCCTTCTTGCTGTGAGGCAGATGTGCAACCAATGCGGCAACAACTAGCCAAGCATGGCTCATGCATACAAGGGGGGTGGATAGAACTTTCCCTCCAAGTGTGTTAGGCTGCCCCTGAATATGCACGGGCAGCAGTTTATAAAGATGCGGGTAGCAGCACCATGTCATGGAGGGGCACATTTTTACTTTCACCCCACCCTGGGTGGTGGTTGTCATGTGATAAGGAGACCGGAATCGACTACAACTAAATTATGGGGGAAATTTTTTTTTCCACTAGGGCTTTGAACTAGGGCTCAAAGATATGAAGATATAGTAATCAATACTATGATAAATTATTCCAATACACTGTTATATATAGAGTGTTTACTTCACGTGTAATCTCAGAATGAAAGATGATTAGATGTTAATTTTATTTTAAATACTCTTTCATTCTAAATGAATCAACAACTGCATTTCTTGTCCCTCGTTTTCAATGGTAAATACTATAATTAATATAAATAAGCCTTTTACATGCAATAACAATTTTAGTCTTCAAGTATCATGGGATATTTTGTTATATTTTGCTGCCTATTTTAAATATGTACACTAAAGGCACTAATATTAGTACAGAACTGTGAATTGTGTGTCAGAAAACAGAGCTGACGACTGACCCTCCAGCTGCACGTACGAAACCCTGCTAATCTCAAGAACCGTAACATGCTGTAATGAAAATAAACAGATTTATAAAGAAAAATCAGGAGTTATTTTACGCCAATCTCTCTGAGCCCTGTACAACTGTAGAACAACCCGGGTTAAAGCATAGGATATAAACTCCAAATATAATAACCCTATAACCAATATATGAACATATAACACTGATTATGTTTCCAAGTGGATTAATGATGATCCATTAATATTCAGACTCATAGTTCTTTTATAATTAAAAACACTTTTACATAGACAGCTCAACTGGATTGGATTAAAGTGATTTGTGAAATGAATGTCCTGTCCAATCAAAGATGGTGACAAATCCTTGTAAGATGAGTGTGCGTGTGTGTGTGTGTGTGTGTGTGTGTGTGTGTGTGTGTGTGTGTGTGTGTGTGTGCAGTTAAAAATACTTATTTCATGATACACAACCAATAATTTCTTGTGCAATAATTTTACATTCCTAAACAGTGGCCTGTAATGTTGGCAACACTAGAATATCACTTTCATTATACTAAATAATAATGTGTGCTTATGTCCTGTTTAACATCGAGAGCCACCATGCTTCTGAATGTTATGCAAATATGAAATATTGAGCAACTCTACCGCAGTCAACCTCCTGCCTAATAGCATTTTAATGATGTTTTGCCGAGATGGAAATCTTTTAAATTTGTTAAAGAGCCAAGCAGAATGATGAAAAACCTCAACATGTTGAACAGACTTAGAAAGAAAGTGAAAATCACTGTATTAATCCTTTAAATTACTTAAAGTGATATTATTTTATAACACGGATTATTCATAGTATATTTATAGTATGGAATATTTATGTAGAGAGACTTGTTAGGACTCGTTACTGTCATAATCAGAGCAAAAACTGTAATGCAGTGGCACCTCGCAAGACCCTTTTATACGAGGAACTTGCTTAACGATAGACGCTCATGAGTATCTTCTGCACTGAAATACGCACGATTAAGCAAATCAAAGAATCACTTGTTGTTCATGTGATCATCTCAGTGGCTGTGAAAAGTTGGGCGGGTCAAATGTCATTTGTTTCTCATCACGTAAGCATCTCTTGTGAGTTTAGTGTTAACTTGGTGTTTCTTGGTGATAATTACTACATTGAAAACTGTGTTACCATGGTGACTAAAAAGGATATTGGAAAGAAGGACAGTTGTGAAAAAGAACACAAAGATAAATTAAGTATCGAATTGAGGTAAGAGATTATCGATATGCTATGCTACCATATGCTAGTGATGCCAGCACAAGTTTATTTTTCCTTTTTATGCATTTTATTAATACATTTTTGTTTGTGTTTACTTTTGTAAAATAGGTTATTATTTATGAGTAAAAGAACCTTAAAAATGTTTTCGGAACGTAAAGGCTGGAACGTATTAATGAGTTTTCCATTATTTCCTACACGAAAATTCGCCTTGCTATACGAGCATTTCGCTCTACGAGCTGGGTCCCAGAGCGAATTAAACAAAGGAAACTATATTACTGGGGTAGATTCAGACAGATGCAGGTAAAACAACCACTCATATTTAAAAAGCTAGACAGATCGAAAACATGACGCAAATACACGGTCATAGAACGAATGATTGTCAGGCAATGTGCAAACAGAATAAACTACCCTTGGTACAGACAAAAACAAGAAAAATAGAACGAAGGTCTCTTCCAACAATGCAACAATACAACTCCTGGTGTAAAACCACAGCATATATATATATATATATATATATATATATATATATATATTATGTTGACTGATTGTGTAAGCTTTGGTCTCATGGGAATTTTAGTCAGATGCCAAATCTGATAATAACTAGTAGAAAGTGCAAACCTCGCCACGTCAAGTAAGTCCCAATACAATGTCAAAAAAAAGTAAAAAAAAAAAAAAAAGAAAAGAAAAAGAAAAAAACATCATCCTATCTCACAATGGTAAAGAATCCTTTAAGCATTCCTGGATTCAAAAGTTGACCCTGGTCATCTCTAAAATCTAATAAAGTCTTTCTTTTCCAAAGGTAGAAATTTCCTTTGGAAGAAATTTAATGAAAATCCACACATAACTTTTTTGAAAATATTTTCTATGCGGCACTGACCTTGAAATTATAGCACATTAGTCAAATACAAAGAATTAGCACAGCTACAATCATTTATGAACACCTGCTTCATGGAAACTATTATGAAAAAGGTTTTTAAACAGATTTCTTTTCTAATTTTACAGTATTTTAAGGTGGCACAGAACCTGAGTGAGGGTAAGCAAGTGAAGTACATTACCTTAACCTAACATGGGAAATGCAAGACACCCTCAGGACAAGCAAGGGTGTGTTTGCAAAATGACACATAAACCCTTTAATGTTGTTGTTAAAGTCAGAATCTGTATCTAATTGGGTGTGTCAGTATGGTGGCAGCGGCCAATGTGTGCCTTCACATTACTAATCCCCACACGTATCATTATTGGGAAAAGTTCACATTGCTGTCATTAGAATGCAACTACTGATAATCTGACTTGTTATAAATCTTCTGTTAAACCTTTTCTACAATAAGAATACACAAATGCTAGCGCATCCATGGCCCAGTGCCAAAACATGCAACTGCCAGACCGTGATTTCTCAATCAAACTGGTAGAGAAACTTTCCTTTCAAGCTTTCAAATATATTATAATGAGGCGGTATTTTATGAAGAGTGATTTTACAATCAAATATTACAGATAGAAAACGTTTCAGATTGCCATATCTCATAACATCATTTTAAATCCCTCTGCACAACACTAATCTAATCATCTTGAGTATGGGGGTATGTAAACTGTACTAAAGCGTGTAGATTGTATGATGATATGTACGAAGGCATTTAGACTGTATGATGTTACGTACGAAGGTATGTATTCTTTATTATGGTACATACGAAGGTATGAAGTCTGTATGATGGTATGTATGAAGGTATGTAGACTGTATAATGGTACGTACAAAGGTATGTAGACTGTATGATGGTATGTATGAAGGTATGTAGACTGTGCGATTGTAGGTACAAAGGTGTGCATTCTGTATGATGGTATGTGCAAAGGTAGGTAGACTGTACTAAGGCACATAGACTGTTTGAAGGTATGTAGACTGTGCAATGGAATGTACGAGGGGATGTAGATATGTGATGGTATGTACGAAAATATGTGTACTGTACGATGGTATATATGAAGGTATGTAGACTGTACGATGATATGTACAAAGGTATGTAGATTGTACGATGGTATGTACGAAGGTATGTAGACTGTATGATGGTACATATGAAGGTATGTAGACTGTGCAATTGTACGTACAAAGGTAAGTATACTGTGCGATGGTATGTATGAAGGTATGTACACTGTATGATAGTACGTACGAAGGTATGCAGTCTGTATGATGGTATGTATGAAGGTATGTAGACTGTGCGATTGTATGTACAAAGGTATGTATACTGTACGATGGTACGTACGATGGTATGTAGTCTGTATGATGGTATGTATGAAGGAATGTAGACTGAGCGATTGTATGTTCAAAGGTATGTAGACTGTATGATGTTACATACTACGTACAAAGGTATGTAGTCTGTATGATGGTACGTACGAAGGTATGTAGACTGTGCGATTGTATGTACAAAGGAATGTATACTGTACGATGGTATGTACAAAGGTAAGTAGACTGTACTAAGGCACGTAGACTGTATGAAGGTATGTAAACTGTGCGATGGTATGTACAAAGGTGTGTATACTATATGATAGTATGTACGAAGGTAAGCAGACTGTACTAACGTTGGAAATAGATTTGGATGTAAGTGTAGCGTTATTTCGTTGCCTTAATAATTCTGCCTGTGAATGGTCATCACATGTTCCCCATTCACAATCAAGCTGAAAACATTTTTGCTGTAATTATGCTGTAATAGTGAGGGCATGGAAGAAAAATCAGCCCCCAGAGACCTAGTACCATTAACAATGCTATCGCTCCAGTAAGAATGATATAAAGAAGAAAAAAGAACTTTGTGTGTGTGTATATACAAATGTACGTGTGTGAATGGTAAAACAAGTTTCATGAAAACATGCTGAAACTATAGCGACAGGCTGAATGGTGGTTGAAACAGATTTCTTTTGACAGAGCAACTTGTTCCTTTCTTTCTTTTTACTGTTCAAACTTTTCCTCTCATGTACTTAGAAAATTCTTACATAAAAAAGACAAAGTATAAACAAGCATGTGTGACTGTGATATAAACAAGCAGACATAAAAAAGAAAAATTTGTTAATGTAAGCCAAAATCACAACACACACCCCCCCACCCCACACACACACAATTATTGTCTACCATTTGCTGTGAGACACTCTGGCACAGTGGGAGTATTTGGCAGGATTCATCACAAGGAGAGAATTTTCCAAAAATCTATTGCAGGAAACTATAGCCTTAAAGTGAGAGCACCAACCTTAGCCCAGGACTGGGCTTTTTCTAATAAAAATGCTGTGGACCGCAACACTTATACTTGAAAGAAACAGTTCTTGGAAGTAGATTCAACCTATTGATCCTACTATATACAAAATAATGGTTGGAGAAGAGCACTCTTGCAATATTTAAAAATCTAAAGTTTAACTAAAAGACAGGAAGTCCGTTGTAAGTGGCATACTACCAAACCGGTAACAGTACAAAACGTACGGGAGTACAAAGATGCCTGGGGCTGTTTTGATATGTTTACAGTGTCTCTGGGTAACCACCCAGATTGTACACAAATCTGTCATTGACCTCATTCACAAGTTTAATAGCACTATCATCAATTAGTATATACTACAGAGGAACAGCACAATCCGAATGGTCCACAGTCTACGAGTTAATAGAGAGTAGCATATATTACACAGGAATGGGGCTCTCGGGATTATAAATCATTATTCTGAGCAGAAAAAATCTTGTTTTATTTTCTCTGTAGTAAATACTAAAACTCTGAATAAATTTAAAACACACTGTTAGAAAGCATTTTCTTATAATTAATAGTATTATTATATACTATAACTATATTTATTATATCTCGAACCCCCTTTTAGCTCCCGAGACAAGATGCATGACTATCAACCTAGAGATCGCAGTATTGAAACCAGGTTGATGCCACAGCCATCCACAGCCACGAGTCTATGGGAATTAATTCTCTGAGGTCTCGTGGGGGGGAGGGATGTCATAAGCTCCCCTCCTTCTTGCTTAGAGCAAACACCAGCTGAATATGGATGTCTGTGGGCTCATACCCACAAAGAGGTGAATATTACTTTTTCTCAGAGTATGTTAGGCTGCTCCTGCATGCACATGCAGAGCAGTTAATAAAGATGCCGGTGGCAGCATCACATGTCATGGAGGGGGTCGTGACAAGCAAGCAATAAGGAAGCAATACTTGACTGGTGGGAATTGGATATGACAAAACTAGGGGAGAAAAATGGGGAAAATGGGGAAAAACTAATTTTATTCATCCATTAATTCATTTTCTAACCCACTTAATCCTAATTAGAGTCACAGGGAAGCTGGTACCCATCTCAGCTGTCACTGGGCGAAGGCGGGGTACACCCTGAACAGCTTGCCAGAACATTGCAGAGTAAAATACACGCAAACATTCACACTCACTCTCACACCTAGGACAATTTGGAACAGCCAATAAGCCTACTGTGCATGTTTTTGGACTGTGGAAGGAAATCGGAGTACCTGGAGGAAGCCCATGCAAGCACTGGGAGAACATACAAACTCCACACAGAAAACACCCTGAACCCTTGAATCGAACCCGGGACCTTCTTGCCAGCTTCTTTCTGAGGTGGACGTGCTAACCACTGCGCCACTGTGCCGCCTAAAATCTGATTTTAGTTTGCTTTTTCTATGCTTCTGTGTAGTATACACAAAAACCCTGAATGAGTTTGAAAACTCCATTAACTAGTGTGTTTATGCTCTGCTCGCTGAGCTCATCTGCCACCTCTTACCTAAAACATATAAAAATAACCTATAAATATCTTGATTTAGTTAACCGCCCATCTCGCCGTTGGCAAATAATTGTTCATTCTCCTTCATGTCGTCTAAGAGGACCACTTATTGTTGATCCTGTTATCTGAGGGTGTGTGCACATGTGTCCCTGGAGGCCAATGCTTCACAAAGAACATAAAGTGTTCCAAAAGATGATGGGGTTTGAGGGGTTTTACTCATGGAACATGTACATGTTCTTTCATGTACATCTTCACGTGCATGTACTTTCATGTCTCATAATGAATAAAATTACATATGACTGTGTCGGAGGATTGTGGGCAGAAAACACTGTGCATGATTCTTGCTTATGAGGCTCTAAGTGAGCTTGGCGGCTGAAATTGACTTTTATTTTGTCCAGATTTCCTTCTTAAATGTCTGTATTACAGTAATCCTGAAAATCTTGATGATTTTTACCTCTACATGGTTACTAACTACAACACACTAACCCCAAAATAACACTGTGGGATTAGCTGCAGCAGGGATGTTCTCATACCGCTCCAATACTGATAATGCTGCTATTTTAATATCTGACACTGATGAGAGAAAGGCAGAGTAAAAGGCAGCAACAGGCTGACTCTGCAGAAAGCATTGTATAATAAAACAATTCTAAAAACATGTAACAAATAAATGCATCAATTTAATTAATTCATACATTCATTTATATGCCTATACCATTAATCCATGGTGGGACACAGGTGAGCTGACTTTGAGTAAGACGCGTGGTAAACCCTGGACAGGTCACCAGTCTATTACAAGACGAAGACAGCCATTCACACTCCCATTCATACCTATGGCCAATTTAGAGTAGCCAGGAAACCCACACAGGCATGGGGAGAACATGCAAACTCTATGCAGGAAGGACCAGGAAGGACCACCATCACCGAACCACCATCCTGCCCAAAAAGCTTACAGTATGTAAGTTTTGAAATTTCTTCTGAAGGTATAAATGATTTTCTTGAAGCATTCATTCATTCATCTACAGGAATCTTTAGAGCTAGGATCCAGAGTTGTTCCTGTTATCAGTGGGTGCGCGGCAAGAGACTTTTCCCTGAGCAGTATGCCAGTCCATAGTATGGCACTGTTCACACACACACACATCCATACCAAGGGAAAAGTGTGCATAGAAAAGCTTGTTTTTGATAGTAGGAGAAAAGCCAGGAAAAAGAAAAAACACAAAAACTCACAACAATCCCTAGCTCATGATTCAACATAAGTGTTTGGGTTGTGAGACAGCAGTGCAACCCAATGAACTATTCCAAATTACCTCCAGGTGTGTATAAGTTTGTGACTGTGTGTACATGGAGCCCTTTTAGTGTTAATTCCTACCTTATCTTTACTGGAGGGGAATGAAAGAACAAATGAATGAATGAACAAGCAGATAATAAGTTAACTAAAACCAATAATTTGAGGTAATCTGACCTTCTATTAATGAAATATGCACACATTATTTTGATTATGTCAGTTAAATGTACAACTCCAATTTGCTTTCAGAAATCATAGACTGTGAACACACTTTCCAGAGATGCAGGCTTTTGAATGCGCGATGATAACAAACCGAATGGTACCTCTCCTTTTCAAACCAAAGATGCAGCATCCATGTTTTCCCAAAAGAATTAAAAATTTAGATTCGTCTGACCACAGAACGTATGGATTTTTCTTTGAATGATAGAGGTTTAACCTGTATTGGTGGATATCACTGCTAACTGTATTCACAAACAACGATTTCTGGAAGTCTTCCTGATCCCATGCACTGATTTCCATGAAAGAGTCATGCCTGTTTTCAATGCAGTACTGCCTGAAGGCCCCAAGAACACGGGTACCCAATATTGATTTTTGACCTTGCCCCTTGCACACAGCGATTTCTCCAGATTCACAGAAACTTTTGATGATATTATTTGCTGTAGATACATAATTTCACCACTGGGTTGCCGTTAGGGTGTTTCTGTCCTGCGATGGCCTGGCGAGCTGTCCAGGGTGTACTCTTCCTTCGCCCAGAGTTGGCTGCCAGCCTCCCCGCAACCCTAATTAGGATTCAGTGGTTCAGAAAAAGAATGAATGAATAAATGAATGAATATTATTCTGAAATTCCTAGATGTACGTTTTTGCAGATTGGTGAACCTTGGCCCAGATGTTCTTATTATACCCAGTCATATTTCAGACCTGTTTCCAATTAAACAAATTAGTCACAAAATGTTCCTCCAGCTGTTTCTTTTTAGTGCCACTTACTTTCAGTCCTTTTTTGCCAGTCCTATCTTTTTTGAGACATGTTGCTGCCATCACATTTTTCATGAAAGTAAAATGTAAAATGTCTCACTTTCAATATTCATTCAATCATTCATTCTCTGAACCGTGTAATCCAAATTGTGTCATTCCACACTAATGATGAGTATATAGGGGGCCCTCATTGCCCAGCCTTTTTTTTTTTATCCAAAACGAGCAACTAAATGCACTGTACAGCATTCCCAGGGTTACCTTGATGTTGATTTAGCGGGACACACAAGGAAAATGTTTACAGTCAAGTCTACTATTAATTATTTATGAAAGGGGTGTAAAATCCAATTTAAAATTGCAGCCCAAGACAGAAACGCTGTCAGGGGGTAACTTTGGTGGATAACGTGAGAGGTTCCTTTTATATAAAACAATCTTATCGCTGCAAAACATATTAAACATGTCCTAATTCTCCTTTTGTCATCCTGAAATATTTAATTTTAATGATCAGATGTTATTATATGGCCTGTTTTTAAAGAGTGTAACTGCGTAAAGGGTGGCGTCACACGTCTCACGAACCACAAAGGAACCTATCAACCATCCTTGCAATGATCATTGCACACGGAATGGTACAAAAGTCGACATTAAAATCTAAAGCTGTACAGCTAAAAATACTAACCTTTGCATGAACAGATCCTATAAAACAAGGTTTAAAAATTTTGCCGTCCCAAGTGTTACACAGTTACACGCTTGTTTTCGAAACAAAACACCGGAGGACCTGTCGTCTGCTAAGCAAAAACACTTAGTGCAGCAAACGTACCCAAGTACAAGCACCTTATTTGATGAAGTTTCACCCAAGTTTGCCACACCAGATGTACACAAACAACAGAAAATAGTGACGTGTCATGCACACTTCCGCTGTGTTACGCAGTTACGTGCATACCGAGAACGTGAGGGTGACTGTCAAATCGTCTAAAATCAAGAGTAATACGACCACATTGGAAGTAAAGGTAAGTTTGCATGATCACATTATTCATCTAGTTATTGTTTCAGATGAAAATGTTCCCTTTTCCCCTTCATGGTCTAAGAGAAATACGTACTTTGATTAGCCACATGCATCTACACTGTTTGCGTCGCACGCTACACAGTACCAAATTCTTTTCACAAAAAAGAATGGTGTAGATGTTTTTTATCAAGGTATATCGTGAATGATTTTTAAAGTAAGCTGGTTTAAAGCGGTTAAATCTAAGCTAAAGCGTTATGATTATGGGAGGCTGGCGCCCATCACAGCTGACTCTGCGTGAGGGAATTTCAATATTTGATATGTTTTCTATTCTCTATTTTGTATAAAATATAGGTTGATAAGATTCGTAAATCATTGCATTCTGGTTTTACTTCCCAACTCTTTTGGAACTGGGGTTGTATAATTCCCACCAAAAGCTAAGACCACTCATCATAACTGACGTTAAATTCTTTGGCTGGATCAGTAAAAGGAGGAGAATGTTAGTAAAAGTGCACCGCTAATTGTAGACAGAGCCACCTGATAGAGGGTGACGAGCTCTGTCTTTGCAGAGCCAAGACACTGACGGGTATATACCACAGCTTAATTAAAAATGAACAATTGGGGAAAAAATAAGAAAATTAAGACAATACGAGATTAATTACGAGATCTCTTAAAAATAAGAAAAACAAGAGATTAATAAAGAGATTTGGGAAATTGATGTTGAGATTAAATTCTGGAACAGGCCAAACAGCTAGTCAGAAAAGGTTTAACTTAGGAAATTAATTGTACTCAGAGTGCGCTTTGCCAGAGAACAAGTAAAACAATGAGAGGTGCACTCTTTTTCCTTGAAGCAGGGGCGAGGTTGTGACAAGTACAGATAAAGGGATATCTCAAACAGACATTGAAAACATTTTGCCAAAGGCAAATTCTAAACAAATCTTGGCAGAGCATTTATTTTGAGTTATTCTTCATAGAGTACGAGTTAACATCTGCTGGCTGCTATGTCGTAAGTATATTTCATTTTTATTTGCTTATTTAATGTAATTTATCCATTTAATTTGTTGTTTTTAAATACTGTATGCACCATTAATAGTATAAATATAAAGGAAAATATTTACTCTCCCTAGGGTTCACTCTCCTGTTTACTAGTATATTTCTGAGCGTTCTTTTTTTTTTCAATTAAAATCAACTGCAATTCTGTACCCAAACAGAAACGTTTCATTGAGAAGTGTTCATATATCCATATCAGAAGCAGAATATTTTTACAATTTTAACCTGCATTATATTTACATTATATTTACCATTTATGCTGCTTTTCCCCCCGTGCCGCTAACTGGGTTATCAAAGGACGGCCATGTCTCTCACTGTCATTCACACAGAATGCTGTTTTTGTCACTAAATCTGAACAGATGATATGACACATTGACATTTATAATTACACTTATACAGAGTCTGACCCACAATTATTATATACAGAGACTGACCCACAATCTGACCTCTCTGAACAATCTGAACTATCTGACAATTTAATGACTTAAACTTAATGAACACTAGTCAGACTGCTGTATAAAGGTGCACAAAGTTGCCTCTCCATACACTCCAGGAGCTCAAGAATTGTCAGATTTTCAGAGAGGTCGAATTGTGGGTCAGTCAGAGTGTGGCATCAGTCAATGGTCAACGGTATCTGTCAACGGTAAAACGTTCAACAGTGAAGGTAAGACCACCACAGATCCATGACCAGGTCGACGTGGACCATCAGAAAGATGCCTTCACTCCGGGAAGAGAGCAGTGGAGAAAAATCCCAGTTCCAAGGCCGCAGACATTGCAGAAGACATCCAAACCAGCTCAAAAACTGTTACGCGCGATCTTCATCAAATGGGCTATTATGGCTGAGCAGCAAGACGCAAGCCTCTTCTTCGACCAGTAAATATTCATTCTGACATTTTGGGTGTCTATTTTCCTTTGTACGATCTCTGTAGCTCTAATTTCCATGCCCATAACACGCTGCCTTGCTGTAAGCGCCACCCACTCCACCTAAGACAAGACAGCATGGTTGCTCGATCTATTCACTTGATCTTTTTAACTTGATCTATTCATAAGTTAGCTGAGCTAGCAGTTTACTTAATCAAATACAAGCAAAACAATTTTTTTACTGCTATGAGTCTATATGTACACCATATAGTGTATCACTTATCTTAACAGTTAGATTATTGGTGAAATTGTTAGGATTATTAGCTGGTCTAACTAGCTAGCACTTTCTTATAAATACATACAGTAAAACACCAAAACAAATTACAAAGACACCATGAAGTTAAGTGTTTACATGAGTGTCGAAAAAAGATAAGCCCCGCCTTCAACTTCGACACTGCCTTACGCGTGGTTACATTTGTCTGCTTCGTGAGTAAATGTCAAGCTTTTAATTCTTTAGCTTTAAAGAAGCCCTGAGGTGGTGCAATCATGTTCTGGAAGTGTCAATAAAAAAATAGCTGTTCTATAGAACATCGGAACCCGTCAGCCAGGAAGCCTCAAGCGCACGGAGGACAAATGCCATCTCCCATACGAACAGTTTTGGACAATTAACATTTTATTAGCCACCCCACAAGATCACATATGCGAATTAGCTACCCAAAGTGGTTTTAGGTCATAGGGAGTGCCTATGCAAAAGTTGAGAATGCTATCATGCATATGAGCAGAGCAATGGCCTGGACAAACTTGATATGTTCAAAGTCACTGTGCCAAGGTCAAAGGTCACATAGGCAAATTAGCTACGCCATGCACAGGTTCAGGTCATAGGGAGTACCTATGCAAAAGTTCAGAAAGCTATCATGCATATGAGCTGAGCAATGGCCTGGACAAACTTGATATGTTCAAGGTCACTGTGCCAAGGTCAAAAGTCACATATACAAATTAGAATCCCACACACAGGTTTAAGTCATAGGGAGTGCCTATGCAAAATTTCAGAAAGCTGGCCTGTGCATGAGCCGAGCAATGGCGTGGACAAAGTTATTGTCATGCCGCCAGCCCGGCCACCAAGCTAACGACAATACCGCTCCAGTCATAACTTGCTGAGGGATAAAAACGTAATGGCCTTGGTTGCCTTAGCCTGCTCAGCTCTGCCGCAAAAAGGGGAAAGGAAGCTAAATACACTCAAACATTTTGAGTGCATTACAGTGAGGGAGCTGTAACCATATATATATAGCATATGTATGCTCAGTCAGATTTATCCTTTAAACAGTCAGCGCATTTTCTTTACACCTGCAAACAGCTGATTCTATTTGGTAAACAAATTCAAATACAGATTCAAAGCATGATAGAATAGTCTTCTTACTTTGAATATATTACATCATTTATTAAGTATCTTAAAGATTGGTACAATTAACTTAACACTTAATAAGCTGCTGACAAATAAAAATAAAAACCACACTGTATACAGTTTGACAGCAAAGTAAACAATAATGAACTGCTCTTTCAGTCTGTATTTTCTATCCCCTAATTGTTTTTATGCAAACTGAAGACAAGTGCTTGTGTTTAAAGATAGTGGTCTAGACACTGTTTAGAAACCTCTCAGACACTCGTGGTCACCAAACATTGGCGACCTCAGAGGTAACCACGCTGCTAATTTTAATATGAGGCAGCCTCTAAATTAGCCATACAGCCCCAGACTGAATATGAGTAATGAATACTGAAGTAATGTTTGGACTTAACTCGCCAACTTTGTTTGCCAACTCTATGGAGAGCTGATATTGAATTTCGTCCTACAAGTTGCAACTCTTTCTTCACATTTCTATGAGATAACTGAAGCAGAGAATGTGTGTACAGCACTTTTTTTTTTCTTGTGTTGGGTTCAAGTAACTGGATATTCATCGAGAACACTGATGTTATTTAGGGCACATCTGGGACTATTTAAAGCCAAGATATCATCCACTAACCATGTGATAGAATACAGGAAATATGATAACAACATGTCACAAAATGTACAAAATGTAGTGCTTTATCTATCTCGAGCATTTTATATGTCAGTAGGTCAGAAGAAAAGGTAACTGCATGGGTGTAAATAGAAGATGGCAATATTTACAATGAGATAAAGAGCAAGCAATAACACGTAAATGCAAATATTGAACCCTGGAAACAAGGCTGAGGGTGGTCAAAAGTCTTTAAAAAAGACTTTAACAGATACACAAAGCAGTACAGTACTCTAAATGAAATAGTGCCGCAAGTAAAACTGAAAAAAGGAGGAATTCTAAAGTACTTATCTCCGTAAAATCTAAGTAGCTCAGTAATTTCCCAGGGCTAGGAGAGAACCACTGTTGAGCAAAACCTTTAATCTTTAGCTCTTTGCTTGTTTTTCTGAGCCATAAGTCAATTCAGACAAAATAATACCTGTC
>JAQMYF010000021.1:18376061-18409331 GCA_030014195.1 Neosilurus mollespiculum
TATATATAAAATTGTATTTATATAAAGTTTTGTGCAAAGCTGAAAAATGAACTGCAGGTAACAGAAATATTAATACCTTTATATAAATATCTATTTGCCAATCTGCTTAATTCTAATACATTTACGTTTATATTTACAGCATTTAGCAGATGCTCTTATCAATAGCGACTTACAGAAGTGCTTTAAAGTCACTATCAGTGAATATATTCTTATACTGGTTTGTCTGGACACAGACTAAGTATACCATCAGTCAAACTCAGTGGGTACGTGTTGTACGTGCAGGGTTTTTTTTGTTTGTTTGGGGGGGGGGGCATGAGCATGTGTGTGCGTGTGTATATGTGTAATAGGATCTCAGCCAACACTGGGCAAAGGCGGGGTACATCCTGCACAGATAGCCAGTGCATCACAGGGCCAACGTACACATATCCATTTACACTCACACCTAGAGGCAATTTGAAACAGCCAATTAGCTTAATTTGCATGTCTACGGACTGTGGGAGGAAACCGGAGTTCCCAGAAGAAATCCACACAAGCACGTGGAGAACATGCAATCTCCACACAGAAACTCCCTCACTCCCTCAAGACCATGACCTTCTTGATGTGAGGCAGACATGCTAACCACTTTCTAAAATGTTAAACTACTTTATTTTTATAAGCCCTTAATAAATAATAATATTACTTTCTTTAATGAGTAATACCTTTATGAAATATTCATTCCTTAATTCGTGCACATTTACAATTTGAAAAAAAAAAAAAAAGAAAAAGAAGACTTTGTTTACTCCCTTTGGGATCTACTGATATTTTGCGCCACAACGTAATGTTTTGAGTAAGTAATCAGAATGACTCTGTTCACATTTACAGCCAAGACCGCAGAGAGAAGTGCATGAAAGCACAATGGGCCAATGGTCAGGAGCTGGCAGCACTTCATCTGACTCAAAAAGTTTGGAATCCAAATAGTGAAAATCTTTGTTCTCTGAAGAAACTCCCTCAATGCTTCATTGGCTCTCAGGCAGTTCAGTGTGCCTCCAGATTTTGGATTATGTATTGATCCATTAGGGCACTTTCTCCATTCGTTTACACCCTCGTACCCATCCAAGCACATTCGTCGTGGCCATATCAATTACGCTAGATGGAGGGGAAAATATTAGGTTACATTTAAGAAAAGAGGATGTTCCTCCATTCATCTTGAGTAAACATTTACAGCTATAATGCATCATTGCCTATCCCAAGAACCCTGGCATGAGTTGGGAAGAGACACTGGGCGGAATGCCAGTCAAGCACAGATCACCATCCGCACAAAGATTCTCTCCCAAAGGCAGTTTTGCATCACCAACCCACTTAGCGGTATATTTTTTGGAAGGTTGGAGGAAACTGGCGAATCAGTAGTAAAACCCATTCGAAACATCAGACGAAAGACGAATCAGACGAAAAACTGCGCATTGACAATAACCTGGTCTCACAGTCTAACTCACTGTATACATCCTGTAGATGTGAGGTGACAGCACGTTTCTTATGCTATTTCTTATCCCACTTTCTAGAAACCCGAGAAACTTGAGCTTTAAATTTGTTTGAATAATTATCCCAAACTGAATTTGATTTTAAGCTGTTTACACTCTAATACACATACAAACGGGAAGTTGAAAGTGACTGGGAGGTTTCAGGAGTTATGCTACAGAATTACTAAAAAAAAAAACCTTCCTGTTCCACAGAAAAGTATAGGCTTATCTGAAGTAAGGCAGCTTCTGATAAAACTGAGGTGGGGGTTGGGGGGTTTAAGCACCAGTCAGTGTTGGGGGGAGGGCACACTGGCAGTCACGAACTAAATGCAAAGTTTACATTAATTATATATATATATACTACAAGTCAAAACTTTTAGAACACCCACAATTAGAGCATATAAAAAATAATAATAATTAAAAAAAAAAAACAGTTGGAGGTAAAAATAATAAAAATAATAATAATAATAATAATAATAATAATAATTCGACGATGTTTGTATTGTTTTGTATTGTATTGTTTTGGAAATTCTGCACAGTGGTGTACTGGGTAGCATGTCCGTCTCACAGCAACAAGGTCCTGGGGTGGAGTCAAGGCTCGGACATTTCTGTGTGGAGTTTGCATGTTCTCCTCGTGCTTGTGTGGGTTTCCTCTGGGAACTCGGGTTTCCTCCCACAGTCCAGTTAGCTGTTTCAAATTGCCCGTAGGTGTGAGTGTGAATGGCTGTGTGTGTGTGTGTGTGTGTGTGTGTGTGTGCTGGCCCTCCGATGGTCTGGCAAACTCTTCAGGATGTAACCTGCCTTCACCCAGTGTCAGTTAAGATAAGCTCCAGCCTCCCCTTGTTCCTAGTAGGATTAAGCTGTTCGGCAAATAAGCGAGTGAGAGAAGTTCTTCCCAACACTGTTGCAGAAGTTCCCACAAATGTCTTGTTTTTTTTTCTTCTAAGGTAATTGAATGAACTTGACCAGTAAACTATGAAACTTTGACTACATGTCTATGGACTTCGGAGGAAACTGGTGTACCCAGAGAAAACCCACACATCCATAAGGTGAGCATGCAGACTTCACATAAAAACGCCCTCGCCGTGCCCGGGACTCGAACCCATAAAAACATCTCATCCCAGGAGTGTCAGGACTCTTATTCACAATATGATACAAGTATGTCACTGCAGGTATACAAGCATGTAGATGCTTTCAATCCATTTAACACTGTCTGACATCATAATATGTAGTTTAAAAAGTAATCGTTTATAATCCAACTATCCGGTGACAGACAGAAGAGGGCAGGTTTCCTTTTGTATCAGATTCCTTTCAGGGTATCTTGACATCACCCGGCATTTTTCTGTGCCACAGTCTTCTGGTTTGTACATTCAGTGCTTTGGGACAAGTTCTATTGTGAGAAATGAACCTGAATTGAATAAAATAGAGCTGCTCAGAATAGTGTCTGTGTTTGTGCAGAGTTGGTTTTAATAGAGAAATGCTGTCATATCTTATGACTGCCGAATCTGAATGATTTAGCCAAATTTGCTACTTGTAGATTTGGGATGTGGTGCCACGGTGGCACAGTGCTTACCTCACTGCAAGAAGGTCCCGGGTTCGATTCCCAGAGTTGGGGCGTTTCTGTGCGGAGTTTGCATGTTCTCCCCATGCTTGCGTGGGTTTCCTCCGGGTACTCCAGTTTCTTCCCACAGTCCAAAGACATGCACAGTAGGCTGACTGGTGATTTCAAAATGCCCCTAGGTGTAAGAGTGAGCGTGAATGGTTGTTTGTGTGTAGGTCCTGCAATGGCCTGTTACGTTTACTACACCTTCGCCCAGAGTCGGCTGCGATGGGCACCAGCCTCCCCGCGACCCTAAATAGGCTTAAGAGGCATAGAAAATGAATGAATGAATGAAATTCAGGATGTACAGATGATTTATTGGGGGATCTGGTTGGGCAACAATTACTGGTGCTGGAAGCAACCTGTTCAACCTGTAAATCTACAGTGATCGCAACACAACTTAAGGCAACAGTAAAAGGGGCACGGCACCAAATTTCTCAATTATATACATGATGCCTTCCATCTGTGAGTAAATGTATGACTGTGATGTAATTGTCATTGGTAAAAGGATAGGGAGACCCAGAGGTGATTTGGCAACATGTGCTGAGGGTAATTAGATTCATACTGGCCAGCACTGCATAAGAGCATGAACGTTAATGATGTGTTCGATGTTCCATCGCCAGTGCCAAATACTGTTCAGCAAACGGTGGTTATGTTCTACTAAATCAAGGTATGACGCAGCGAACACTGAAATGACTTGTTGGATTAATTATAACTAGCAGTGCATTCGGTATGCTCTGGTCTTAATGAGACAGGAAGACAATCAATACGCCCGACACAGAACACAAACTACGCAGTTTTTCCTCAAACAAACTAAAAATGATAATCGCCCTCAAATGCATCACCACTAAACTAATGACTCTGGTTTGAAAATATAAGGAGTAGAAAAATGTATGTGGTTAAAATAAAAAAGTCACAAAAATTAATACTCAAGTTAAGTACAGATTTGTACTTAAGTACAATACTCAAGAAAATGTACTTCATTACTGTCCACCCCGATCGTGATAAGAATAAGTATCACATTTCTTATATTACAAGTCTGGCTTGTGTGTGACACTGTTCAATAACTGAAACTGAAAACCTAAGTGTATGAAGAAGATTACAAGATTAAAATATAAGAAACCTTTTAGACTTCTTACTTTACTTTTTGTGTGGCCTATCCATGGAACTGAAGCAACACAGGTGCATGCTGGCCCCAAGTCCAGCTAAATGGGGAGGTTTAGGAAAAGACATGGCAACCTACTTTGTAAAAACTCAAAAGAGTCCCTAAGAGTTGGATTTGACTAACTGAATGACTGAGTGACTAAATGACTGAATGAACGAATGAATGAATCGTGTAAACAAACTAAGAACTCAGTGAATCTACAGGATTAAAAACAGTCACAATTTCTTTTACATTTTTCATTTCATTTTTATTTTACTTTCTAAACCATAAACCATATCCTTTATTGGGATTGTGGGGAGGCTGGATCTCATTGCAGCAGACTCTGGGAGAAGGTGGGGTACACCCTGAAGAGCTCACCAAACCATAGCATGGCCAACATAGACACACAGGCACTCACACCTAGGGCCATTTAGCCTAATGTGCATGTCTTTGTATTGTGGTAGAAAACGGGGCACCCGGTAGAAACCCACACAAGCACGAGGAGAACATGCAAACTTCACACAGAACACATGACTCAAACCCAGGACCTTCTTGCTGTGAGGCGGACATGCTAACACATGCTAACATAGTATAACATTAGCTTGTCCCCTGCCCAAATCCTCCAGGACATGAACAGACCAATAGGAAATACGAGTGGAAAAGACAGATGCCCAGGACCCACAAGTTACCTACTTATTCCATCTTCGAACAAAAAAACAAAAACAAAACAAGAATTTCTGAGCAGAATTTCCACTTCAGTTTCCACAAGCAATACAGCAACAGCTCACATACACATCAATGGCCTTTTTTCGAAGGGGGCGTACAATCATGAGTAAACTCAAAGAGTCACAAAAGATAAGAGCAGATCAGTGATCACAATTCAATTCGCTCCCACTCAGTTTACTGTCTTGATGATGTCATCAAAGGCAGGCTGAAGTCTCAGTAGCAGCAGCAGTGGTGTTTAATCCAATTACAGCTGATTAAGACTTTTAGCAAGACTTAAGCCCATTTGAATTGAGACCAACTGTTTAACCATTAAACCGTATTTGGCAAGCTTCTTACTACTACAGCAGAAAATCCATTAGCAGGTCGCTCACTGACGGCGAAGAGGAGAAATCCATCATTGTGTTCTGTCAGAGTATATGACAATATATATTTCATTAAGGTCACAGGGGATGCTGGCACCCATCTCAGCCAACTCTGGGCGAAGGTAGGGTACACCCTTAACAGCTCGCTAGATCATCGCAGGGGCGAAACATATACAACCATTCAAACTCACTCCTTGGGGCAATTCGGAACTGCCAATGAGCCGACTGTGCGAGGAAACCGGAGTACCCAGAGGGGGCCCACGCAAGCACGGGGAGAACATGCGAACCCCACACAGCAACACGCCGAGCCCGGGAATCGAACCCAGGACTTCTTGCTGTGAGGTGAACGTGCCGCCTGTCATAGCATAAAGAAAAAGAGTGGTGTTTATAAGACCAGCATTAATTTAAGGAACGCTAACTTCATTTCACTCCTAATTTACCTGTGGCCATTATAAATATCTCAGTAGTAATAGATAGATTTAGACTCTGCCTAAAAGTGGACCTCTCCATAAGCTCTTTGTGAGTTGTACTTTTCCATTCAAAATTAATTACTGTTCCAATGTTTAAAAGTTTAAGGGTTCTCCAGGAACACTGTAAAACTTCTTTTGTTTGCCAAAAACACTCAAAACTGGAGGGACTCTATATAAATCCGAAAGGTTGAATAAATAAATCTGCACATTAATGTAAATGTCATCACTCTGACTTTTACATAATGCACTCCGTAAAAGATTTAGCAACTGTTTTCATTTATTTTAAAAGATTGCATGCTGTTTACTACTTCTTATAGCACCTCACTTACTGTACAAGTTCACGTTTCCTCGACGTCACTTGATTGTTCTGCCCTCCTCGGAACCTTTGACTCAGTAAGATTTTGGTAGATGGACCTCTAATACTTATATTTGGGTGCCCTTGATGATCCTACTGATATAAGGATTCTGCAGTTTCAGCTCCATGAGGACAGTTATGCATGTGTTTCTTTAATAATGAAAAAATGTCCCAGTCACTGATTGAAAAGAAATACTGATTTAATTATAACCATGTATTAGATGGTTAGGGACACTGTGGTAATGAAGCGAAAGATTTGGAGCGATTTCCAATATTTAAACAACATTTTTCTGGCTGGGGAGGCATTGTGCCATAGTGGATAGTGTGCCCACCTCACCGCAGGACAAGCTGGGTTTAATTCCCGTGCTCGGGCTTTTCTGTGTGGAGTCTGTATGTTCTCCCAGTGCTTGTGTGGGCTTCTTCCAGGTACTCCGGTTTTCTCCCACAGTGCAAAGACATGCACAGAAGGCTAATTCGCTGTCCCAAATTGATCCTAGGTGTGAGTGTGAATGGTTGTGCAGTGCCCTGTGATGGTCTGGCGAGCTGTTCAGGGTGTACCCCGCCTTCGCCCAGCGTCGGCTGAGATACCAGCTTCACCGCAACCAGATCCAGAGTCAGAACAGCCATGAAAAATCAGTGTGACCATATTCTCTAGTCTTCATTCCTCTATTCACAAGCATACTGCATATCTATCCATTCATCATTCGTTTTCTAAACCGCTTAATCGTATTTAGTGTAGTGGGGAGGCTGGCACCCATCTCAATCGACTATGGGCGAGAGCGGAGTAACATCCCTATACAGCTCGCCAGGCCATCGCAGATATATATGTGTATATATAAACATATAATACTTATATACCACAGTTTATCTTGTGTAAACCACTTGTGATCCCATATCAATTTTCCTTATACAAGGGTGGGCTTAAAAAAAATTCATAGGCTGACTATGATGCAATAAACAAACTTGACCGGATGGGGGTTATTTTTTAACGCAGTCTTCCCTGCAGCCTACACGCTTCTTCCTTTGGTACCACAGTGCTCAGATCCCCGAGGTGGATCTCATTCTGATGGTGTGATGGATCACCATGATCCTTTCAGCCCATCCTCATACATCAGGCACCATGTGAAGAACCACAAAAATAAATAAAATAAAATTGAAGGTGTGTTTTTTTAAAATAATCCAAACAAAGTTATATTGTCATACTAATAGTAAAATTTTAGAATGAAGCTATTATGGCAATAAGTTGTAAAGTTAAGGGTTTTCACAAACACTACTCAGGCAAACTATAGACAGAATATAACGTTTTTTGGGGGGGGTTTTCGTTAGTAAAATTCTGACATCAGAATCGAGACACGGCAGTTCTAACCTGAATGACTTTGCTGCAACCATCATTTTCTGTTGCAGGATTAAAGGCATAAGGCCATGGCTGTTTAAAGAAAACAGTCTAAATAACATCGATGTGGTTATTAAAGAAGGCATAATCATTTATATAGATGGAATAATTATTTTATAAAGGAATCTAGACATGAATTCAAAAACTTTAAACTCCTTCTGATTTGCAAGTTGAAAGGCTATTTAACAGTCGTAGATTAGAATTTTGGACATTCACTGCATATTTACATGGGCACCTGAATTTGGGTATAAATCATGACACAGCTCCTTTCATACCCTGCAGTAAATATGTTAATGCGTGTGAATTTGAAGTAAGGAATAAATAAATCACAAATTGCATCAGCTTGAAAATAACATTCCGCTGCCTGTGTGTGTGAATTTACTATATTCTAGTACTACAGGCTGCCTTCCAATAACAGGAACTGGCAAGCTCTCGGCAATCTGTCAGCGAAGAGTCTTTAAAATTCAGGGAAAGAGCAATCAGGCGCTGGGGCGAGAGAAAGAATGAGAAAGAGAAAGAGAAAGAGAGAGAGAGTGAGGGAATTTATTAAACAGATTTAACTCCCCAGGATTAACTCTACAACACACGCCATGATGCCAAACGATCTGCATTTCCTTCAAATCAGAAAAAAACTTCAGAAATCTGGACAAAATTAAAGACGGGGAATAGACGGGAGTGTGTAACCGAGGCCAAGGTTGGCTGTATAAAATTAGTAATAAAATAGTAATAACAAATGAATAAACTAATAAAGCCTCTCATTTTAAAGTAATATATCTGGATGATATTTTTACACTGAAATCGGCCTTTATATTTGATATGTTGTTGTGATATAAGCAATGTAGTACATATATACAAACTATATATGGGGAAAATAAAGCAGCCTAAAGTAGCAGTGGCAGTATTTTCTAAGGAACTTATTTATAGCCCATTGATCGGTGCTTGGGAACAGATATGTACTCTTTTTGGCCAACAAAATGGTTCTCGTTTGCCTTGAAGTCCAATAATTAGCCCTTGGGGGGGTACATTAGTGTAGATAGTGCCTTGGGGAAGCAGAAGTGGGATCATACTGCACCCCTGTTTCTTGCTTCAGGGATGCACCTGATGACAGGTGCACAGTTCACCTGCATCACCTGTTCCCACTCTCAGCACTCCCATAACACCAGTGCGTTCGGTCGCCTCGTCTGACTGAAACACAGCAGCAGAAGTTAGGAGATGTTTACCTGCAGCTCGCACCACGCCACCTCCACTGTGGTCTCGGTGTCCAAGCCTTTATAAACGGTTTTAAACGAGCCTCTGCCGATCTCCACGTTAAACTTCAGGTACCGGCCGTCTGGAGACGTAGCCACGGCTTTGGTCTCCATGTCCTCCTTCTCCTCTTGCTCCCATCGGCTTTCGAGTCTCTTGCTCGACTTTGAGCTTCTTTTATTCGCCTCGGACTCCGAATCCGAGCTCGCGTCGTGCGCCACGGCCACCGGAACCGCGGCGTCCCACTGCGCTTTGGTCGGGGTGGACTGCGGTGACGCCGGAGACGGAGGAGTATCGGCGGCCTTGGATGTTTCGGGTAAGACGTTATCGTCGGACCATGAGGGCGCACCGAAGAACTGCGGCTCGAGCTCCAGCTTGTGCAGCACGTACGAGTTCCTCCGGGCGCTCAGCGCGTGCGCGCGCAGCGGCGGCACGAGGGACAGACAGTCGGCGTCCAGGTCGACGGGTAAACTGGGGAACCCGAGGCCGGACACCTCGACCTCTGCATGGGACATGGTGCGGGTGAAACGAGCGACCCAGGGCGGAATGAAGTGTTTCCTCTCCTGCTTCCTCTTTACTCCCAGTTCACGCGCAAAGGCAGCATCGTCCGTGGAGCCATGAGCGGTGACCGGGCCGAGGACATCATGTCCTGGTGCAGAGTAATTCGAGTCGGTGCGTATTTCAGCTTCAACAAAGTTCGGATGAAACCTGGAGGGGGAAAAGGCGCACATTAGTCAGAATAATCAACCCATTCCCTTCTTGAGTATCCAGTTTATGCAGAATTATTAAAGAAAGTGTTACAACATGACATTCTTACCTGCAGCCTGGACAGCGGTGGATTAAACGCACGGACTGTTACACGATGGACGTGCGCTCGGGGACGCTGTTCACGCTGCTTTAATAAACACGAGCTCTGAACAGCCTGTTCTAACCGCACGAGCGCGGGTCCAACACGAACCCCGCCTCCTCCTGTACGTGAGGCCATTGCTACAAGCACACACACACACACACACACACACGTACGCACGTGCACACTCCTACACGCCCACCCACGTGCCGCGATCAGGCACTGCGACCACCACAGTCCATGATTCCCACATACACATCCATCAGCCATAACATTAACACCGCCTGACTGGTCTGAATCTAGGCCGGTCAGGCGTATACACACCATCCCGCAGTGCGCTGTGTGCTCTGGCTCCTTCCTATCAAATCCAGCATGAACAGTTTCAGTAGTTTGTGCTACAGTAGCTCTTCTGTGCGATCAGACCGTACTAGACGTACCAGGCTTCACTCCGCACAGGCGTCAGCGAACCTTCCCACTGCGTACCAGGAACATCCCACAAGACCCAGTCGTTCAGCCATCACAATGAGTTACTCTGATCCTTACGCCCGCTCATTTTTCCTGCTTCCAACACATCAACTTCGAGAACCGACTGTTCAGTCTCTGCCTAATACATCTCACTTCTTGGCAGGTGGTTCTCTAATGAGATACTCAAACAGACATTCACAGAAGGCAAGGTGGATGTCGCTTATTTAATTCGGCGACTGCCGCAGAGCCGGAAGCAAATAATTGTTTTAGGACAGTATATGCAGGGGGAACATAAACAGCAAACTAAATCATTATGATTACCTTTCGTGTGAGCTACACGGAAGGTACTGTGCCAATTTTACCTGTGTGGGTGTCTGTCTGTCCGCAGTCCACGTGTACACGCACGGCCCTAGTAAGTGATTTAGTTTAGAAAGCCACTGATTAGATGATTAGATGTTTAGATAATTAAAGTTCAGCTTCGTCTTCAAGTTAGACAGAGCGTGCGTGTGTCCGGAGACTCAGAAGAGGTACGTTTTTATATTTTGCAGTTTTCCCATTAAAAGTAAAATTTGAGAGTCGAATGTAACGTTAAATATTCCAGTTGGTGCCACGCGAAAGGACAGTAAATGTGTTTATTTGGTCCACCGGTCATTTTTATAATGTATTTGTATACATATTTTAACCATTACAAGTGTTCGGTCAACTGCTACAAGTATTAATCCCACAAGGGAAACTTTGACTTCTGCATTTAACCCATCCAAAGTAAGCACACACACACACACACACACACACACACACACACACATAAACAGTGAACATACACATACTTGGAGCAGTGGGCTGCCACACATTGCAGCGCCTGGAGAGCAGTTGGGGGTTAGTTGCCTTGCTCAAGGGCACTTCAGCCATGAATGTGGAAGAAGGGAAGGTGCAGCTCGCTCACCCCCCGCCACCACACATTTTTCCTGCTGGTTCTGGAATCGATCCAGTGACCTTTCGGTCCCAAATGCGCTTCTCTAACCATTAGGCTATGGCTGCCCCCTGCCTGATTCAAGGATTATCCACACAGAATAATGTTTTTAAATCCCCAGATACCAAACCAATCAGATCATGCTGTTCCCATATGATATATACTAATCAATGTTATTTACTTCGCCTGTCAGTGGACGTGATGTTTTCACTGTTTTGGCTGACTGCTTTATAAAAAGTGAGCAGGAGTGTGCATTCATTCGATTACAGGATTGGCAGAGAGTCAAGTCACTGGTGGAGCCTTGAGGAAGACCTATAACCCTAACCCGTTCAGCATGCTGCCTATAAACAAATTCATCACTCCAAAATTTTAAATGTTAATGTTAATGTTTCTGTGCTAGAGGTTAGGAAAGGGCGGCACCATGGCATAGTGGATAGCATGTCCAGCTGACAGCAAGAAGGTTCTGTGTTTAAATCCCGGGCTCGGGCGTTTCTGTGTGGAGCTTGAATGTATTTCCGGTGCTTGTGAGGGTTTCCTCTGGGTACTCTGGTTTCCTCCAACAGTCCAAAGACATGCACGTCAGGCTAATTGGCAGTTCCAAATTGCCCCTAGGTGTGGATGTGGATGTGAATGGCCTGGCAAGCTGTTCAGGGTGTACCCCGCCTTCACCCAGACTCGGCTGTGACAGGCTACAGCCTAGATATAGGTATAGAAGCATAGGAAGACTGGTTAATTTTAAAATGACTGAAGCTATTATACTCTATATGGCCAAATGTTTGTGACCACCTGAGCATCAGATCCATATGTTTCTTCTACAAACTGTTGCAAAAAGTTTGAAGCGCATGATGGTTTAGAATGTCATTGTACGCAGTAGAGGTCGAAACATGATCCAGCATGACAGTGCCATCGCACACAAAGCAAACTCTTTACAGACATGGTGTACCAATGGTGGAGCACCTATGATAGCTTAATGAATGAACAATAGGTTGGGACAGTAATCAGACCCTTCTGCTTTTGCACACTTCAAGTTCAAAATACATCCCAATATATTCAAAGCAAATAGGATCCACCTGAGCTCAGTTTAGTGTTTCCTAGCCAGGGATCTGAACACTTACACAAACAAGAGGTTTTATTTTATGGATTTTATTTTTTCAGAACCATTTTATCTGTTATTAGGGTCCCAGCCGACACTGGGCAAAAGCCGACGACATGCTGAACAGCTCGCAAGAGTATTAAAGGACCAACACACACAATACCACACTGTACAGTGGTGGCTCAGTGGTTAAGGCTCTGTATTACTGATACAAATGTTCAAGCCACTGCCACTGTTGGGTCTTTGACCAAGGCCCCAGTTGCTCAGTTGTATAAAAATGATGAATGTAAGTCACTCTGGATAAGGGTGTCTGCCAAATGCCATAAATGTAAATGTAAAACCATTCACATTTTCACTCAGAGACAATCCAGTATAACCACGTAGCCTAGTGTGCATGTCTTTGGACTGTGAGAGGAAACTGGACTACCCAGAGAAAACCCACACAAGCACGAGAAGAACATCTTATGCTTGTGTTTTTGGGGGCTCTAATGGTTAGACAAGCAGCTTTGGAACCAAAAGGTCAGTGGTTCAATTTCCGAACCAGCAGGAAAAATGTGTGGTGGGGGAGTGAGCTGCACCTTCCCTTCCCCCACCTTCATGGCTGAAGTGCCCTTGAGCAAGGCACCTAACCCCCAACTGCTCTCCTGGCACCCCAGTGTGTGGCAGCCCACTGCTCCGAGTGTGTGTGTGTGTGTGTGTGTGTGTGTGTGTGTGTGTTCACTTTGGATCGGTTAAATGCAGAGATAATAATTTCCCTTGCAGGATTAATACAGTACACAAAATAAATAAATAAATAAGTCGAACATGCAAACTTTACTCAGAAACACCCTCACTGAGTCCAGAACATCACACAGGACCTTCTTGCTGTGAGGTAGGACCGCTAACCACTATGCCATCGTGCCGGCCATTTTGTTTTATGCATTTTTAAAATTACTTCTGGAAAATAAAAGTTCTTGCATTGTCATTTTGGATGATTTTGTGTACGTTAATGGCTAATTATGGATTATTTTGTGTAGGTAACGGTTAAGGATAAAAGTACAAATTGTAGAGTAACTTCAGAATAATGTTTCTTAATGTAAATTTGTGAAAACTTTAAATATCTCATGATATATCTGTACAATATATAATATCAAAAGGTTCCGAGAATCTGGAGAAATCTTTGTGCGCAATAGACAAGGCTGAGAATTGATATTTGATTCTTGTGATCTTCAGGGTCTCAGACAGCAGTGCACTGAAAACAGACATGATCCTATCATGGATAATCACTTCATGGGCTCAGGAACACTTCCAAAAGTCACTGTCTATAAACACAGTTCACTTTGCAATCCATGAATGCAGGTTAAAGCTTTATCATGCATCGTGGTCTAGAAATACTGCCATCTTCTCTGGAAAAAAAAGCTTGTTTAAAATGGACTGAGGGGGAAGTTGTCAGACAAATCGAAATATGAAATTCTTTTTGGAAAACCTGGACATTGCGTCCTCTGGACTTAAGAGGAGGGGGACAATCCAGCTTTTTATCAGCACTTATTTCTAAAGCCTGCATCTTGGTGAAATGCGTTCATGTTTTGTGAATAAAATAGGGGTTTATGAGATTTGCAAATAATTGCATTCGGTTTTTAGTTATATTTTACACAGTGTCCCAACTTTTTGGAATTGGGGCTTTGCGTTTTAAATGAAATCCGTATACAACACTATTCAAAAGTTTGGACACACCTTCTAATTCTTTAAGATTGAGAAGGTGTGTCGAAACTTTTGATTCATACTGGGTAAAAGGCAAAACTGAATCCCTCCTGATTCTGAACCAACTGAGTTTAGCCCTTCTGTGTTTTCATTTGCTGTTTGGTTTCTTTATCATATGTGTACTGAGTGCTCCAATACTTGTTCAAGCAAAGTATGATAGTTGATATCCAACAGACCTGAAGGATCAAGTCAAAGTGTATATTTCAAGAGGAGAACTTTCTCAGAGGGTATTGTTATCTGATGTAATTTGAAAAACCTGCTCCCTATAACCCCACACACGCACACACACACACACGCACACACACACACTACAAGAAACTACTTGTGACACAGTTAAGGTGACTTCAAAATCTTTACTAAAACAGTAGTTCATTGCAGCATGCGGAATTGCTCTGATGTTTTTATGGCCTTTTAGCATTAGCGGCATTGTACTTCATGTGAAACAGCTTTTAGTGGTTCACTGTATGTTCATTAATAATTACAAACTATATTTAAAGGGAAATTAAATCCAAAGTTAATAAAAGCTCACATACATGCACACGTCTTTGCACATAAAAACACACTATTGTTATTTCGGGTGACACTGAATACTGCGCAAAGTTGCACATGATTGACATGTATGCGACGGTGAATATAGTAGCAATTTGCATATGAATGAATGGCGGGACATACTATAAATGAACAGACGCTTGTCTGATGTATGCAAACATGAGCTTGTATCATGTATAGACATGCCTAATTTCAACTTATTCAGAAGTTCACTACACATGTCGAATTCGTTTCCATAGGGGGAGTTTCTCTGTGAACTTTGCATGTTCTGCCCATGCTTGCATGAGTTTCATTCTTGTACTCCAGCGTCCAAAGTTCCAAACTGCCTCTGGGAGTGAATGAGAGTGTGAACGGTCGTTAGCCCTGCGATGCTCTGGTGACCCTAATAAAGGATCAAGTGGTTCGGAAATGAAATGAACTGAAGAGTCCGTAGATGAATGTGCTTTATTGTGATGGTTCTTCATTGTTAACCCTGTTAAATGAATTTTAAAAATAATAATTAAAACTAAAGATTAAAGTTAAGTGAACAAATGTGACACATCAGAGTGGATATTAAGTCAGAAATTATTAAATACTCTGTTAAACTTTAAACATGATTTTCTCCAAAGTTGCAGTTACTGAAAATTCCTGGCAGGTTTTGGTTAATTACTCCAAAAATAAACAATTATGTTAGAAAGTTTGGATATCATTTGAAAGTTTAGGATATCAGCTACAAAATGGTACCAATAACTCAAAATTAATAATTTCCAACTTAACACCCACTTTGCAATGATAGGTCACAAATGGCAGCCATGTATTGAAATAATCCAGCCATCCTTTGAAATACACTTAGAAATGAGCAAAACAGCATATTTCAGTATCTGTTAAAGCTATTGGAACTTTACGTTAGCCTATGGATGGTCACACCTCAATCTTCTGTTTGGACACAGCTTTAGAATTTAGAAGCTTTAGAATCTTTAACATATCTGCAAAACACCGTGCCACCAGTCTTGATTTATAGATGTAAATTAAACTCACACTGGCATGTTGCTGCCACCTTGCTTTTTGAATCTATACAGGTATTCGAGTTTAAACTGTAGTTAGATAAGAGATACCAATCTTATGAATATAAGCCAAAAATCTTAGGAAAATTTTGAAAATATGGGTGGTGCTAAATGTCCAGAAAGTCTCAAGTTTATTAATTAATCACTCAACGAGCAAAATTTTACTTCCTACAATATACATTATAGAGCCATTCTTGTTTCACCTGCAGAAACAGTAGCCTCCCAGTGGCCAATTTGTGAAAGTGTCATATGTCTGTAGAAAGCCACAGGTTGCCCTGAAATGCCTTTAAAATAAACCCAATAAGATATGTTACAGGTGAATGTTACAGGTGAAAGCTAGAATAAAAAAGTGAGATATTTCAAGCCATTAGGTGTTATAATTTTGATGATTATGGCTTACGGTTTATGAAAACCCCAAATCCAAAATCTCAGAAAATTAGAAAATTACATGAAATTAAAAAATATATATATTTAAATACAGAAATGTCAGCCCTCTGAAAAGTATAATCATGCATATGTACTATGTATGCACTGCTTGTGCACCTTTTTCTTCAACACTTATCTCTTCCACTTAACTTTCTGTTGATGTGCTTTGATACAGCACTTTGAGAACATCCAACTTCTTTTGCAATTACCTTTTGAGGCTTTCCCTCCATGTGGAGTGTGTCAACGATGGTTTTGTGCACAACTGTCAGGCCAGCAGTCCTCCCCATGATTGTGAATTCTACTGAACCAGACTGAGAGACCACTTAAAGGGTCAGGAACCCTTTGCGGGTGTTTTGGATTAATTATCTGATTAGCATGTGACACTTTGAGCCTACAATATTGAACCTTTCAGCTGTAAGCCATAATCATCAAAATTATAACAAATAAAGCAGTTAAATATTTCACTTTGCATGTAATGAGTCTATAAAATATATTAGTTTCACCTTTTAAGTTGAATGCACGATACTCTAATTTTTCGAGTTTCACCTGTGAGAGGCAAGCCTGTGTTAATGAAGCCATTATAAATCTCTCCATGTACAACAGAAGGCAACACTATGTAAAATTTCCACAGTTTCCAACCAAATATGAGGTCATTTTAATCCATGTTTAATTTGACAATCCCCCAAATAATCAGGCTTTTAACGTAACAAAATGCTCTAGATACATGGTACACAAGTATATGGTATGGTTTTCATGTTTTCTGCCTTGTGCACCGTACTGGGTAGCACCTTGAGACACATGATGATATGCATTGGACACCTGATTGGACATCAAATTACCCCTGGTCCATTTGCACCACTTTCGGGACACCAAAACTTCAGACACTCACGGTTTGTCATGGTCACTGGAGCAAGCGCGGTCATTCATAAATGAAGTCAGTTCCTTTTTTACTGCATTAGGTTTTATGGATGGCAAGAAAAAAGTAGACGGCAAGGGGGTGCATTGGTTAGCACTTTCGCCTTACAGCAAGAAGGTCCCGAGTTCGGGGCAAACCTGTGTGGAGTTTTCATGTTCTCCCTGTGGTACTCCGGTTTCTTCTCACAGTCCAAAAACATGTACAGTAGGCTGATTGGTGATTTCAAATCGCCCCTAGGTGTGTGTGGGGGGGGTGAATAGTTGTATGCGTGTTGGCCCTGCAATGGCCTGGCGAGCTGTTCAGGGTGTACACCGCCTTTGCCCAGAGTCATCTGAGATGGGCACCAGCCTCCCCGCGACCCTTATATGATTGAACAGCTTAGACAATGAATGAATGAATGAATGAATAAAAGTAGCACGACAGTAAAGACTTTTAGATATTATAGTCTACAGACCAGTTTAGAAGAAATTGCTGAACACTCAGTCGAACGCTTTCTTCACACCAAGATGACTTGGCGCACCATCATGTTCACACCATTCCCTGCACAAGCCCTCTTCCTTAACAGCAGTCCATTCTTTCACTCATTCATTCACTAAACTGCTTAATCCTACTAAGATCATGGGGAGGCTGGAGCCTACGTCAACCGACTCTGGGCGACACACAAACACAGGGGGAACATTCAAACTCCACTTAGAACCAGCTTTGCCGTGGCCAGGACTAGAACTGCTAACCACTCTGCCACTGTGCTGTCTGCAGCAATCCACCGTTAAGGAAATACTCACTAGGAACACACGACAACATTTCCTAAACGACTCAAACAGGGATTTCAGTGTGAGATCTGCAGCTTACTCTTTAATACACTCTTCCCTGAACAGCAACAACAACAGGATTTAAAAACAAAATGCTCCTTTCCCTCAACCTGGTCTTCTACCTGAGAAAATAACTTCAGAAAAGGCTGGATCTGTTCAGATCCCTCAGATAGCTTTGCTCTTTGACCATGTCAAAGCACAAGAAAAAAACTTCAAGGTGCTGTTCAGCATGCCCATCTACTTCCTTTAATTCCTGTAAGGGTGAACCAACACAAAAATAGTGGACTATCATACCAAATTCTTGCCCTGCCAAATTATTCCCCAGAATAACGTATCTGCCATGAGGTGGCAGCCTATTATTACCTGTCCATGTTCAAGAGATGAACACAAAGGAGAGGAACCCACAGAGGAACTAACCCAACACCACAAACAGGGATTTTCCACCAGTAGCAGTAAAGGCAAAATGCATAACCACAATGTGTCACCAAATCTTAGCATGTACTGTATCTTCTCCTTTCATCCATAGACACAAAACCACCTGACACAAAGGGTGCACACATCAACACCTGATGCCCTGATAGATGGAGCGGTAGGGGGTCAGGAAAACCTCACATTCATGTCTCGGCTAACTGCGAAAATCCAATTAATTAACTTTGGAATTTTTTGGAGGAAACCGGAGCACATGTAAAGTCCACACAGAAACACCCTCACCGGGCTAAGGACTCGAACCCAGGAGTGTGAGACACAAGTGCTAACCAGTACATCACCATGCCGGCTACATAGCATATATTGATTAGATAAAGTTATTCTACTTTTTATTGCTAACTCCAGACTTCCAGATCAAATCATAAAGCAATCTCCAGGGTACCTTTATTTTAGGATTTAAATCTGATTGTTACTGGGCCCTGCTAAAACGGTGTTCTTCTACTAAAGCCAGTCATCGGTCGATTAAATTTGCACTGTCATGGTCCTGCTGAAAAGTATCATTTGTCTTTATCTGACAAAGAGGCCTGAGGTTTTTGGACCTATTTATGTTTATTTATTCCAACCTTAACCTATAGATTCCCAGATTCCCACCCCTGGCTGAAGATAATCAATCCCATAGCTAAAATACTGGCCTCACCTTGGTGTTCTTTGGTTGAGAGGTTTTCTTGTTTATTTGCCAAACATATCTTTTAAAAATATATCATTAGGATCATTTAAGTGGACGTTAGAAACAGTTTCATTTAGCCACCCTACCACATAGGCAAGGAATGTACCAAATTTAAGGTTATCTCATGGAGGCAAAGCACATTTATAAACAAGGGCACTTAGAGTGCAAACCTCTGCTAAGCCATAAAAATTATGTACACAGCACCCCTTGCTGGGCCTGCTGTACTACCACAAAAATAGGATTTTAAAAACTTTTTTTGGACCAGGCAATGCACATGTATGTTTAACTTCAAAGTGTTTACTCCTTGGTTTCGAAAGAAGTAATAATGAAAATATGAAGCTGAGCTCCGGTGAACTTACGTGTACACATGCACAAGCATGAATCACTCACACCGAATCCTACGGTTTTCAGAACAGCAGCACAGCTCGTGGTCGACAACCTGTTGGAATGCACATTACTCCCAACACTAGAGAGTAGCTATCAGGGGTTTTTTTTATATAAAACAATTTTGCGTCAATAATCAGTTAGACTTGGAACACAGAAAATTTGCTATCCATTTCTTCACTTTAAATGGTCTGTCATTTTTAGTTTCTAAATCAGATCAAATGTAAAGCCCTCAAGCAAAAACATATTTACATATAGCAAGAGGAAAAGGCAAATATTATACACACTGCCCAGCCAAAAAAAAAAAAAGTCACACACACGAATATGTTGTTGTTGTTCCGCCTTTAGCAACATAACATTTATTTCCGTCCGGTGTCGGGTTCATTTCTCACCGACGTCTTGAATTGATGAGGGAAAAACTAAACCACTTCATAAAGTCTTCTCCAGAACATCCCGAAAACCTCCCTGAACCATGCTTGCATTACTCAAGTCCCCATTTTATATCTGTGCCATCAGGGAAGAAAAAAAACCATTGATACGATAACCTGCTCATTCAGTACATTCAGATCATCAGCTCACTTCATTTTATTGCCACATTAATGTTGCTGAGCCTCAACCAGACCAACTGGAGCAACAATGCCATGGAGATTACATGCTGTGATCAAGGATAAATGTACTCCATGAAAATATTAGTGTGCGACTTTAAAAAACTAAACGAAAAAATTTTTCAACATTTAACATTATGGGGAAAAAGCAAAAACCTAACATCACTCTTACTCTGAGACGCACAATACAGCACTCTTGTTGCTATAATTCATGAGACTGAGATCATGATTGGTGTCTTCATGCTTATTATTAAGATAAAACATTAAGAACACAAAAAAGAAACCCCTCTTATTTATTTGTACAGTATTATCATGGTTGTTCATGATATGTCTTTTACACACACACAAAAAAAAAATTTAAAAAATTAAAAAAACCTTGCACACAACACCTATCCACTGAGTTCTTGACTGATGGTATACTTAGTCTGTGTCCCGACAAACCAGTATAAGAATATATTCACTGATAGTGACTTTAAAGCACTTCTGTAAGTCGCTCTGGATAAGAGCGTCTGCTAAATGCTGTAAATGTAAATGTCATGGTATAAAAGGTGTCTGAAGGCAGATACAGACAAGAAGAATAGTGCTACTGGAACGTTTCAGCAACCACACTGCAAAAAATGCCATGAGGACAACTGGCTTGTATCTTTGTGTTTCAGGAAGGAAGCATCAAGTTGACTCTCAGTAAGATTTTTGTGTTTCGTGGTAGCACACAGGAGATATTCAAGTAGGATGAGAGTCTGCCAGAATTTACAGCAGTAACAGAAAAAGAAGTCAAACTGACAAGTTGACTCGAAAATGTATATTATTTTCTTGATATGACAGTTGACTGAAGGTGACATTTGCTTTAAGAAGTGAATTCCTACATCAAACTCACTGAACAGGCTTCTACGTCATCTCCAATTTGCCAGGTGTAAAATCACCAGTTCAAAACCCTTCCAACAAAGAAATTAGATTTATCAACAAGGGTGGGCTTAAAAGTTCATAGGTTGACCATGATGCAACGGTCAAATCTGACCAACTGTGGTTTATTTTTCACCATAGTCTCCCCTGGGTTCGGCACACTCTACCACACTTCTATCGGTGTTGCAGTGCTTGGATCCCCTTGGTATAGAAGCTCCCAAGTTTCATTGCTCTGGCATTACTCCTTCTTAGTCAGCCTATGAACTGTAGCCCATCCGCTGGAGCGCCGAGCCCAATAGATCAAAATGAGATCAAACTGGGCTTAACACAGCAACGCTGTCCCAAAAAAAAAAAGAAGAAAAAAAAAAAAAAAAAGGGTGATTTAGTAAATCAGAAGAATTTGACTCCTTTTCCGTCATCCATTGTGAAGATTTCCGCTTTGCCTTCAGTCTGCAGGGCCTGCAGTGCACGCAGCAGCATCCACTCCTCCAGCCCATGGAACTCTGGGAAATGAAGTGCACCATCATTCACTTGCATGTCCTTCACTACATGATTATTAAAAAAGGACCAGTATCACCAACTCTGCAGAAAAATGTACATTTAATTGAAATGATTTTATTCATGCAGGTCTGTTATAAGATCAGTCGGGACACTGCTGGGTTTCTGTGTGCAGAATATCAGGACTCTGTGTTTAACTGCTGGTGAGCAGGATGATAAGAAAACAATTTGCATGCCTGCACATTATTGGTACAGAGGTAGAACAGACATCACAACCAAATCATTATAGGATGTATCATGTAATGGGTGTCTAGACCACTTAGCAATAATTAACCAGGGCTAGCCTTCGTGTCCCTTTGTTGCTGTCACACCAGTGTGTCACTCACTCTATGATGACATCACAGAGAGGGGCACTATCACCCCGGGAACATCCCACCTGCAGACCTCTACACACTCTTCGAGTTTCTACTACTAAAACAATGTACACAACTGCCTTAATGAAATTAAAACATTTAAACATCATAAGTTTGGTTTAAATTAAATTAATTAATAACTAAACATATACATATAAATAAAAATATATTAATTATAAAGAAAAAAAATGCTAATTCTTTAAGCAGTATCTACTTTTATAAGGGCCCACTCAACCCCAAATCAAAAACAGGGGTGGGTGGGTGTGTGTGTGTTTGAAATGCTTGTTGAAATTAAAGCATAAATGTGACGATTTACCTCATGAATTTTATTATAACGTTTCAAAAGAAGTTGAGAGGATAACCTTGGGTTTACTCTGGGGCATGATGTCCGCAAGGGAGGGGGGGGTCAAATTGTGATGATCTTGAGGGAACTTGGTGCATTTGTGATGACTGCAGTGAAATCCCATAGTATGCCACACTCCAGCTTTTGAACTTGTGACCGATAACAGTTTGGATGGTCCTTTTTACTCCTTGGTCCCAAAGCTGGACTACGGTGTCTACTTTTTCCAAATACTGATTTGCACATTCCACATTTCCAACTGAGTGATGACCCCAGATGCTTCCAAGCCCAGAGAAGTCAATAGCACTTCTAATCACAGTTAATATAAAGCTTCCTTTTACACAGTTAAGTTTTATCTGCTCAAGCTGTAACTATAGCTTGACTTAACTGTGCATATAAAAGTACAGGATAATTCGACTTCACGCAAAACATCACTGAAAAAAATCCTTGCTGCTTGCATCTGTATGAAATACCACCAGCTGCATCTGATAAAGCTCTCTGGACAGATGTATGATGACAGATGTAAAGAGAATTTCACAGTCTGATCCTTTAAACCGAATAAAGGGGGTGTATGTTGGTACTGTACTGGTTTGTGAAATAAAAGGTAAAGTACAATTTATAAATCATACTTTCTACTTTAAGCTGCATTTAAGATAATGTCCCAACTTTTTCTTCTTTGTGGTTGTAAATTTAATTCTGAATATAAGTACCCACAAAAAAAGATGGACATTGTTTGGTAAAGCAATACAGTTTGGCGTAATCTGCCAGATAAACCGAAATTATTCATCACAAACAGTACATACCTTCACTTTCTGTGTCGTCACCTTTAGAAAGCTCATGAAGTGTAAATACTGAGTTGACCATGCCATTTTTAGATACCTAAGAATGAAAAAAGAAAATTAGTGTGTCATCGTCAAAGGCTACAGAGCCCATAAGGGGACACTGAAGGAAAAAAAAAAAAAAAAAAAAAAAAGATATTGGTTTCTCAAGTGCACGAGAAACACTAGTGACTTAATAGAGCTGAATTATAACCTTGGACTCGCTTATAAAGACTTTGCAGCTTTGCTTGTCTGGCGTCACTGTTGTATTATCAGGTGATCAGGTGACTGATCAAGGCTGGTGAATCCCCTGCGCCGAAACACACCACAAGACTTCAAAACCTGCTTTAGGATAACATAACGACGACAAGCAAGGCTGCAGTGTCTTTACAGGTGAGTCCAAGGTTAAAACACAGCTCAATTAAGTCACATATTTCCATTTATATACATAGCTCATACTTTCTCGTGCGCCCCAGATACTTTCGAGAACTTACGAGAAAGTATCTGGTGCGCACGAGAAACCAATATTTTATTTTATTTTATACTCTTTAAAAATCATACAACATGCCATCACAAAACATCTTTAGAACTTCAGTCTTTTAAAGGGAATTATTTTAAATGCAGTAAAAGTGTACAGCACTATAAGGGGTAAAGCTGCACAAAATAAAAGAAAAAAGAAAAAAAAAAGTAATGTGATTATAAGCGGGTTTGTTTTCTGCTCTTGTCGAAGCTCTTACAGAGTGCTCTTTTCTCAGAAAGGTAGCATTTCCATTTGCTATTCATGTCATGTGACTAAATTGTGAAAACAATGTGTTTCAGTTTTGCAAAATATGTCTAGCTAAAAAAAAAAAAAAAAAAAAAAAAAAAAACAGTGTGACATTTCAAAATTTTTAACAGTATTATTTTTTGCAGTGTTTAAATTGCACAGTAAGCAGCTTAATGGAAACACGACTTCCTAAAACACAAGCAGACTTTCACGAAAAACAGTCCAGAATTTTAAATCCGGATCATCTCCAGAATTTAATAAGTCTTCTTTGTCCGATGCCACACCTTTGAACAAAAAATATCCAGGAATTTTTTTTTTTTTATATTCTACTACATAGTGAGAGGATGATTTATGAAATCGTGGTTCATATACAGGATTGCTAGGCTTGGTAGAGGTTTGTGCTCTCCAAATGTTCTTGTTTGTGTAGGGCTTTATACATTTAGCATTGTCGCAGAGCAGCTTTACAAAGTAAAAAGGAGATGAATAAAACTAAAACATTAAAAAAAAAAAAAAAAAAACAATAGTTTTCCAGCAGAATATTAAATGTTACAGAAAAATGATTTTTGTACGTCAGTAAAGAAAACAGCATGTTATGTTGGACACCACTTTTCAGGCATTGGTGGCTCAGTGGTTAACGCTTTGGGTCAAAGTGTGAAACAACATCTTTAATGGTATAACTGGAATGTCTTGAGGTAAAAAATGCTGTTATGAAGCTCACTCTCAATGTGAACCCCAAAAACTTTTACGGCACATCCCTTTACGTATGTCAGAAGGGTGACGGCTCCACTCTGAAACTGGCCTCACTCAGGGATGACGTGGCAAAACAATTGTGTGCAGTAGGTGAAAACATGGTGTGAATAGGGTTGTAATGAACACGGTTCAATAAGGTTGCTAAAGATGACAACATGGCAGCTACAAGGCAGCTAGACGGCGATACATGGTTTTGAGAGCTGCCGTGAAATTTCTAACATTTTTGAGGTCTCGCAGTTCATGACAGTCACAGTGTTAAGATGATGGAGCTGTACTGAACCGCCATCAGAACCACTCCCAAATGAGGCCAGCTTAAAAGAGTAAAAAATAATAATAATTAAATAAAACAGGACAGACAGGTCCTCCTGTTTAGCTGCCTCCCATATCACTGTAGTAAGTAATCAGAAAGCATGAATGATTTTTGCTAAATCTTAAATGTTGGCACCCCTACAGTCCTCACCCACTGATAGATCAGCTTGCCCCACTCTTCAGGTCTTCGCCACATAATTAAACAGCGTGTTTTGTTTTTGTCCATCCATTCCAAATTTCCTGTGGAGAGAAACAACAGTGACAGTACTGTTTTATGAAACTCGCTGTGTTTGGAGGAAACAGAACAATTTAAAAAAGATTACTGAGATCTCCTGCTCACCTTTTTTCCTCAGTTCCTCAAAGACAACTTGTATGGCCTCAACAGAAAGTTTCCCTGAACAACTGAAGTCAAAGTGAATTAACAAAATGGATTTAAAGCTCAGTAGTTTTGCTTAGTGCTTCGTTTTTCTCAGGGGACGTGTGTTAGCCATCACAGTCCTTGATTGGTTACTCAATTGAAGTAAGAAATTATCGATATGCTATGCTACCATATGCTAGTGATGCCAGCACAAGTGCGCCCCCGCCTAAAAGACCAGACATTCTCATGGAAGGAGATTCTCCTTTTTTTATATATCTCGTGCATCACGTGTGTACACGGCATGATTTGTGTGGAACTTAAGGATATCTGCATAAATGCTATACATTACATTTACAGCATTTGGCAGATGCTCTTACAATTATCATTTTTATACAACTGAGCAATTGAGGGTTAAGGGCCTTGCTCCAGGGCTCAACAGTGGTGACAGTGGGGATTGAACCGCTGACCTTTGTATCAGTAACCCATCACCTTAACCACTAAGCCACCACTGCCCTTCACCCTGGTAAGTGCATGCTGCTGTCAACTAAGGTGTGGTTTGATGTGTTCAGCACTCATGCACGGCTAAGCAACACAATGTTCTTTAAGCAAGCATGTGTAGAGTGCTTTCAATAAATAAACACAAACTAAATCTTTTTTGGAAAGATGGCCTCCCTCCTACATAACAATACAATCACATGAAAAAAAAAAATAGTAAACAAAATTTAGGTTTTCAGACGAACTGATCGCATTGATTGTCTTGTTAATTTTAATGTAGTTCAACGTACGTTGTTTCCTTCCAGGCATCGTCAGTGCAGCCGCTTTTGCACATGTTCATTTGCATGGCGGCTAATCCAGTAACGTACACTACAAGGATAAAAGTTTCTGGACACTTGACCATCAGACCCATATGTAGCTTCTTCCCAAAGTTGGTGCCACAAAGTTGAAAGCACATGATTGTGCAGAATGCCTTTTTCTGCTGTTGGGTTACAGTTTCCCTTCACTAGAGCTAAGAGGCTCAAACCTGTTCTAGCATGACGGTCCCCGTGCGCGCACAGTGAGCTCCATGAAGACATGCCTTGCCAGGGTAGGAGTGGGAGAACGTGGGCACTGCCCTCTACCCCACCGAATACGTTTGGGATGAACTAGAACGCTAACTACCCCAGGTGTCCCCGCCTGACCTTAATAATGCTCTTTTGGGTGAATAATCACAAATCCCCACAGCGGCTCTCCAAAATCTGGTGGACAGCCTTCCCAGAAGAGAGAGAATTTTTCTTTTTTTTTTTTTTTAAATGAAGCTATATTATTCCACGCTAAAAATATTCTTTCTTCATGTAACATGCTTTTATTTCATATGCAATAATAAAAGTAATTTCATGAATATGCAAATTGTCACTCTATGACGTCACCAGCTGGCACAGATAGTGACGGGTGTGTAGTGTAAGGATACTCTCAATCTTTTTGTTGTTGAAGATGGGGCTCTCCTGCGCCTCCAGCACGTCCAGGGTGTAGAGCTTCCGGTGGCGGCAGTATGACAGCGCGAGCGAGCACCAGGCCGCCAGCTGCTTCTGTCGTGTGTCGACATTGGGCTGTAGTCTAGAAATCCAAACAGAAACGCATTTAGGGTCGACACGATGCTTCCCCAAAGCTCCTGTCCCCCCCTCACACCACCCGGCTTCGACAGTCAGCTGCTTAACCCCGTTTAAATTCTCTAAACACTTCATAAACTCTGATACTCATGATGCTTCTTAAAAAAAAAAAAAATCACATTTACTCTTACTCCAAAATTAATAAACAAGCTACTTCCGTAGCAACCAACAAGCAGGACGGCTCGATCCCAAATAGCCTTTGTTACACCCTTAGTGCACTATATAGTGTGTGTAAGACCCTGAATTTCCCACCCGTTGTAGTGCACCTATATAGGATGTACACTGCAGTTTGGAGCTCACCCTGACTGAGAGCCTAGCCAAGTGTGCTCTCTCTTATACAAACAAGTCAACTGACAAAACCAGTCAGGTGTCTTTTTTTTCCATGATATTTGCCGTGTTTGTGTACTTACGTGAAAAACGGGGGGAAATTGTACTGCCAAGGCCACTCAAAACTCATCTCCAATACAAACTGCTTCCACTTGCGGTCCCAACTAAGTACCGACAAACAGGCGTTGCTGTTTTCTACCCACCTGTTTTCTTACAGTCCTGCACCTAGAGCTAATATTGATTAGAAAACTGTCCAATCAATACACTGGATTTCTAAACTATCGCGCAGGCTTGACGTTGCTAAACCAATCACAGTGGGCGAGACAGGCGGCTCGGAATATGAGTGGGGAAAAATATATCGTTAGAGTTTGAACGTTTCCGGTATAACAGGATGTCGGAACAAAGCTTCAAGTTAAAAGTCCCGTTTTTTTTTTTTTTTTTTAGTTTAAAAGTTTTTTTAAGCTCACTCACTGACTCACTCTTTTGCTAAACCGCTTAATCCTCAAAAGTCGCTCGCAAATCTCGTAGGTTTCAGGTTTTCGGGCTTGTTTTTAGCGTGCATTTGCTTATAATATCGTAAAGTCAACAAACCGACACCATATTGTTTTGAATGAAAACAAAAGGTTCAGGCATTTCAGCCAGAGTCTTGCCGTCTTTTATCGCAACCGAGAATTCGAGAAGTCGAGAAAACGAGTACACTGACAGTTGACCAGAGCCATAAAGTCCAAATGGGCTTGCTTTGCTGTCGGTGTGGCAGCTCTCCCAGATTCCCCACAATAAAGCAAAACACGAGAGCAATATTAGTTTGTTTACAGGACCCGTCTGGTTACTACGCCCCCAAACACACTCATGCACATGTACAACTACGCCAGAGAGACTGAGTGGCAGTGAGTGGCAGTATGTGGGGAAAATATGGGGGAAAATATAATAAAGAATTGGAGAAAGAGAGTGCATTGAAGGACTGGATCCAACCTCGGTTGGGAGATAGCTCAAAGGTGTCCTGCCGATTTTGCAAATGTGAGATACGTGCTCACCGTGCGGAGTTAATACAGTTAAAACAAACGCTGCACCTTTCTCATCGAATGGCTTACGGACATTGGTTTCAATACCTCAAATCAAAACGAGACAAGACAAACATATCAGCTAAAATAGCCACTTACATACATGCAGTCACACATCAGTCAGTGCTGTGGATCATCTTGGTGAATTAATTGGACCTACCTTAACTGAAAGTGAAGTCAATATATTCCGGACCGAATGCACTGCATTAATCATGCAATTGCCCCATGCATGTACCAAGACCTCATGAGTGATATTGGAGATTCCCTGCATTCTCTCTTAATAGATGAAAGCACAGATATCACAACCAATCAATCAAGCAGCTGTAGGGGGGGTAATCCGCTACTTCAGTGTTAAACTTTTGGGACTGGTTAGCTTGGATGGTGAAACCGCTGAGGCCATTGAATTTAAGTTATTTAAAGTTTTTATGTTGACTGTACCATAGATTTGCTGCTGCTTATGGAGAATGCGTTTGTATTTTCCTTTAATTAGAGTTGATAAAATTCCGTCATTCAATGCTGACTGTGTTTACAGTCAATTCACTGCAAGCAAAAATAAATGTATATGTCTATACTGTTATCAAGCAGCCTCTCTATTACACGGTGTGGTAGGTTGCCTGGTGGCCTTTTTTTTCGGGGGGGGGGGCATAGAGCTGGTTGCTTGTTTCTCTCACAAGATCTAGCAACTCTGGTTGATGCTTTGCGAGGTACACGTCCGCCTCAGAGCAAGAAGGTCCAGGGTTCGAGTCATGGGCACGGCGAGGGCGTTTCTGTGTGGAATTTGCATGTTTACATTGCCTGTAACAAATTTCCCCTAGGTGTGGATGTGAGTATAAATGGTTGTGTGTGTTGCTCTGCAATGGACTGGCGAGTTGTTCAGGGTGAGCCCCACCTACGCCCGACGTCGGCTGAGATAGGCTCCAGCCTCCCCGTGACAATAATAGGATTAAAAGGCCCGACAAGTGAGTGATTAGACCAAGGGCCCATTTCAGAAAACAAGTTTAACAAACTGAGTCAAAACCTGAACTCTAGGTTTACCAACACTGAGCTGTCAAACTCAGAGTGTTCGGTTTCCGAACAGGGGTTAACAGTTCGATCAACTCTGAGTTAAGGTTACCCTGACTGAAGCTCTTGCATGAGGATAAAAAAGCCTGCGTAAATGGAACGCAGGTAACATGATTCACCAATGCAACAGGTGAAAAAAAAGCCTCGATCCTCCTACTTCTCCTCAGTGAAGTTGGAAATATTAAGTACCGCATATGCAGAAAGTAAGCATATTTATTTAAAAAATAATAATAAAATTTAAAAAAGCAATACTGTGGCAGCAGCAAAAGAGCAAGACCTCATGTGGCAGAAAATTGCTGACCGAGTCAATGCGTGCGTATTAGGAGAATAATTGAAAAGTGTCGCAATTTTTTTTTTTTTTACTTTTGCATAGCATAAATGAACATTAAACCATATGGAATGGTTTAGCGAGTGAAGAAATAAAAAAATACAGTGATGAATATACACTTAACAAAATAAAGATAAATCAGAAACCAAGTAATATTCAAGTATTTATTTCATGTAATATTGGATCATATTGATGAGAATTAGTAAACAAACAACAATATATAGTAATAACAAAAATAACACTCTCTTTTTTGAGAAAAAAGTCAATATTTAGTGTTTCAACCCTTTACTTTGATTACAGCATTTAACCTTTCAGGCGTAGTGTTCACATATTTTTTTAATTTCTTCACTCGCTAAACCGTTCCACATGGTTTAAAGTTCATTCATGCTATGCAAAAGTCAAAAAAAAATTTTTTTTCTAAAAAATTGGTATTTTCAGTGTTTTTGTTTATTTGCCATACTTTTACCTCAATATACTTGTATTTTTGGTCCTCATTGCCTACAATAGCATTGTTCAATACATTTTAGGGCAGTGGCGGCTTAGTGGTTAAGGCTCTGGCTTACTGATCAGAAGGTCAGGGGTTCAATTCCCAGTACCACCAAGCTGCCACTGTTGGGTCCTTAAGCGAGGCCGTTAACCCTCAACTGCTCAGTTGTATAAAAAAATAATAAATGTAAGTCCCTCTGGATAAGGGTGTCAGCCAAATGCCATAAATGTAATGTAAATTTTCACCAAAAAAATTATAGAGAAGTAATATTTTACTTTTTTATTAGGAGCCCTTTTAGACAAAAGTGGTGGTGTATAATCTTCACTGCACACCACTGTATATGTGTTAACAGTGATCAGATAACAGTGAGCGGGTTATTCATGTCCATAAAATACAGTTAACTGTTGGTTAGTGTAGTTTAGCAGGTGGAAATCTGATCATGTAGCAGCTAAGCTGAGTTTTCACCACAGAACCCTAACATCTACATTGCTAACATCTATTCTCTATTAATCTACTTGTAAACTGATTGAATTAAAGTTGATCGTGTGGTTCAGCTTTGTTACTGTGAGTTAATATTATTCATTCATAAATTTTTTTAAGCCGCTTAATTCTAATTAGGGTGGTGGAGAGGCTGGCCCCCATCTCAGCCAACTCTGGGCGAGGGCGAGGTACACCCTGAGCAGCACGCCAGGCCACTGAAGGGCCTATTATTATTATTATTATTATTATTGTTATTGTTATAACTATTATTATTATTATTACTATTATTATTATTATTGTTGTTGTTATTATTGTTATTGTTATTGTTATTATCAATATTATTATTATTTTTACTATTATTATTATTGTTGTTATTATTATTATTATTATTATTACTATTATTATGATTATTATGATTATTATTATTGTTATTACTGTTATTATTATTATTATTATTATTATTACTATTATTAATATTATTATTGTTATTATTATTATTATTATTATTACTATTACTATTATTATTATAATTATTATTATTACATTTAAAAGATTTCTTTATCTCTTCCAAAACAAATAACTTCATGTTGAAGTAAGTATAAATTAGTTTTCTATTGCTGTTTAATATAAAAGAGTACAGAAGACTTTTTTTTTCATTAACAACCTAACTGAAGGAATAATGTATTTTTAGATAGTGTTCATCTGAGTGTTGTTTCTTTTACTCTTTTTCACTATGGCCTTCAGTATAACGTATATCTCACTCTTTCACTGTATTTTCAATCCACTCAAGGTCAGGATCAGCTTCATCCAGTGTGGGGGCCAGAGAGCCACAGAGACGCTGGTGTCTATGGTATCTTTATCTGTTGGTTCGGTCAGGGTCCGACATATACAGTAAACTCCCTCACACACAAGGACTCATAATGGATGATGGTTCCTGGACCTTTTGCACCTTACTTGTGTACTACTGCTACAGATTTTTCAATGATGCTGCACAACAATCCAGCAGACTGCTTTACCAAGCACTGTATTTTATATAGGTGTTTTTTTTTTATGTTTTATCGTTTACTGTTTGGACTGTAATTTAAACTTGTTATTAAAATGGTGTTGCACTGAAGATTCTACCTGTTTTTATTCTTTAGGTTTAAACTGTTACAGTAAATTTACCCTGATCCATCAAAGTGATTCAGTTCCTCAGTAATTTATGTATTAATGAAACCCACACACTATATTGTAAGTTTGTTAATGGTTTGTATGGTGCATGTCTTGTGTGAATTTTAACAATAACAGCATGGGACACTATTGTAAGAAAGCATTGGAGGAGGTTTTGTCTGAATTTGTAAATAATTAATAATAGCTTTATTCAACAACAGAAATATTAATGAAATATTTGAGAACTATGGATGATGTTATTGTTTTTGTATAATTTGAAAATAAAACACAAAACAGGTAAGAAGGATAGAATTTAGTCAGGTAAACAAAATAACTTGGAAAAAAACAATATTGACTCACTAATTTATAGGAGAAATCTGTGGAACCGGAAGTAGTTTGTAGCCTGTCCCTAGCGGTTTCCGGTGATATTGCACTTTAAACTACTTCCGGGTAAGCTTCATTCCCCAGCTCGGTTGGTTGCTTGGTTTTCATCTCTGGCTTTGTCGTACTTCGTATTCTGTCCATTTCAGGATTAACTTCAGTCCTCGCTTTGTTTTGTTTTTGTTTTTTTTTGTTTTTTTATTTTAAAATTCTGTTATTTATTCTGTTCTGGCATATCGGACCTCCGAACACCAGGAGGCGCTGTGGTCACGTGATCGCCGCTTTCGATGACGCAGACGGCGGGAGTCCTGCAGAGAAGTAAACAACTAGTCCATTGGTCAGAATTAACAATGGGACCCAGATCTTCTGCCGTAAACACACTTTAAAGCACCAGAGCCTTTCAGCAGAGCACACCGGGGCAGCTTGATGTGAACTCGGTGCAGTAAACACTCTCTGCACTTCTGTGTGAGTCTGCAGGGTTTCTTTATTTCTCAACCGGATGTAGGAGACTGAATACATCACCGTCTTAGAGGCCTTTCAGAACCTACACAAACTTCATAACGGTGTTTATTTAGCGTCAGACAACCTGGGTTATATACTTAAACATCTGTACACAGGTGTGTGAGTGAGTGATGGGAAAAGTGAGCTTGTGTGTGTGTGTGTGTGTGTGTGTGTGTGTGTGTGAGAGAGAGAGAGAGAGAGAGAGAGATAAACAGTGAATGAATGAATGTGTATAAACGAGAGTGTGTGGGTGAGAGAGGGAGAGTTAGTGTGTGTGAGAGAGTTTGTGTGAGAGAGAAACAGTAAGTGAATCAATGAAAGTGTATAAAGGAGAGTGTGTGTGTGTGAGAGAGTTAGTGAGTGTGTGTGTGTGGGAGAGTTAGTGAGTGTGTGTGTGTGTGTGTGGGAGAGTTAGTGTGTGTGTGTGTGTGTGTGTGTGTGTGGGAGAGTTAGTGAGTGAGTGTGTGTGTGTGTGATAGAGAAACAGTAAGTGAATGAATGAATGTGTATAAAGGAGAGAGTGTGTGAGAGAGTTAGTGAGTGTGAGAGAGTTTGTGTGAGAGAGAAACAGTAAGTGAATCAATGAATGTGTATAAAGGAGAGTGAGTGTGTGTGAGAGAGTGAGTGTGTGTGAGAGAGTGAGTGTGTGTGAGAGAGTGAGTGTGTGTGAGAGAGTGAGTGAGTGTGTGTGAGAGAGTGAGTGAGTGCGTGTGTGTGAGAGAGAGCGTTAGTGAGTGTGCGTGTGTGAGAGAGAGAGTTTGTGAGTGTGTGTGAGAGAGAGTTAGTTAGTGAGTGTGTGTGTGTGAGAGTTAGTGAGTGTGTGTGTGTGAGAGTTAGTGAGTGTGTGTGTGTGAGAGAGTTAGTGAGTGTGTGTGTGTGAGAGAGTTAGTGAGTGTGTGTGTGTG
>JAQMYF010000021.1:18425111-18436778 GCA_030014195.1 Neosilurus mollespiculum
TACCCCGCCCTTGCCCAGAGTCGGCTGAGATGGGCACCAGCCTCCCCGCGACCCTAATTAGGAATAAGCGGTTCAGAAATGAATGAATGAATGAATAAGGATATTCTTCCTGGTTTTTTTATGAAGTGCAGAGAGATTTGTTGTCCCATACACGCCAGTTAACGTACAGATGCTAATGCCAGGGCAGCGTGATGGTGTAGTGGTTAATATGTCCAACTTTCAGCAAATAAGACCTGGGTTCTGTGTGGCGTTTGCTCCCCCTGTGCTTGTGTTGGTTCTATCCAGGTACTCCAGTTTCCTCCCACAGTCATGCACATTAGGCTAACTGCCCCTAGGTGTGAGCGTGAATGATCGTGTGTGTGTTGCCCGGTGATGGACTGGCGAGCTGTTCAAGGTGTTGCCTGCCTTCAAGAGTTATCTGATATAGGTTCTAGCCTCCCCACAACCCTGATAGGTTTAAGCGGTTCGGAAAATGAATGGATGTTAAAGACAAAACAAACAAAAGCTACTAGCTTTTTTCGCGGGGAGGCTGGTGCCCATCTTAGCCGACTCTGGGTGAGGGCAGGGTACACCCTAGACAGCTTGCCAGGCCATTATAGGGCCAACACATACACAACCATTCACACTGTCACCTAGGGGCGATTTGGTACAGCCAGTTAGCATACTGTGCATGTTTTTGGACTGTGGGAGGAAACCGGAGTACCCGGAGGAAACCCGCGCAAGCATAGGGAGAACATGCAAACTCCACACAGAAATGCCACCAACCTGGGAATCGAACCCGTGACCTTCTTGCTGTGAGGCGGACATGCAAACCACTGCACCACCCTGCTGCCCTCGGGTGCTTTTTAACCATATCTATGTATGAATTGTGTGAAAGTGTACACCTCTGTGACTCTAAACAGAATAAAGGCGTACATGAAGGAAGGTAGGAAATAATTGCGATAGTAACAACTACTCCTACCTATGTAATAAACATGGCCGTGTGTGGGTTCTTTTTTGGTCCTGTGGGATTCCAGTCCTAATGCACAGCTCTATAAGGTGTTTCATGTAATGGTGTTTTTATGGGGCAGCTTTTAGAAGCTTTGAAAGCTTAGACCCTTGGTTCTATCTCCAACATTATGAACAACTAAATGATCTAGCTACTAAATGAATGCCCAAACTACACAGGCATTTAAAAAAAGGTGCCGTGTACTCGACATTATTGAGTGAGATATCTGAGAAGAGGTGAATTTGAAAGCTTTGTAGTTGCGTTCACATCTAAAATTTGTGTTGCATGCCTGGCGTGGGGAAAATAGGTCAGGTCTGTGATTCAAAATGTATCATGTTCATACAAAAGTTATACAACTGTGCAAAAAATAATAATCCTTATATAATAATCCTGTGACACTCAACTAATGTACATCCGCCATATGCATTAATGAGTGGGTGGTTGGGGGGGATCTAGTCATCAGCATGTCTGTCCATTCAGTCCGTGAGTCTGACTGCGATCATTTAAATTCCAGCCCAGAACTCGGAAACTGTTCCAGATTTCTGTGTTGAACTTGACATTTCTTTGCAGTCTTTTTGATATTTTGGGATTTCTGCAGCTTCAATTTATATGTTTCCATGGCAACCAATTTCACATCTCAAATGGGAGGTGTTCATTTCCAGGCCGGCACTCGAAAACCATATGCGACATTTTTATTGATATAGTCATCAGTATATCCATCAGTCCATGTGTCAGTCTGTAATAACTTCAAATCAGGGCCAGAACTTGGAAACTGTTTGAGATTTGTTTATTAAACTTGTCAGTTACTTCTACAAGGCAGTAGAGATGTGCCTTTTGATATTTTGGGATTTCTGCAATTCATATAATCTGCACTGAGGTTGTCTTGTAAAAAAAATTCATAAGACTATCGTAAGAAAAACAGTCGATCGGATGACCCAAAAAGTGGATGAACTTCATACATTTATCATAACATGGCTGTAGGACATCATCAAGCATCACACAGCAGACCTGACGTTGAAACTTACCTATGAGATGTCCTAGCAATTTGTCTAATTTTCTGCCATGGACCTGTCGTACAGCTTTTGTGCGATGTGAGGGACTTAAGCAACACACTGAACACTGACCGTATTAGACGAAGTTTCCCTCCTAAATGTAGTTTATTCCACTGCCATTCCAAAAACTGAAAAGCAAGTCAGCACTTGCAAGCATTGCAGGTATACTGTCGGCTCATAAGTCCATAACTTTAATCATTAAGGATTCAATACAGGCTATGAGTTTCAACATACATTTTCATAACCAGTATGATAACCAACATAAATCTTGGATGGATGGAAATTCTTGGAAAGAATACAACAATGGAATAAATAAAAAAGGACATTTTAACAAAATGATGAATAAATAAATTGGACCTTACAACAAACAGAATGATTAAGCATAAATAAAAATGTTTAGAGAATATGTTCCTCCTTCACTTATTCATACCATGTGTCTTTATATAACACCCTCTTTTAACCAAAAAAGCAAAGATAAACTAAAATGACAGAATTCCAAAAAAGGATAAGGCAGCGATATATTCCATCATTTGTTTTTCACCTATAAATTCAAGGTTGTCTATTTTATCTTTGTATATACAAGTAGTGTGTATATATAGATAGATATATAGATAGATACAGTTGATAGTGCTGGTTAAGATCTACCTGAATGTTCTGCCTTAAAGTCAATGAACAGGTCTCCCTCCATAAGGCCTTAGGACAGGACTTTTGAGTAGCATCTCACCTTTTCTTTTTATGTTTCGGGTATTAAGCTTAGCCAGGCTGTCTAAAAACAAGGAACTAGCATGTACAAAATAATACATTCCAGAAAGGTTTTTTCTTTTCTTTTTCTTTTTCTTTTTTTTAATCAAGGCTGATAAAGCTCAGTAGTTTTCGAGGTCTTTGCAGAGCCGTATTTAAACTTTGTTTTGACTAAGCGAGATCTTGCTTATGAAACCAATTTCCTGTTTATTGCCAGTTGGATTTTGAAACTTTCCTTTGAAAATATTTGCATTCTAATGTGGATTCTTCAAAGAAAATTTCAGCATTGAATGTATTATTTCTCAAACAAAACCAATACATGCCTATCAAATCAGTCATTATAATCCATTTAGTGCCACATAATGCATAATAATGACGCATATTGCCTCAGTTGCTCAAACGTGTGCATTTGACATATTGTGCAAACAGAACCGCAAAGTTCATTCCAGTCTCTCTCTCTCTCTCTCTTTCTCTCTCTTTAATTTTAATTTTTTTCTCCTCGAGCACAGCTCTTTTATGTCTACTAAAACCATTCTATATGCAGTACACGGGTCTTGGAGCTAGAAAGAGTGCTGTATTGTACTGCTATAGTACAATCATTTTGTTACACTTCCTGTAGCTGCAGATCCAGTGTCACTTCTTTTCCTCAGAATATTTCACCTTTGTCTTCTTTTTCTTTGCGGTCAATTCATACAAATCTTACTTTGTGACCCATTTACACATCCACACATCCACTTGCGTGTCTTTCTTAGTGGATCATGGTGGTGGGTGGATCTAGCGTCGCCACCCGACCGCTGTAGCCATTGGCTGGTTGAGGAGAAGATGGGTGTCCGTCTGGAAGGTGCGTGGATGGCGAGGTGGGTCTACGGGAACGTCGGGAGCCTCCAGTGAACAAGCGCAGGGCTCCGCGGCAGATCAGGGAGAACCAGTAGAGCTGAGGCGCCATGAGAAGCGCAGCACCCAAGTTGCACTGCCATGGCACAGCAAAAGGGACCCGGTAAAGAGGGATAGACGCGTACCTGAAAAGAGAAAGATGGATCAAAAAGATGGATCAAATGTTAATGATGTAATAAAGCATTGAAAGAGCTTGTCTTTCGCCCATAACATTTAATATACAGGAGGAAGAAGGGAACTGAGAGTGAGAGCAAGAGAGAGTGAAAAAGAGAGAAATAGCCAGAAGAGGAAGATGAAGTCCCATACCTGCCGTAAACATAGTAGAGGTAGGGGAAGAGAAGGACTCGACAGATGAAGAAAGTGACCAGCATGAGAGCCCCATTCAATTTGTGAAGTAGCGTGTGCTGCTGCTTGTACTGAGAGAAAGTGCAAGTGAAAGGGAAAAACACAGAAAGAGGTAAGCTTAATCTGAAAAGAAGATGGAATTAAACATACTGGGGAAATGAGGCAGAGGGTAAGGCCAATGAAAGGAAAGAAAAACATCTCACTGGGCCCTTGTTCACTATATAGTGCCCTGTATTCGGGGTCTCCCATATCTGAAGTTGTTGGAAAAGTATGAACAATGTACCCAGACAGCTGCAACCTATTTACCAGCAATACATATCCATCCATTTGCTGAACTTCTTAATCTTCTCAGGGTCATGGGGAGGCTGGAGCCCATCTCAGCCAACACTTGGTGAAGGCAGGGTACACCCTGAACAACCTGATCATCGCAGGGCCAACACACACACACAACTGTTTATTCACACCTAGGGACAATTTGGAACTGCCAGGTAGCCTAATGGGCATGTCTTTAGACTGTGGGAGAAAACTGGAGTACCCGGAGGAAACCCACACAAGCACATGGAGAACAAGCAAACTCCACACAGAAATGGGGACTCGAACTCAGGACCTTCTTGCTCTGAGGTGGACATGCTAACCATTATGCCTCCATGCCGCCACCAACAATACAATGAACAAAAATCTATTTACTGCCTTCCTTCTTGTTTGGTAGCCATTACATGTCATATGCATTAGCCTGGTTTTAGGTTGTAATAAGCCTGGAGGGTTTTTTTCATCCTTAGAGTTTAAGGATGAATTGTTTGTGAACTGAAGCGTTCATAAATGCTGCATGAGGTCCTCGAGTCACAGGCTAAAAACATTCAAGTTAGGCTGATTGGCTGTTCCAAATCCCCCCTAGGTGTGAGTGCGAATGGTTGTGAGAGTGTTGGCCCTGCGATGGACTAGTGAGCTGTTTAGGAAGAAGCTGTTTATCTTTTAAAAAACAATATTTTTTTTTGTTTGAAGAAATCTTACTAAGTGTAAATTGTCTTCCTGCACTGGCAGATCATTTAACTTAATTTAAGAAGATACAAACTATAATCAAGAAAAATATTCTTAAAACAATATTAATCATTTTAAACATTCTGTTCTTACATAGTATATTACTCCAAAAAAAACAAGATCAAAAAGAATTTTTGGCTTTTGCAGTGGAGGAGCCTACATACTATACGGATACATATGAAAACCGTCTCCGCAAAAGTGTGTGTTTAAAACTTTAGTAGATACTACACAGAAACACAAGAAAATCTAATTAAGTGAAAATTTTATGGGGATTTTTATGTTTTTTTTTTTTTGTTTGTTTGTTTGTTTTTTTTTTTAAAGATAATGATGATGCTGCTGTCTGCTCAAGTAACCGTGAGAAACTCGGAGTGTCCGTCGTTTTGATTCAAGCATTATCCACTGCCAGGGGACAGGTTAGAATTAGCAAGGATTACATCAGGTAAAAAATTTTTACCAATTTGTTTGTTTGTTTGTTTTTTTATGAATAGTAGTGTATGTAGATGAGCGTATGTTTCTAGAATAAGTCTTAAATGTAAAAGTAAATTAAATAAAACAGTAAAATATGAATTACGTCTGTCCATGTCCCTATTTTAAAATCCTATTTCTAAAAGGACCCACAGCTCATGCTAACACCTGCTGAACAAATTTAGAAATAAACCCAAAACATGATTTATGTGGCATACAGCTGACCCAGACATCTATCTAACAATGTGTCCTCTGCATGCTCTAGAGAATCAGGCCATGTTACATACAGGCTCAGTTGTGTCTCCTAAGTTAAAAAAAAGAATGCAACATTATAAATAGGCTACTGTATCTAGCTTTAAAGGTACAGAGTGAAATAATTTGGAAGACCTATTATGAAATAAATGAAGTGTATCATACATAAGTTTTTATTTATCTCAATAATCATTAAAAATAAAAGTTGTTAGAATAAGCTGTTTATATCTACATGGTGAGGGGGTCCTCCCTCATGGAAGACGCCATCTTGCACCACGATGTTTCTTTAGTCCAGAATGATACAGGTTTCGAGGGAAGGGGTTGGAAATGAAATTTCAGTTGATTGTAATTGTAATCTAAACCAGATCCCGATAGATACGGCTAAATCTCACACACTGTACCTTTAATTTTTGAGGACATACTGAGCTATGAGAGGCTGTGATAGGGGAATTTATAGACTATATCGAAGATATTTTTGCATACTTCCCCTAAAAGTTATTCCTACCCCAAACCGAATCATGGTACAGACTTTTTGCATGCACTGAAGCTCAAATATCTCTCGAGAGCACGCTACCTCTTTCAAGTCAGGGCTTGCATAGTAATGTGTTCTATTTTGAATTTGCCCTAGCATACAGAGACCCAGTAATGGCTGGTGGTTTTTAAAAGAGGGGAAGCACACGTGTCTGTTATTGAAGTAAACATCTGTGTGTATTATGTTCTATCTGTTTTATCTGGGAAGGTTCATCTGTGATGCTTCTCTGTTTTATCTGTTTAATATCTATTAAAAATAGATATCCACCCGTTCACACAGAGTAAAGTTGTGTGTTTCAGCAGGACACACACTCACGTATTAAAAGCCTGTGGACCAAATGAACATTCTTATTTTCTCGAGGTGAAACACACTGCTATACGAACCCATTGAAAGCCTGTCAACTGAGGCTTTTCATTTTCATGCTTCAAAGGAAATACAGGCTGCACTGTCCTCTAAAAACAGTTTGCATTATATATGTTGCACCAAGTGGCGGCACGGTGGCGTAGTGGTTTGCATGTTCTCCCTGTACTTATATGGGTTTCCTCGGGGTACTCCAGTTTCCTCCAACAGTCCAAAGAAATGCACATTGCACTAACTGGCTGTTCCAAATCGTCCCAAGGTAAGTGTGCGTGTGAATGGTTGTGTGAGTGTTAGCCCTGCGATGGCCTGGGGAGTTTTTCAGGTGAGTAGAATGAGATAGGCCAGTGTGTGACCTTGGTTAGGATTCTGTGGTTCAGCAAAAGAGATGGAATGGAGGGGGAAAAAATTGCAGCAAGATTCTAAATATCTAGAATCACTAAAATACCGAATATCAAAAGATTGAATTTTCAGGAGTGACGAATAATATAGATACATTTCTAAAATTACTATACAAACATTTCACTACAGCTTTTTAATATATAATTCAAGGGGAGGCCAAATTTCCCACGTAGTCTTAAAGCGACTACTTGTGCACAGACTTAATATTTCAAACACTGGATAATTGTCTCATGTCCTATGTGACCTTACTGTAAATTCAAACGAGTTTTATTTGGATAGCCCATTCTCAAAAAAGATAAAGATTACACCGGCAGGAAAAACAGATCCCAGAGGAAAAGAAGTTCACGAGACACAAGAGAGACAGGAATAAATGTGCATTAATGTACAGAGTGATCACTGCATGCTAAATATTGCATGCATTGTTGTTTAAGACTGAGGCAAGTGATGAACGAGTATTAAAAACACCAGAGGGATGGGCCGGAAAACACTCATCAGATCAATAATGAATGTACCTGAATGAGGATTTTGCCTAGGCAGACGGAGGGAGTGCTGAGCTCAGCTAGGAACATGACGCCCTGGAAGTAATCACCCTTCCCCTGTCTCCAGAACTGAGAAAAGAAAAACATCACATTAATAACACAGAGCGAACAAGCAACAACTCACCGGACCAATCAGGCGACTTCTAAACCCATTGGTTATTTTCTTATTTCTAATCCAAGATAAGATGATACACTGTAAAGCACACTGAGATTGTAAAGTAAGGACTGCATGTCTCACAACTGAAGTGCACACACATTTTTTTATTAAAACAAGCCAACAGTGTTTAGGGGCATATCTGTTAGAGAGTTAATAATTTAAACGGGGAGAAAAAAAAAAAAAAAAAAACATGTGATAAGAGCTTTAGTATCTATAAATATATACTTCACAGGAAAGGAGCAATCTGATTGGTCCACTATCTCAGTACTAAAAATAATTATTCAGAGTGGGTAATTCTTGAATCAAAATAGCTGACTCACCTGGAGTCGGCGATGTCATCACAGTACCATTTAAATGGAAAAGTAAATCATAAAGATCTAATATTTATTATTTTTATCTTGGGTTTCTGCTTGTATGTGCTAACGCTCACACTAGGTTAGAAGAGAGTCTCACCAGCTAGCTGTGCTTTTTAGGGCTGTAGGTCTGTTTCTAAGAGCGGCTGATTAAGCCGTGTTTGGTAAAAAAAAAAAAAAAAGGTTGAATTCTTGAAAAAAAAAATAAATTTTTACCGTCACATATTTTTATATTAAATGTTGGTTTTCATGGAATAACTATAGGATGAATGGAAGAGCTGGCTAGGTAGGGTTAGGTTTTATTCTGGTGACCACTTAGCTTAACTTGGAGCGAACAAAGCTCACCTGACCGGTTTTCTGTCCTGATTAAAATTTGTAATAAATAAATAAATAAAGGTATAATTTTAGTGTGCTTTGTTGTGCTGATGTTCTTGTGTAGTATATACTAAAACTTTTAATCGCCTCAGAATTGAATAGTCTTATAGACCATCCAATAGGGTGGTCCCATGTACAATGGTGATTTTTAAAGTTCATATTTCCTACTTCTCCAACTCACCATTTGGTGATGCATCACATAAATAGTCTGTAGTCAAAATATTTCACAGAAATAACAATATTTAGGATTTTCCCAAAGCAAATGAAAATTATAATAAATGAGTCTCGTACCCGTTTCAGATATATATTAATTACCAACAATAAGAAATGCTGTAGATGTACTTATTACAGTAATATACCTGGGCCAGGTGGATTAGTTATTGCTCTTCAGTCAGTTCAGGTCATGTGACTTGACAATAGAGTTGCATGTGATAGATAACATGACATACATTATGTACCCATGTTGTAGGCTACTAGAAGAGAGCATGAGAATCTGTCGGAAGTGCTTGTTGGCTTTGCATTCTTTGACAGTGAATTCCTAACAGAAGAAAAGAAACTTATGGTTCTGGCCCTCTCAAGCAATGATGGTTCACCGGATCCGCCAAAACGCACCAAGCCATTTTCCAATCCACAAACCAAGGGTCAACATCAGTTCGTCACTACTACAACTTCACAGTTCTTCAAGATAGTTGGTCTTTCAGAAGATTTCCTTGCAAATGAGCCACACGGATGGTCATCAGACGAGGCATAGCAACACGACCAAAGGGTTGTCACTTCCGTCAAAGTGGCGAATGATATTGTAGAATGAAAGGTTGCACTGATTCAAGAATTTAATTCATCACTGACAGACAGTGAGGAGCAAAAGCAATATCTCTGAAGCAGACATAGTGAATGAAAAGAACCAAGTGACTGTGAACTTGTTGCTCCATCGCAGTAACAATAGCATTGGTATAATGCATGATATATAAAATTTTACTCATTGTTTGCATGTTCAAGTAAGCCTAGTAACATTCTCTACTTGATATACACCAATATTGTTTTATAATTATGTCACATCAGTTTTGCTGCTTTTCAAGTGATAATAACAATAAAAGGTACCAGAGTGAACTTCGGTTGTCTGTGGCAAGTCCTAAATATCATTTTATCCTGGGAAAAATTTTCACGGTCTATTTTATTTATCTCACAAACCCCAACAGTGGTTTGGAGAACAAAATTCTGACATTTTCCTTTTATAGGACCACCCTACCATCCAATGATGTCCTCCTCACCTTCAGCGCATAATTATTTATTATCAAACAACTAAAAAAAAAAAAAAAATCATACTAATTCTGATAATGGTGGGTTCTGATTTTCATCACTGCAAGAAAATAAAAAATTCCCTTCACATCACTGACCCCTGGGACCCCACTCTGAGCTCCATAACCCATGTACAGAAAAATTCAGAAGAATTACACAGGATTATTCATTTGGATAAACATTGATCTTGTTGTTGATAGTTGCGAGCAGGGAGGATAAATGACTGGTTAAGCGTGAATGTGGACCCTTTTATAAGATGGATGGAACTGGATTTTTATTTCTACTGATCCAAAGCACGTACGCATAAAGCATGGGAGACAGGAAGAGGAAGTACTAGAAAACACTAGAGGGCAGCACAAAATACTATGGAAAATGTATTTCTCAACACTTGTGCTTTTAAGATGGAAGAAAACGCACAATTGTGATCCCACTGGAAAACCACGGCGGCTTTCTGATCTGAAGCTAGAGCTACCTAAGCCAAAAATGATGACCTAGATATTTCATTTGCAGATAACTACACAAATAAAAACATGCACAGTGAAAGTTACCACGGAGATGGGGAAGCACACGGTGACCATGACGACATGATGTAACACCATGAGGAATTCCCTACGGAGGTAGCTGGTCAGGGCCACAGACTTGGACTTCGGCCCGTTATCCACCTCGTGACCTTTGACCTGAAGCTTGTGCCAGTAGCACAGGAACATGGCATATATATCATAGACGAAGTAGGGCACAGCGAACAGGATGTAGGAAGTGGTCAGCCAGTGCCTGAAACAAAATATCCTTTATTCTTTAAAAATCATGGCTCTCATTTGTATCAAAGCTCCTGCTTTAAGCAGTTCTTTGTCAAAGAAAAGGACTGATTTTAGTACTGGAGATTTAGGATTGTTGATCTGAAATTTTGACAAAATATATCAAATCTCAACATCATATCTCATCAACAGAGCTAACATGCTTCCTCATTCATTCATCTTCTTCCGCTTCCTCCGAGGTCGGGTCGCAGGGGCAGCAGCCTAAGCAGTGAGGTCCAGACGTCGCTCTCATGCTTCCTTTTGTGTTAAATATGATATGAGCTTTGCCAGGGTCTACTATGGAAATAAAAAAGTGCTACAATTCCTCAGAGCAAAATGGTGTGTATATTTGATACAGAAATTTCGACGTTAAAAAAAATCCAGTGTTCAAAATTCAACACACAAGTATTCACCTTCCTAAAATGCTCGTTCGTGTTATTCAGTTGCTAAAATACCATGTTTATTATTTGTCGGGTGATATTCAACGCAATATTTTTTAAAGCTCAAAAATTCAAGCCAAAAACTCACAAGTTAATATTCTGTTGATAATTCTGTAATTAAAATTCGGGCATTAAAATTGAAGCCAAAGTCCAGATGTTGAAATTCAGGTGGCGGGCGTCATGGCGGCGCAGTGGTTAGCACGTCTGCCTCACAGCAAGAAGGTCCTGGGTATGAGTCTGGGGCTTGGGTGTTTCTTTGTACTGTTTGCAGGTTCTCCCCGTGCTTGCCTGGGTTTTCTCTGGGTACTCCGGTTTCCTCCCACAGTCCAAAGACATCCTCATTAGGTCAGTTGGCTCTTTCAAATTGCTCCTAGGTGTGAGTGTGAAAGGTTATGTGTGTCTCTTTGGTCTGGCAAGCTGTTAAGGGTGTAGCCTGCCTTCGCCGAGTTTCGGCTGAGAGGAGTGAGTGAGTGAGTGAAAATTTTAGGTGTTAAAAATTCAAGTCAAGCTCCCGAGTGGCGCATCGACAAGGTGCAAGACTATCAACCCAGAGGTCGCGAGTTCGAATCTGGGTTGATGCCATAGCCATCCGTGACCGGGAGTCCATGGGAGCTAATTGGCCGAGCTCTCACGGGAGGGAGGGATGG
>JAQMYF010000021.1:18453807-18465323 GCA_030014195.1 Neosilurus mollespiculum
AACGACAGGAAGTAAATAGAGAAGTAGGTCTCATCAAAGCATACCACATCATCAGTCAAACAGGGTGGACATGGGCATGCATGGCTGCCAGTGGAACTGGGTCACTGGTGCCTTATTGATGTTTTCACTGCTGAGAGAAAAATCCGAATGAATTCCGAAGTGCATGGAACTACACTTTCTGCTCACACAAAACTGATGGGAAAGCACTTCACACTACTAATGGATAAAGAATGCATGAACTATTCTTAAAAGTCAGTGTCGGTCAAGTCAGCTGAACAGGCTTTATACTTACTGAAGGCAGAAGACCCACAAACAAGCAGCAAGTGAAGACAGCTAGAGTAACGGCCCGGAAAAGCATCTCAAGGGAGGAGACTCAACATGTAGTGACGCATATGGGTTCCAGACTTCAGGTGGTTACTGAGTGCAAAGGATTTGCATCCAGATGTTATCCATTATTGTTATAATTTAAAGCATGTTAGTTCATATGTTTATTACTTTTGAACCTCTGAGTTCGAGAATGTCATTGCCGGTAATGATGTTCCATTGCTAACTACATGACAATAAAATGTGAAACTTGAGCCTATGAAATATGCAGGACTAGTGCAAACATTTTTTAAAACGTTCCAAAAGATCTTTTTCTTTCTTTCGGCACTAGGTGTCTTATTCTTGTGTTGTCTTTGCACTGTTTGCACCTAGCTGCACAGTTTGCACTTTATGTGGCTAGGACAAAACCCTTGTTCCCTGCTCTGTGTTGCCATGTGATCTTTCTGCTGTATGTTTATGTAGCACCTGGTCCTGGAGAAACGGTGTTTCATTTCACTATGTACTGCGTCAGCTATATGTGGTTGAAATGACAATAAAGCTTCTTCAACTTGAACTACATTTATAAATTACTGTAATCCCCAAAATATGTACGTATGTTTTGTGTTAAATCCCTTAGATCACATATTTATATAAATATACTTATCGACCCAACTGTATAGTAAACAATAACCTTTTAACTTCAACACACAAAAACAGTTTATTAACTGGGGGTTGAAATATTGGTTAATTATATAAGAAGTAACTATGTTGAGATACCACAGCACCCACCAAAACCAGAGCTTAAGTAATGATGCATTAAGTATCACTGTAAGAATAATAGTTATCAATTTTACACATTCCTCAAACCCATGCATGAAAATTACCCACCATCTCCTTAATGCGGAGCTTAAATAAAAGTGACGTTTCACCCACATGTATCATTACTCGCCTTTCTTTTTAATAGTCAAAATTACAAAATAATAACATGATCTACATACTCTAGAAAATAATGACAGAATATTCATGATCATGGTAAGCATCAACAGAATTCTTTTTTTTTTTCTTTGCTCTAACAATTGCTAATAGGCATGCATACTGTTGAGAAATATAAAAATATAAATATAAATACATCCCATTAATATTTCATACTGAATCCAAGCAAACAATTTAAAACACCTTTAGAGTCTTCTTAATTAAAACAGGGTAGAGAGTTACAATAAGGCACTGAGATGCAGTGCCGGAACTCTACTGATTCCTATAGGAGAGGTATTCAGCTTAGTGCTAGACGAAGAAGAACCTAAACATGATTCCGAGCTTAATCAACAATTACTGATCAAACAAAAAAAAATATCCAATTACAAAAAAATTTAAGTTAGTGAATGACCACATAATGTACAGTACCAACAATAAACTGCTCAAACTAATCACTCCAGTACAAAAATCTTCTCTTTTTTTATAATCTCGACAGGTGGACTACATGAGCTACACATTTCTGCCTATTAAAATTCAGTTGTTTGATTAAGCCCTTCCTTTAAACACTTGCTTCACAGAATGAAAAAATGCAGCATGAATAACAATCATGGCCAAAGCATCATTTTTTTCTAGTCCTCGTAGAAGCAATAAATTGCATTAATTTTGTATGAACATTTTTTGCTTGCCTTTAAAAAATTTTTTACACGCATTAATTAGTTGCTCTCTATGCATTCTCTAATTTACATGAAGATCATGAAGGTGTAGTGTCTTAATGAACAGACTCAACCAAGTGTTCACTTTTTTTTTTTTTTTTTTTTTTTTTTAAATAAGGCTCCTTCAGCGAAGACTTCACTTACTACAGGGGTGATCACAGTAGAGGTGCAATAGAAAACAATTTTTTAGCGAATTTTGAAATTTGTGTCAAGATGTTTTGCAACTTCACATGCAAGCGAATAATCATTCATTCATTCGTTCTGTAAGCCGCTTGATCCTAATTAGGGTCATGGTGAGGCTTGCGCCCATCTCAGCCGACTAAGTGAATATTTTGTGGCTTAAAAATGTATATCGCACAACAGTTTTCTGCGACTGATTGCCGAGTAACTTGCGATGGTTTTGCGACTGTTTGGCGAAAAAGCAAATCTGTCGCAAATCAGTCACATTGTGTTCGCTTTTTGCTCTTAAACCACTCGCTTTAATACAAATGATAAAATTTACAGAATACACTTTTCCTTGCAAACAAAAAAACGGATAATTTCAAGCAAAATTACAAATTTGCGACCATCTCGCAACATGTGTGGACCATTTAAGAACAGTTTGAGACTACTCTGCGTCAGAGCCTCGTCTTACGACATTCGCGCAAATTTCAAACATATGACATTTGTTTTTTGCGATAAGTTCACGAACCAGGGGACCAAAATGCGATGCCGCCATTGCCGTGCCACAAATTTGAGAATGAAACGTTCATTCAAGTCAGTCACTTTTCTATAGTAACTCTAGTAGTAGTGATCACCCCTTAACCAAATTCGCTTAGGAAAACAATCCTGGTTAACAATTTTAAGGTGCAAATGATCCTGAATACAACGCTTTTTTTTGACACACTCTTACCAAAAAAAATGAATGCTCTGGACACAGTTAGCTGTTAGTTTTACCACACACATGCGTGCACACACTTTCCCAAAGCACTGCCTTTAAAGTTAAGTGTGAGGTGCTGTTCCATCTCTGGAACCACTGCACACCTTCGTTTCCCAGCATCCCTCCTTCTGTCCTTTTCATTTTATTTGACCTCTTTTTTTTAATCCATCAACCCGCTGTTTGTTTTTATCTCTTCATGATTCGGAGTGTGAGTAGAATGGTGTGGCAGATAGAGCAGAATATGAAATACAGTAGAAAGTCACAGTCACAGTATTGTTGTATCCTGCAGCAATAAGAGTGAAACAGATTTTAAGATCAACAAAAAGGAGAGAAATCCAACCAGTGCAATCAATACAATTGGTACAGAAACCAACTGCCTTCATGCCGTCATGGATTTCACAGGTACCTCTGATCATGTTGTAATGACACACTGAAGATCTGCGTCGTGCTCTGGAGACTGGTATACAACATTGTGTTCATGTGTAGAGTTCCCTTTCTTATCTGCTACAGTGGCTGTATTATTGGCGAGTATGTGTGTTTGTGTGTGTGTGTGTGTGCGCACAGCTAGCTGTGTAATAGATCTTTTCACAGTATTTGCTCAACAATGTGGATGGATAGAGAGAGAGAGAGAGAGAGAGAGAGAGAGAGAGTTATAGTATATACCAGGGCTATTCACCATGTAGGAAATGCAAGCCTGCAACTATGTAAACGAGAGTGGTACAATATACAGTATATTCGTCCATTCATTATCCATACCACATATCCTATTAGGGTCACGATGAAACTAGAGTCAATCCCAGCTGACATTGAGTGAGACGTAGGGTTACACCCTGAACAGGCTGCCACAATATTATAGGTCTAACACAGACACAAACAACCATTCACACTCATGTGCATACCATCAGTCCTGTCAGGAATTCACCATGTCGCGATCGCATCAATTCACGCAAATTCATCCAACCTTTGTGCATTCTGCGTAACCTTGCAATTTTACCCAATCACTGCAACAACAGTCCCCCAAAAAGCATGGAGCCATATATCACCACATGACACTTCATTGTTTACGTTTTTAAAGATCTGTTATGCAATTTTCACACAATCCAACAATTTAATTGGAGTAAACAACTAAAACATCCCAACATTGATCACAATTTATCTTTTTATCTGCTGCACTAAAAAGCTGCGTAACCCTGGAGGTACTGACCTATGGGCAATTTAGAGTCGCCAGTTGATCTCACACACTCAAAAGATACACTCTTTATGGTTTTTGTGATCGATCAATGATCTTCTGAGTAAACAGAACACAAAGACGGCACAACATCTTAATTATAACTGGTCAGGAGCGGACATCACTGTGGCGCAGCAAACAGATATCCAAAGACAAGTCCGAAGCTGATCTTGGAAAGTTGGAGTATTCTCTAAAGACACTGAGGGTTACCTCCTGCCAGACTTCGCCACTTCGTTGCTCGATCCAAAGACAAGTCAGAGGAAATTTTACCAAATGCAACTTAATAACGATTCAGTTCAGGTGTAGAATCAGTGGGCGACAGGCTAAATAAGAGGCATCTAATTGGCTGCTTTTGTAAGCAGCATCCACGCACTCGGGTACTCACAGCTAAACAGCGAGACCCTCACAGACTTTTTTTCTCTGTCTAGTTAACCATGTCATGTAAATTTGCAAGGACTTTATGCCTAATGATCCTAAACAGAATAATTTCACCATGCAGTAAAGCACTTCATATCTCCGCCCGTCTCTTCAGCTCTGGACGACACAATTACTCTTCCCACTTAATTAAAGGTGTTATGTCATGATTTTTATCCAAATCTTGTTGCAAAAAAAAAAAACCATATAAATATGCCATGAATGAACAAAATACTTTTTATTTATTAAAAATACTTGTAATTTCGGAATACAAATCAAAAGGAGTCGAGAGGTTTTGAGCTCGACATGGAGCAGATGGAAATGGACTACAACATAGACGTTTTGAAATCTTGCTGGGCTGAACAGTTTTCAGACTGCTACAAACAAACTAAATGTATGAACCCAATTTATGCTTGGCATCCTTTGTGAAACTAATTTCCATCTATATGGATGATTACATCCTGTTTGGCAACACCATTCATGGTATCTGGCTATTTTCTTCAGACACTGGCACTTTAAGGCCATTCTTTTTTTTTTTTTTTTTTTTTTTTTTACACTGAGCATGTTTTCGTGGGATTATTTTGCATGACACTATATTTGTTTACATACATGTTTTTCCCATAAAAGAAACCCTTCACATAGAACAAAAAATTTCATTCTTCATTGTATTTGCCATAGGGTCGACATCTCATCTGCAAAAGAAAAGCATTCAACCAATCAGGGCATCGCTTCTTGAAACAACTTGATGATGGCAGGGACTCTGATTTATTTTGTATCTCACTATCTGGCGCTGGTTGTCAAGGGCAACAAATACAGTGCAGAAAATAATTATGGGGCAAGAAAGAAACATCAGCTCGCCAACAAGGGTTTCTACACTAAGTAATGTTTTGTTTGGGGATCAAATACTTATTTAAATTGACTGCATGCAAATTCATTTAAAAATTTTATAGTGTTTTTTTTTTTTAATATTCCGTCTCTCTCTGGAAAAAACTACCAGCAGAGGATCATATAATTATTCAAGGAAACGTCTGTAAACAGCCACGAGGGACTTCCTACTCTTGGACTCTCCGGTAGAGTTCTCACTCTACATGATGTACCCCAACACTTTCCCTTTTCTCCTAATTATCATGTACACGAACATGCACCAGCTCATCATTATTTCATGACTCAATGGGCAATTCGTTAAAAGCAATGCTCACATGATTGTGTCACTTTTGATGCGAATGCCCTTTTGCATTCTTTATTCACATACATAAACACCTCTACCGCTCAGTTTTGTTTTTGTGTCTGGTACGCTTTCATTTCCACACTTCATTTTATCAAACTCATCAATACCGGGACCAGAAATTTTAATGAAACGTCAGCCTTGTTTACAATTGCTCCTGTAAGATACATCGATGGCACTTCATTAATCCTATTTAATATAATAATCCATGATCCATTTCAGAGCCTCCCTTCTTGCTTATTTATAGCAGAACGTGCTCGCCTGCCTGTGCACATGCAGGTAGGACTGTCTCTTTGAAAAGAAGCTTCCTGAGCACTTAATACAGTATAAGGTGCCCGTGTTCACTTTTACGTGCTGGTTCCAGAACCCCGTCCCCCATTTCCCCCAAAGTTTACTGATTGCTATTAGAATGTAAAGGCAGTCTGACTAGAAAATTAATTACAGCAACTTTATTATATTATTATTAACAAGCTGGATTATATGAAAATAAAACCTGTTCATTGAATAATCCTGGTATATACCATGCATATAAACATGTCCTATGCATCATAAAGGTATGTACAGAGGTCCAGTTTGCTAGCTGGGTGCTTGTGTGTGTGTGTGTGTGTGTGTATAGATGTGTTACTAGCTCTGTGGCTCCTGTGCGATGCAGGAACAGTCGGTGACCAGCAGACCCTCAATAGTGTTACTGTTCACGAAGAGTGGGGGTGCCGGTGCCATGCTGCTGGTGCTGCTGCTGCTGCTCAGCACCAACGTGTCATCAGGTGCACCCTCTCCACTGCTGCTGATTGGAGGATTGTGGGTACCCATGTGACCCTGCAGCTGCGTGAGGGTCTTACAGTGCACACCACACAAATGGCACACTAGAACAGAACCGCTGGAACCGAAACCGCTTTCCTTCCACTCCTGACCGTGGTGCTTCTGAGCATGTATGCGCAGGTACGTGAGCGTAGTAAAACCTAGTAAACAGAGTGTGTGCGGTGATTACACGCCCAATAAAATGCCCCTTATCCACACTGAGAACATGTACTTAAATATAAATGATAATACCATGTATTATATATGAATTATTATCAGAAGAAACTTCATAGCACGTACAATTGACATGCCCAGGGATTTATTATACTCTGAGCACAAAAATGTTCCTACAAGTATGACCCTAGTTTCTTTAGTGCCGTTTGGTGCCAAAGTCTCTGGGTTCCTGCACTTGATCTCTATAGGATGGTAAAATATTTTCTCATTTGAGATTTTGTTGTGTTGCAAATCTTTGTTATAACCCATATATCCACTAGAGGGTGCATGCAGTTACATTAGATTATATTACCACTTTATAATATTTATAAATGGGTGAAACGGTATTAAGATTAAAACTTACAATATAAATTAAAAGATTGATTGAAATGTTAATATGAAGGCAGCTTAAAAAAAGACTGCCTTCCTGAGAGCAAAGATGGTAAAAAGAAACTAAGAGGGAGCAAGACCGAGAGAGCAATACTCACTTCTGTTACAGAGGTGACAGGCATGATGCTGTGACTGGTTGTGCACCCTCATGTGATCAGTTATGTACGCAGCTGAGAGGAGCTTGCCGCATATGTGACATGGAACCTTCTCTTCATGACGGATCATATGAGCACGCAGTCGATCTTTTGTGGCAAAACTGGATTCACAAGTCTGAAAATAAGACAGTTAATTTTCACTCAGCCTTTAACGCAGAATATTCCTTTTTTTTTTCCTCCTTCATTTTTTTAAGTAGCAGGTTCTTAACAATTAACTTTCTGCTCAATATACAGAAAAGAAAATAAAGGAAAAAACAGGGTAGCTCGGTGGTTAGCGCATCCGCTTCAGGGCAAAAAGATCCTGGGCTCCTGGATGTTCAGCTTGCATGTTCTCCGCATGCTTGTGTGGGTTTCCTCCGGGTAATCTGGTTTCCTCCCACAGTCCAAAGACATGCACACTAAGCTTACTGGTAGTGTTGACCCTCCCATAAACTGGCAAACTGTTCAGGGCATACCCCACCTTCGCCTGGAGTCAGCTGAGAGAGGCTCCAGCCTTCCCACGACCCTAGTAGGATTAAGCTGTTCGGTAAATAAATGACTGAAGAATGAAACAGTTATTTATAAAAATAAAAAAATAAAAAATAAAATAAAAAGGTTTGTGGTGGTACCAGCAACTCAGTTCTTTTTTTTAAACAGCATGTACCAATGTGTTTTATTCCTCCCATACTCCATTAATTTTAAAAAAATATATATATTTATTCATGCTTGCACATTGATGCTTTAGTCCATTTATAGCTGTGTTTAATGTTGTGGAATATCTGTGAGACGAATGACTTCCTGTTACAATACAGTTCCCTTATCAGGCTCTTTTCTCTGTCTTAAAATTAAAATGAAGCTGCTGAGAAAATGCAAAGCACTCTGTCCTGAAGACCTTCACAAGTGAGAAAACTTAGAGGAGCAACTTTAACTACGACGCTTATAAAGCACTAACAGTTTAACTAAAAACGTCAAAAAAGATCTAACAGAAAAGCTTACAATTCCAAAACATTTTTATTTATTTATGTGGAGTGTCACCTGTACAAGTCTGAGAAAATGGTTGCTATAGATACCAGAAGCTCAGTTATATAAACCTGTGACTTACTTTGCAGCCAGACCTACTGTACAGTCAGAGCTGCTGTTACAGAAAACTAATCGGCACCTTCTGCATAATCAGAATTCAACACTGTGGTATAAAGTAAAAAGGCATACCACAGGAAGTGATAACCAACAAGTCGATTTTCTGCTGAAAGTGTTGCGGCTTTGGTTGCCTAAGTAACCCTCTTGCGTGTTTCCCACTTCAAAATGTAACAGAGCCGTATCTAGCTAGTTCTCTACAAGAAAAGGTAAAATAGACATATCCAAACAAACAAGCTGCTTATTATTATCATAAGCAAGTACACAACGGATTCAGAAAGAAAAGACGTTTGTTCCATGAGAAAATTTCGCCTCTTAATTTCACTCATTTTGCTGACCTTCACGGACTTCCCAGGGTCACTTGCCACTCATCACTTCCTATGTGTGTGCCCCTTAACAAAGCCTGGGTGAGGATTTAAAACATATTCTTCAATGTCTCTCTAAAGATGAATGCACCTTACCGGACATTTGAAAGGTCGTTCTGTAGAATGAACTTGTCTGATGTGGCTGTTGAGGTGGTCAGGGCTACAGCAAAGAGAAAGATCAAGTTCAGGCTTTACGTACGGCTTAAAAACAAGACTGTTACAAAACACCACACAATGTGATGATGAACATGTGTGTGAGTTTGTGAGTTACAAACCGAGAAAAGGCCTTGGAGCAGTTTGGGCACACATAGGGCTTCTCAACACCACCCTGGTGAGAGCGCACGTGATGGCTCATCCGGTCTTTCCTCTTAAAACGCTGCTGGCACACAGGACAAGAGAAAGGCTTCTCATCCGAGTGCGAGAGCCGGTGCCGATTCAGGTGGTATACATCCCTGAAGGCCTTCCCACAGGTCTCACATGCATGGTTCTTACGCACCACGTTAGCATTTGGGGTCGGATTCGCTGGCCTCTGCATGACACGAGAAATTAAAGTCGCGTCAAAGTATACACACATTTATGAATTAACTTGCTCCAAACCCTACAGGTATTGGTACACTGTCTTGTTCATAACATTTTATACCATAGTGCTGTTCAGTTCTTGAGTCTGATCAGTAACATGGTTTTAATCATTTCTTTTATAATACAACCCTGACAAATATATATATATATATATATATATATATATATATATAAAATCATCAGTTTGTTAATGCCGTCTTCTATTTGGCCTCAGAATTTGCATTTTGCCAAAGCTCAAACAAGACTTGATGTGGACTTTCTTGACGAGTGCCTTTTCTCTTGGAAACCTCTCATATAAGCCACATTTTTAGAGCATTTGTAATATTGCTATCACATGAACACAATGACTACTTTTAGCCAAATAATCCTGTTATTTCTTCAAATTTGCCTCTTGGTATCCTCTCTGACCAGTTTAATCTGCACTCCTCCATCCAGTTTTGGAGGGATGGCTTGATTAGGGAAGGGTCATAATATTACCAGACACTTTTCACTTCTTGATTATGGACTTTACTTTGCTCATAGGGATTAAAAAAGCCTTTGAAATTCCCGACCCCTGATCTTTTTACAGTGCCTTGCCACCCATAGTTAATTGTTTGCTTTGAGATGCACTTCACAGCACTGGAATGCTGTAGAAATTTCAGTTGTTATGCTGAATACAACTGACCACAGGTAGAAGCCACACAGATTGGTGTACAATGGTCAAAGTGATTAGTTACACCTACATACAGGTCTCTGAGGAAACTGCTGTAGAAATTATGTATTAGTGCAAATTCGGTAATATAAACCCATGATTTACCTTGTAGCAGGATCTACAGTCAGCACTACAGTTACAGAACATTAACTAGCACATTCTGACCAATCAGAATTGAGAATTCAACACCGTAGTACAAGGTAACAAGGCCTAGGGTTACAAGGTGACTGGATCATAAAAAAGACGGAATACACTCTGAATTATGGTTTCTGCTCCTCATGAGCCTCTGTATGATACAGAATATGAACAAAATACTGAGGAGTAATTATACCCTACTAACTGCTTGTAATTATACACTAACAGTCAAAAGTTTTAGAACACCTCGATTTTTCCCATTTTTATTGACATTTACACAATTAGAACATAGAAAAAAATAATAAATAGATAAACTCAAAAGTAGTGGATTTGTACTGTTTAACACAAGTTGACTCATCAAAGTACGTTTTGCTATTGTAGTTATGATATTACAGTTATTATATGATAACATATATCATAAACTCTTAGCATTCTTTCGCCAATAGAAATAATATATCAAATATTATTCTGGAAGTTTCTTCTGAAGTTCTGACATACCGCTTACCTTTGTTCCTTTTCGGGTCATTCACTCAACTTAAACGGCTTCAATTTCAAGAAACCCGAAGAAATGGGTGTGTTTTAAAACTTTTGACCATTAATGCATGTCAACACCTATAAAGCAACAACTTTAAATTTATTCAGCTGTTCAGAGAACAGCTGAATAAATAAATCTATTACCAACCAAGATTTTCTGCATTAAAAATTCCCATCATTCACCAATATTAAATGCAGATAATTTAGCAACTTAAAAGTTCCTATTCCTGGTGTATTCAGTGACGTAAACGACGGAAAATAATCACTGACAACTTGAACGTATAATATTCACCTGGACTGGCTCCCCTGTGGGCATGACAATGGCGGTTGGGGGTGGAAGGGCTGTGACTGTGCTGGTCATGGCAGAATCACAGGTGTCATGAGTAAGCAGTGGCTGCTGCTGAGGTGTGGCAGGAAGCCCTGAAGTGGGTGGGACTATACTGAGGTGGAGGAGGGACAGAGGCTCGGTGGCCTCCTTAGAGCCACTTTCCCGGTTCTGAGAGGACCCTCCCTTAAGACGCACACCTGTGTGAACAGACTGGTGCCGCCGCAGGTTGTAGCTATTTTTGAATTGCTTGTTGCAGATGGCACAGATATGAGCAGCACGGGCTGGACGAACTGGTGGCTTTTCTGGAGAAAGAGACAAAGCATGTTTGTTTTTTTTGTTTTTTTAGCATGATGCTGTAATATGCGACCCAGTCTGGCAAAATGAGTCACAGTGACCAAAAATTCAAAATTGAGTTAGCCATACCATTTTAAAGCTTAGAGT